>OZ004602.1:4599581-5199581 GCA_963924605.1 Malthinus seriepunctatus
AATGAGAGAAAAGCATAGTAAAATAGAGGAAGATAGAGATAGGTAAACAGGCATATACAGAGACTGATGAAATGAGCTAAAAACATAGTTAAATAGAGGGAGATAGAGGTAGATAAACAGACATATTCAGAGACTGATGAAATGTGATAAAAAAATAGTAAAATAGAGGGAGATAGAGATAGATACAGAGATAAAAAGACTGATGAAATGAGATAAAAACATAGTAAAATAGAGGGAGTTTAGAGATAGATACAGAGATAAGGAGATAGAGATGGGTGAAATGAGAGAAAACCATAGTAAAATAGAGGAAGATAGAGATAGGTAAACAGGCATATACAGAGACTGATGAAATGAGCTAAAAACATAGTAAAATAAAGGAAGATAGAGATGGGTAAACAGACATTTACAGAGACTGATGAAATGAGATAAAAACAAAAATAGAGATACGAAGACAGATAAAGAGACATATGGAATGCGATAGAAAGATAGAAAAAAAAGATAGATACAGAGATAGATATAGAGATAAGTAAACAAATGAAATGCGATATAAAGATAGATATAGAGATAAGGAGACAGATAAAGAGACTATGGAAATGAGATATTAAGATAGCAAAATAGAGAAAGACAAAGATTAATATTGACATAAGGAGACAGACTGAGAGAAACAGATAAAGTATCGGATAAGGGGACAGATAAGGAAGGACAGAAGGAGACAGATAAGGAGCAGATAAGGTGACAGATAAAGTGAGAGAGAAAGAGCAGTTAAGTTGACTAAAAAAGAGACAAATAAGGAGAGAGATAAGGAGCAGATAAGGTAACAGATAAAGAGAAAGATAAGGAGCAGATAAGGTAACAAATAAAGAGACACATAAAAAGAGATAGAAGGAGCAGATAAAGAGACAGATAAACAGAGACAGAAGGAGCAGTTAAGTTGACAGAACAAGAGACAAATAAGGAGAGAAAAGGAGACAGATAAGGTGACAGATAAAGAGACAGATAAAGAGAAAGATAAGGAGTAGATAAGGTAACAAATAAAGTGACATATAAAGAGCAGATAGAGAGACAGATAGAGAGACAGATAGAGAGACAGATAAAGCAAGATAGAAAGAGCAGTTAAGTTGACAGAAAAAGAGACAGATAAGGAGAGAGATAAGGAGATAGAAGGAGCAGATAAGGTAACAGAAAAATAGACAAATAAGGAGAGAGATAAGGAGACAGATAAGGTGACAGATAAAGAGACAGATAAGGAGAAAGATAAGGAGCAGAGAAGGTGACAGAGAAGGCGAACTCCCAGGGCAGGGAGTCTTGTCACTGTATCTGCTCGTTCTCTCTCTCCTTATCTGTCAACTTAACTGCTCTTTCTATCTCTCTTTATCTGTCTCTTTATTTGTTTCCTTATCTGCTCCTTCTGTCTCTCTATATCTGTTACCTTATCTGTTCCTTATCTCTCTCCTTATCTGTCAACTTAACTGCTCTGTCTATCTCACTTTATCTGGCTCTTTATCTGCTCTTTCTATCTACTTTTATGTGTCTCTTTATCTGTTACCTTATCTGCTTCTTATCTTTCTATCTCTCTCCTTATATGTCTCTTTATCTGTCACCTTATCTCTCTCTATTTTACTATGTTTTTATCTCATTTCATCAGTCTCTTTATCTATTTCCTTATCTGTATCTATCTACAACTCTCTATTTTACTATGTTTTCAGCTCATTTCAACAGTCTCTTTATCTATCTCCTTATCTCTGTATCTATACTCCCTCTATTTTCCTATATTTTTATCTCATTTCAGCAGTCTCTTTATCTATCTCCTTATCTCTGTCTCTGTATTTATCTATAACTCCCTCTATTTTACTATGTTTTTATCTCATTTCATCTATCTCTTTATCTATCTCCTTATCTCTGTATCTATCTATAACTCCCTCTATTTAACTATGTTTTTAGCTCATTTTATCAGTATCTGTATATGCCTGTTTACCTATCTCTATCTTCCTCTATTTTACTATGTTTTTATCTCATTTCATCAATCTCTTTATCTATCTCTATCTCCTTCTCTATTTTTTTATCACATTTCATCAGTCTCTGAATATGTCTGTTTATCTATCTCTATCTCCCTCTATTTAACTATGTTTTTAGCTCATTTCATCAGTCTCTGTATATGCCTGTTTACCTATCTCCTATCTCTATCTTCCTCTATTTTACTATGGTTTTCTCTCATTTCACCCATCTCTATCTCCTTATCTCTGTATCTATCTCTAAACTCCCTCTATTTTACTATGTTTTTATCTCATTTCATCAGTTTTTTTATTTCTGTATCTATCTCTATCTCCCTCTATTTTACTATTTTTTTATCACATTTCATCAGTCTCTGAATATGTCTGTTTATCTACCTCTATCTCCCTCTATTTAACTATGTTTTTAGCTCATTTCATCAGTCTCTGTATATGCCTGTTTACCTATCTCTATCTTCCTCTATTTTACTATGCTTTTCTCTCATTTCACCCATTTCTATCTCCTTATCTCTGAATCTATCTCTAAGTCCCTCTATTTTACTATGTTTTTATCTCATTTTATCCATCTGTTTATCTATCTCTAACTTCCTCTATTTTTCTATCTTTATATCTGTCTCTCCCTCTATAGCTCTCTCTTTTAATATCAGCTGTCATACTCATCTGTTATTTAATCTCATAGAGCAATCTCCTCTGCCTCTGTCATCTCATTTCACACAAGTAAAGAAGAACTCTTTGCATTGCAGATTTAGCCAGCTGGAATTTATTGTCTTATGTATTAAGACTTCATTTGTCTTCAACAAATTTACTTTTTGCTTTTAAAATCCAAAGTTAATTGAAAATTAAGAAGAGTATGGAGAGAAGATTCTTAAGGACTCCAAGAGTGCTGTTTTCTTGGGAAAAAATGTCAAGATTTACATCAGTTTACTTACTATTTATTAAAATGAAAAATACACAAAAGTATATTATAAAACGTATATTTAATATAATTATGTACACAAGAAAATAACAATAATATACTAGTAATTAATTAATTAATTATACAAATTTAAAACTAATTATTTGTAAACAATTTATTATTGATTGACGGGCCAACGCTTAGTAGATCACCCAAGCGAGATTGAAGAGACATAAAAGTCCCTTTAATGATTCAGTCTGTGTCCTAATCGATGTATGCAGCAGAAATTAAAAATTATAAAAATAGCTATACCATTAAAAAAAAGATTAAAGGTTGCAGCCCATGGCATGGGCTGCAACAAGTCCACCCCTCGTTAGATTTGGAAAGAAATAACTGTAACAAATAAAGCTTGAGAAGTCATCGCTTGAGGAGTTCGGCTCATCAAGCGGTGGCCCACAAGACATAATACATAATTAAAACAATAAATAATTACAAAATATTAATTAATATTAAAACTGGTAATGGCTGCTTATCAGGTAGCAGCTAGGTGGGTGGCATCGCTTCAACCCTGCACCTTGTCCGAGAGAGTACGAGGGGTGGCACCCCCCTCCACCACTGGGGGTTGTCCTCGAAATTGTCGGTTGTTGCTCCTCCCCCTTAGTATTTAATGCGCATGCGCGTAGACTCCGTGTAGGAGTGCGCATATGCGTTGGCGCCGGGCGGGGAGGGGTAGGGGGGAGGGGACCGCCGACCCCCCTCCCACCTACCCCTCCCCGCCCGGCGCCAACGCACACCCACATTGCTACACGGAGCCCACGCCCATCACCACATCAAAGACTGCGAAAGAGGAACAACCTCCGACCAATTCGAGGACAACTCGCAGTGGTCTTAGAGGTTACTTCCCCTCGCGCTCTCTTTAACGTGGAGAAGAGCTGTTGGAAGCAACTTACCTAGCTGCTACGTAATCGCTAGCGATGACCAGTAAATAGGGGTAGCTACCCTTCTAAGCAAGCAATGAACTTAAATTGAAAAAAATTAATTAAAAAAAACTAATCGAGAGGTGTAGCTACCCTTCTATTTGAAATAAAACGTGAAACAAATCAAAAATAAATTAATCCTCCTCCATCCTCATGTCCAACCGCCCATCCTAATCCTCATCCTCATGTTGGGGCCAAAACCAAAATGCACTGTCGGTGTGATGAAGGAAAGCATCTTTCCGCGTCAAAGGTAACCTGAAACTAATTTAGAAATGTTGTAGTTTTATGTACCTAAGGGCACAAACTGAATCGTTAAAAGGACTTTTGCTTCTTAAATTTTAGTATTAATCGCCCAATGATTATTTACAAATAATTAATTTTTAGTAACCAATAATAAAAAATACGTATTTCGATTCAAAATATCTCGAAAACCCGGTGAGAAAATAAACTTAGGTAAAAGTAACTTCAACTTGGTTTCATTCAGTTTTCTTGTAATCCTCTTCATGTGGACCAAAAGGCACTGCAGTTACCGGATCATCTTTCCAAATCAAAAGATCGAACGTCTGCTGAAATAAAATGAGAGATGTTTTAATTACTATGCTTTAGACAACCTATGATTATTTTCAATTAATTAATTTTTAATTTGCAAAATAAATTAGTAATTTAAAATACAGGGTGTAAGCAAAATGCTTCAAGAAACTGCTAGGATATGCCGCTTCAACATTAATAAAAATTGATCAATTAAAAATTGTATCTATATATATATCATTATTATATAATATATCATTATTTTAAGAAATAAGGTGTTTAAGATTTAAGAAGAAAAAACCGAAGTAAAAATTGTTAAGTAAGTAAATGAAAAATACGTGATTGGCTCAACAAATAATTTTTGAAGAAACTAAATTCATCTAAATTGGGATCACCCAGTTGCAAGTAATTCTAATCAACAAAATTAAGTTGGAAGAATCTGCAGATTCTATATTATGGTAGTAAAGAAGGTACCGGAAGAAAGAAGTTATTAGGAAAAAGGGGATTTACATTTGATTTGAGACAATTTCTAAAAAAAAAAGTTAATTGAAATTTTTATAATCAATAAAAATTTGCTTAATTTATACATGGTTTTAAAAAAAAGCATTCACTACTTTAAGAGCGTGTAATATACATAAAATTGAGTAACAGAAGTTATATTAAGGGGTTTGCAATACTTCATACTTTTTTGTGACCACAACTCAAAAAGTATGAACTATTTGACACCCCTCTGTACGCATTAAAATGAGTAGAAAAAGTTATATTGAGGGGTGTTCAGTAGTTCATACTTTTTGAGTTGTGGCCGTAACTCGAAACGTATGAACTATTTGACACCCCTCTGTACGCATTAAAATGAGTAGAAAAAGTTATATTGAGGGGTGTTCAGTAGTTCATACTTTTTGAGTTGTGGCCGTAACTCGAAAAGTATGAACTATTGGACATCCCTCAATTATAACTTTTTACTCATTTGAATGCGTACTACACGGTCTTAAAGTTGTGAATGCTTTTTTTAATTCCCTGTATGTTTAATAAAATTTGATTTTCTGTAAATCATAGCAATACTAAAGAATTTAGAAGAGAATTAAATTATACTTTTTATTGCACATATATAAATGTGCAATAAAAATTAGGAATTAAAGAAAACAAAAAATACGGGTACCCTAATTTTGGTTATACCCTGTAATTCTTTACAAATATTTCGAAAGCTCTTTGAGAAAATCATACTTACAATAAATTTATCTTGGTCCATTAAAATTTCTAGTAATCGTCTTGTTGTGGGGTCCAAGGTAAGCGTCAGTTACGGGATCATCTTTCCAAGTGAAACTTTTAATTGAAACTGAAACGAAATGAGAAATGTTTTAGTATTATGTTACGACACAAGGTGAAGCGTCAAAAAGCTAGTGCCTTTTTTATTTTTATTTTTTTCATTTGCAAAATTAATTAATTAATCACAAATAATTACATATTTCAAAATCTTTTATAAACCCTGCGAGAAAAATTTTTTAGGTAGGTAGTACTTACAATAACTTCATCTTGGTCCATTAAAATTTTTAGTAATCGTCTTGTTGTGGGGCCCAAGGGAAGCGTCAGTTAAGGGAGCATCTTACCAAGTGAAACGTTGAATTAAAACTGAAACGAATTGAGACTTGTTTTAGTATTAAGTCACGTCACAAATTTAATCATCAAAAGCATTAATCACTAGTGCCTTTTATATTTATGCTTGTTTGAATTACAAAGCAATTCCATAATTAACCAATATTTATTTATTTTTACAAACGAAAAATTAATTAATTCAAAATAATTATTTCAAAATCTCGCTAAAACCCTGTGAGAAAAAAAATTTAGATAGGCAGTACTTACAATAACTTCATCTTGGTCTATTAAAATTTCTAGTAATTGTTTTGTTGTGGGGCCAAAGAGAAGCGTCCGTTAAGGGAGCATCTTTCCAAGTAAAACGTTGAATTGAAACTGAAACGAATTAAGACATGTTTTAGTATTATGTTACGACACAAGGTGAATCGTCAAAAAGCTCTTGCCTTTTATATTCGTGCTTGTTTTAATTACAAAGCCATAATCAACCAATGATTATTAATTTTCATTTGCAAAACTTAATTATTAATTAAAAATAATTATTTCAAAATATCTCTTAAACTTACAATAACTTCATCTTGGTATCTGTTCACTTTCTTGTAATCCTCATGTTCTGGTGTTAAGAGCACCGGCACTTGGAACGATCCTTCTAGCACGAAAGTTGAATTGAAACTGTAAATAAATTACGGAATACTTTACTATAAATGACACAGAGTGAATCATAAAAATTGTTGTGCTTTTTGAATTTAAACTTTTCAGATTTACATCACAACGTATATGTAACGTTTATTGTTACTAAGAGCTCGGCCGGATAAAAAAAAATGTTTTAATATAAAATTACTCTTATTTTAATAATTGCTTAAATATTTAATTTAGTTCTTAATCATAAATAACCCTTTGAAATTAATTAAATAGTGCAAATGTAATTTAGTGAAATTTAAATTTTCGCCTAACACATAGGCAACCCTTTGTAACCAGATAAGCAAATTTTAGAAAAATAAGGGTTACACTACTCTTGTTGAAAATCAACTTTGAGTTTTTGTTATTTTTTAATCGGAAGTTGTTCTTTATATTAAAATAAACATTTCTACCAAGTATTAATTAATTTAAGGGTTAAAACTTAAGTATTGTGAACAACAATAATTTTTAATTGATTATTAAAACATTCTCTGGTACCTTATTAATAAATCTCAAACAAAAAATAATTAGATAACAGTGACCATGAATGTTTCATATTACGTTTTGAACTTTTTTAATTTATATATTTTAGAATTAAACAACCCCGAACTAATTATGCGCCCTCTTTAATTTTACATAAAACTAAAAATTTTGGGAAAACGGCCTTAAAATTAGACATTGTGAGTAAGCGAAGTTATAGATACTATAGCAAGAACAAAAGTTACGGAAAAATATGACACAATATTTTTTATGCTGCTTATTATGCACTAAGACTTTTTTCTAAAACTAATGAATCACTACTAGAAATATAATTATGTAACGTACTCCACAACTGGGGTTCTAGAAATGGAAACAATGGTTATAGTACAAATAAAACGCAAAAGATTGATTAATTTATACTGTTTTTAATTAATTAAAGGATGTTAAAATTATAATTACTACTACAAGCATTTACAATTACCTTAAATTATGAAATAATTGTTGATCACAATATTTCAATTTTTACAATAAATTAATTAATATTCGGTGGAAATACTTATAATAATATTACGAACAACTTCCAATCAAAAAAAATCCGAAAATTGCAAGTTGATTTTCACAAGAGTAACCCTTATTTTTCTAAAATTTGCTGATCTGTGTTACTGATAAGAATCTGAACTTATGGCGAAAATCGGACTTATATTAACTTTCTCCTACTCATTCCCTACCACTAAAGAAATATCGTCCAATGATATGAGAGCATTTAACTAAGGGGTTGCCTATATGATGGGCGCAAATTGCTTTTCACGATAATTTATTTCTTAAAAAATTATTTCAATTCATAATTAATTCTAGCTGCTAATTAGTTACACCAGGGCTTTTAAAATTTAATTTTTTTAACTTATTGTAATGTTTATGTTAAATTGTTTTAGTAAACAAAGAAACACAAAATCGGTTTTGAACTTTAGGATGCCCACAATTTATCGTTTAAAATATTAAAATGAAAGTAGAAGAGCTATAAATTTATAATTGTACTAAGCATTTGCTGTACCTTATTAATATTTCTGTTCCTTGCTGTGTGTAAGTATCCTTGTTACGAGGAGAAATTACACTTATTACTACATGTTAACACTCGAACTAACAAATATAGACTGAAGTTCAATCGACAAATAAAACTAATAAATTTGTTATCTGTGGCAAAATAATGACAAATAATCAGGTATGACTATGGATGTTTTTGAATTTTTATATTTATCATTTTAAAAGTGAACATTTATGTAATAGTCAATGACAGACCTTATGCTTTGCGTATTTTTCCACTTACATTAAAAAGAGCTTATTGCATAATCGACTGATTCGATTTCGATTCGAAAGACAAATTAGCAAATTACAAACTTTATTTTTTTAAATTTAGTTTCTTTGAACTAATTGTAATGTTTGTATTAATTTCGTTTTGATAGATACCCTACAGCTTTTACAACAAAGAAAAGAAAATCATTTTTCTGATGGTGTCCCATAATTTAACATTTTAAAATTCAAGTTATAAAAAAATTAACGGAACGATATATTATGGAACACACCACTAAATTAGTACTCCCAATAGATTTATAATAATTAATGATACTCGTTATTGTTTAATATCCCACTCCACATTCATCGAAAAATATTATTTTTCCATTTAGACCCGATCCGACGCTGTTAAGTTAGTGGTGTAGCAATAAATAGGCTTCCTGGTTCCTGTAGCAATGATTTTGCTACCAACTACAAACTTGATAATCAGGCTGCTTTGTCAATCGTTAAATTGTTTTTATCTAAAAGCACAAAATCAATTAATTTTCGAATTATTAGCAGATCTAAAATAAACTGGAAGTTACAAAATTTATATTTCTATGGCAATTAAAGATTACAAATTGAAATTTAGCAGAATGAAACTCTAATAAAAATATTCAAGTTTGAAAAGTTACCTTCATTTACGTCCTCTTTCTTCTTCCTCCTACCAGGTTCAGTCATTTGGCCTCTGTCAGTTGTATTAGTTTTCTAGGTGTTCCAATTGACGTTTTTTCTTTGGACCTACATTTAGCTACTTCTTATGACATTCTTCCGCCTTCAATTTTATGTAGGTGTTCTCCGCAGTTAACTTTTTTTAGAATATAATTGGATATTATTGCTGTTTCTTGCAGCCACCCATCTTCTATTATATTTGTCTACATTGTAGCGTCTTGAGGCTACTTTTTCTGTAAGATTAAATGCATAATGTTATTAAATATTAGGAGAAATAAACACTTACAAAGAGCTCTACTCGTTTGCTGCAGTTGTCTTTATTACTTCAAAATTAACTCATCAAATTGACTATAAATTTGTGAACTTGTAGCAGGTACTTGAGATCTTTCAAAAGCTTTCAATCGTTCAATTTCGTACATTTTACTTTATTAACGTCCATAGAAGCTGGGAACTGCTCTTTTTTATTTATTGTGTAGTTCTCGATTCCTTTATATTTGTGGAAAGTTATTCTCTGAAAAAATAGGACATAAATGGCCGTAAGATTTTAGTTAATAAATGACACGGTTTAAGAATTTAGAATTGTTAATAATAACTGAGTTATACTTCTTTGTTTATTTATTGATTATAAAAATTAAAAAGTAAATGAGTTTTCATGAATATGTGGGAGATTATTATTTGTGCAAGGAGAAACGAACACTTACAGAGAGCTCTACATGTTTGTTACTTTGATTACTTCGAAATTCACTGACCAAATGGAATATAATTTATCTATATTTGAAATTTTGGTTGGAATATCAATTGGTGAGCTTGTAGTTGATAGTTTAGACCTTCCAAAAGTTTGTTCACACTAATTGTTAATTGATTGTCCAACATTTTTGTACACTTTACTTTTTTGTCCATAGAAGCTGGGAACTGTTCGTCTTCTTTATTTATTGTGTAGCTTCAGATTCCTTTAGATTTGTGGGAAGTTATTTTCTAAAAAGACAAGAGGTAAATGACTATAAAAAGTAAAAACTAAATGACAGCTTTTATGTATATGTGTGAGACTCAAGAAGATTATTATTCATGCAAGGAAAAATAAATACCTACAGAGAGCTCTACAATCTACATGTTTGCAGTTGCTTTGATTACTTCTTAATTCACTGACCAAAACTGGAATGGAATTTATTCTATATCTGACATCTTGATTGGAATATTAACCGATGGGCTTGTAGTTGGTAGTTTACATCTTCTAAAAGTTTGTTTACACAAATTGTTAATTGATTATCTAACAAACTTGGTACCTTTTAATGTCCATAGAAACTGAGAACTGTTTGTCTTCTTTATTTGTCGTCTAATTTCCGACTAGTATATTTGTGTAAAATGATTCCCTGTAAAAACAAGAAGTAAATTACTACAGATTTATATTTCTTCACTTTTGCTAAATTTTATTTTCCACAAAAATTTAGCCTTAAAGTGCTGTAAAATTGTTAATAATTAAAGGTATTGAAGAAACTAAAAACTCATTATGAAGGAAAATATGTCTACTTTTTCATACACTCGTTAGCCTTCATAAGAAATCTATATAGGGTGTCCAAAAATAAGGTGGTTATTTTGGGCGCATACTTGCAAATTTGGGCCAAATTCATCTTTACTTGATTATAAGATAGTAAACGTACATTTTCAAAATAATAAGACGTCTCAATAATTACTTTAACTTAAAAAACACCTAAACTAGAGATAGATATTAGTTATTATATTGTATAATGAACACATGTTGCTACTGTCGATAAATATTAACATTTTAAAATAACAATAATAAATAAAGAACGGTGACAACTATTTGAGGTTATCACTTTCTCAGTTACTAATTTTTTAGTGTAAATTCGGAAGTCCCTACATGCATTTAGTAACAAACATCGTTGTTGTCACACATGACACTTGTGTATGGTTGGTTGCCTATTTTAAATACAATCGCCGAATCGCCCCATTTGAATATTATTTTTGATTTTTAAAAATTTTAGTTTTAACTTTTTTTTAAGGGCGCGCTGACAAACCGTCAAAAGTTGGAGTTAAAATAACGTTAAAAATAAGCCTTTAGTTTGTCTTGCGGAATTTAAAAACTAAACGTTATATGAACTTAATTTTTTTGAATGTTTAATAAGGAAAGATCAATGAAGGAGATGAACAATTTTCATTGCTTTATATTATGAATAAATAGGTTAAATTAATTTTTGAAAACAAGAAACTTTCAAATTTTTAAGCAACCAATATTGATGAAATTCCGTTATTTCCTGGTGGAGATCGTTATAAGAACAATACCTAATTTTTAAGTGATTCCATCGCTAATTAAACGAAACAAGGAAGATAATACTGAATCAAAATCTGTCCTTAGCGGTCTTTTCAACCAAATCTTTCGACAATAGTTCAGGCATTGCCTTTTAGATGGCCCAAGCAAAATTTTAAAGTTCCAGGTATAAATTTTTAACTTTACTATTCTTTTGTAACAATATACTCATTACAGCATCGAAAACCGTCCAAAACGATGTTGTAATGTTCTACTTTTAAGTACTGTTTCTTGTTTTTTTTAAGTTTGAGATTGGTTGACATTGGTAATTAAAATAATTATTTTGACTGTATGTTGGCACCATCTATATTTTTTTTTCTTCAACTTAAAGTGGTAAAAATACACGCTATGGTAAAAATACACGCTATGGCAAAAATGTCTCCCCTCCACTTTAGCAGCGCGCCCTTAATTACTAAAACTTCAAAACATTAATAACTTCAAAACGAATCAAAAGTCACTTTAAAAAAATATTTTGACAACGAATTTTTTTTAAATTGTCATTTTAATATTAAAAATATTAAACTTAAACAATTTTGTATGTAAGTTACAATAGTTAATAATTAAAATATGTTTCATTTTCCTAATTAATTTTTTTTTACAGATATCAATTTTTTATAAACTTTTTTTATCATTTCTGAAGAAGCCAAATACATTGGCGAAACGTTAAAATAAACAACCTTTTATATTTTAATAATTTAGCTTTATTTTACTCCAATTTTATTAATTATTTTTGATTCTATTTTTTCCTGAAATTTTCTTCCCTGCAGCTTTTAAAAAGTACTGCTGTACTTTTTAAAAGTACAATAGAGAATGTTGTTTTCTCCGTTTCTCATCGATGAGTTTCTAAAAACGTCTCCATGGAGTAGAATTCCACTCTTAAGAATTAGAAATATTAACTGAGTTGTACTCCTTTGTTTATTTACTATAAGAATTAAATAGAAAATGACAATTTTCAAGTATATGTGGGAAATTCTGGGAGATTATTATTTGTGCAAGGAGAACTAAACACTTACAGAGAACTCCATATGTTTGCAGTTGCTTCGAAATTAACCGACCAAAATGGAATAGAATTTATTCTATACTTCACATCTTGATTGAAATATCAATTGGTGGACTTGTAGTTGGTAGATTAGATCTTCCTAAAGTTTGTTCAAACTAATTGTTCATCAATTGTCCAACAATTTCGCAACTTTTCCTTTTTATAATGTCCTTATTTAAAGCTGGGAACTTCTTTCGTCTTATTTATTTGTTGTCTAATTTCGGACTCGTATACTTTTAAGTAAAATTATTCTCTGTAAAACCAAGATCTAAATTACTACATTCACTGAATGCAAAAGGGAGTTACAAGTCAGAAGTTAATTTAAGTAATCTAAATTCTTTGATGAAAAGGACGTCGCATCCGCACTAGCCACCACCATCATTAATTTATCACTATCTCAAAGATAATCTCCAGGTGACTTGCAGTTATACTGAAATCATCATCACTAGGTGAATCCCGTCCTCTTGGGAACAAACTATCTAGAAATAAACAGAGGGAATACATTTTTTAAAGCAGAGTACGTTATGTAGAGGTAAAATATTTACTGAATGCAAAGGGCAGGTACAAGTAAGAAGTTAACTTACTCTAAATTCTTTGATGAAAAGGATGTCGCATATCATAATGCTCGTAGTTTTGTACCATAAGAAAGAAAATGAAAAAATCTTGTGCTGTAATTTGGGCACATAACTTTAAATACAAAGTTTTGTTTAACTTTAAAAAACGTTTATTGTATCAAATCTACCAGACCTTCACCAATAACTTGACATTCTTTAGATATATCCCAACTCAATGTCATACAGCACTTAATACTCATTCTTTCCTTCTTCTTACTTCCTCTTTATAAATCAGCACCTGCAAATACAAAAAAAACAATAGTTTAGATTGAAGCTTTGTTATGATGTACACTCGAGAGCAATTTTATTAGCCACCCCAGCGAATCCGCCTAGCACGAATTATGGATGCAACCATCATAGCACCCCTTCTTAAATTTGAGGGGTAACTTTATTTTGCCAAGAAGATGCCAAGAAGTAATAAATCAACAAACTCCCCTTTTTTCGTCGGTTGTAACCTGTTGTAACGGTATTAGGAAAGAAATAAGTTGTCTCAAATTATAAAAGTGACTTATTTTTACTTGAACCATATTGGATTATTGTATAACCTTTTTTAGACTAGGTAGCTAAAATAAATAAAAATTAATTTATATAGAGAAACACACATTTATAAATGTGTTTCAAACCAGTAGTTCACACATCAATTTAATTTGATAATTTGTGTTTAAAAAATAATTATATACTTATAAGGTAATTTAATAGAAACTTAAAAGCAAAAGACAATCTTCCATCATTAGATCACAGTTTTAATTGCATCAACGGAATTTACGTTTATTATTAATCCAATTTATTAATCCACCAAGAAAGACGTTATTAATTCATGATTTTTTTTTGTTTATTCGCGCGTAGTTTTGCAACGCGTTGTTTGATTTGAATGATTTTGTTAGTATTTTGATGGTCACAGGACAATTTATTATAAATTTTATAATAAATAATTTTTTTTTATAATCCCGATTTTATAATCAAATTAAAATCGACTTTAATTTAAATAAGGGAATAATTTCCATATGTTGCCTTTTTCAATGGAACTTTAAATTTCTGTCTCTAAAAAATTACGTTACCACAGTCCTTTTTCTGACCTGTAAAAGAACAAGTGACAAAATACGGAGGGACAAAGTACAGAACTTAACCACTTAACAATAGCAAAACGTTCTTTGAAACCCCGACACACAAGCACAACCAGATGTAGTCAGACAGAAGGAGAAAAATTTAAGAGGCAAAAATTGTTTATTTTTAAATTTTCTTTATTAATTATTTTTTAAATTACTATTTCTGCAAAATAGAATTTAATTTTCATTTGGCGCAAAACTAATCTTTAAGGTTTGAAAGTTAACGCCATTTTTTGAAGAGGAAGTTCTAGTGGTGGGATTTTCTTGAAATTGAAATACCAAAGCGTGACCTTTATAAAGTCAAAAGAAGCATTTTGTGATATAATTTCCATTTTGTAAATCCACATCCACTTAAGGGATGTATAGGAACCTGTCATTTTGACAATTAGTTAACCAATATTACTTTTATTTAAATTACAGAATAGCACTACCTTGTTTGGCACCCAAGTTTAATTTTTATTCAAAATTTGAATTATCATTTTGGAAGAAAATGAATTATCTTATAAAATTATAAGTATTTTCCAAATTTTTCATTGAAAAAGATTGTAGTCTGTTAGTCTAATCAAACTACGATTTGACCTCGGATAAATTCCCAGAAGGCTGAATTTTTGTATGGGCCTTGATATTGTCCTTTTAAACAATGTCTCAAAAGTCCCCATCGATCCGAGTGGAGCTAAAAATTTTATAGGGGGGTGAAGGTAAGAAAATACAGTTTTTGCCAATTAACTCGTAAACTATCGATTTTTCGATATAAATAGCGATTACCAAAATTGTAGATCACAAAATTTGCTACAGGAAATGTTCATTACTATTACACAGTGTCTTAAGTTTGCTGCACATTGTGTTACTTAAAAAGAAGATAACCTCTAATGCTTAATTGATTCGTATCTTCCAAGGTATCCAGTTTAGGGATAGTAAACCCCAACACAATTTGAAACATTATTAAATTCTCTATTACTCTACGCAAAAATATACAGAGTGTTCCATTTAAGAAATCAAGTTTTCGTCACTTGAAAATGACCAAGTTTCTCTCTCTAAAAAAAACACCCTGTAAAATAAAATCGATTTCTTGTGATGGGAAAGCATAAAGGACAGTCTTAACTATGTCTCCAGCAAAAATCTTTTCTTAACTTGTAAAAACAACCACTCTGGGATTTTTTTAAGCAACTATCCTGCATTTATAAAATAATAGTAGTCAAATTTGGATTCGTATGTTCGTCTACGGAAAAATTTCCAGAAAGCTGGATTTTTGTGTGAACCTCGATATTGTCGTTTTAAACAATGTCCCAAAAGTCCCCATCGATCCGAGTGCAGCTAAAAATTTTGTAGGAGGGTGAAAGTAAGAAAATGCAGATTTCAAGAATATCTCGTCAACTATTGATTTTTTAGCCAAAGTAGCTATTATCAAATTTGTAGTTTATAAAATTTCTTATTAAAAGGATATTATTATTATTTTTAAAAAGTTTTCTAAATATTAAAATCAATAGTTGACGAGATATTCTTGAAATCTGCATTTTCTTACTTTCACCCTCCTACAAAATTTTTAGCTGCACTCGGATCGATGAAGACTTTTGGGACATTGTTTAAAACGACAATATCGAGGTTCACACAAAAATCCAGCTTTCTGGAAATTTTTCCGTAGACGAACATACGAATCCAAATTTGACTACTATTATTTTATAAATGCAGGATAGTTGCTTAAAAAAATCCCAGAGTGGTTGTTTTTACAAGTTAAGAAAAGATTTTTGCTGGAGACATAGTTAAGACTGTCCTTTATGCTTTCCCATCACAAGAAATCTTCTTTTTAAGTAACACAATGTGCAGCAAACTTAAGACACTGTGTAATAGTAATGAACATTTCCTGTAGCAAATTTTGTGATCTACAATTTTGGTAATCGCTATTTATATCGAAAAATGGATAGTTTACGAGTTAATTGGCAAAAACTGTATTTTCTTACCTTCACCCCCCTATAAAATTTTTAGCTCCACTCGGATCGATGGGGACTTTTGAGACATTGTTTAAAAAGACAATATCAAGGCCCACACAAAAATTCAGCCTTCTGCTAATTTTTCCGAGGTTTCGCTGTAATTGTGTTTAGTTTGACTGGATTATGTTGTATAAGCGTATTTCTAAACCGAAATTCTTCTCTCTAACTCAACCGATGTAAGGGACGCTCTGCTTAGGTATGAGCGGGGCGTGAGGGGGGCTAGAGATTTAACACTGAAGAAAACACGAATTATTGGTTTGTCAAACTTTTACACTAAAGTCGAAGAATAAGGGCCTTCCGGTCAAAATTGGGTTGAAACATTTTATACAGGAATGGTTTCGAGCGATTAAGGAAAAAAGCTGTTACAAAAATTATTAGGCAAATTATTCGAAAAAAATCAAAATAAGCATTATCAACATCGGCTTAAATCACTTAAATTTTTCAGATACGTAAAGATCCAAAAGAAATTTGTTCTGCTTATGATTTAATTTAAAGCCATAAGCAAAAAGTTTAAAATGCGGGTTCTATTCAACTCCTCCTAAACTAAAAGAAATCGGATATGTTTACGTATAAAACCCGTTATTAAAAATGCATTATGAGGTAGGTGCTATAATAAACTATTGAATTAAATTTTCAATTTTGCAATCGATTTACTCATTTACTTATAGAAAAATTGCAAGCGAACATTAAAAAGACTTCTCACTTAAAGATTTTATCGAGGTGATAAAAGGTGAAATTTAGGAAAAAAACAAAACTGTAAGAGCCTTGTAAATATTTTTGTAGTACAAAAGAGAGCTTAAAGAAATGCTTTGTATCTTTTTACCTGCCTAACAAAATGCATAGACAGGTAACGTAAATTTTAGAGACAGAAACTTAAAGTTCCTTTGAAACGCATCATATGGAAATTCCCTTATTTAAATTAAAGTCGATTTTAATTATTTGATCATAAAATCTGGATTATAAAAAAAAAATTATTTATTATAAAATTTATAATAAATTATTGTCCTGTAACCATCAAAATATTAACAGAATCATTCAAATCTAACAACGCGTTGCGAAATTACGCGCGAATAAAAAAAAATCATGAATTAATAACGTCCTTATTTTATTCCTATTTTAGTTAGTCTAAAAAAGGTTATACGATAATTCCATAATGGTTTAAGTAAAAATAAGTCACTTTCACTTTTATAATTTGAGACAACTTCTTTCTTTCCTTATACCCTACAACCGACGAAAAAAGGGGAGTTTGATGATTTATTACTTGTTGGCAAACTAAAGTTACCCCTCAAATTTAGGAAGGGGTGTTATGATGGTTGCATCCATAATTCGTGCTAGGCGGATTCGCTGGGGTGGCCAATAAAATCGCTCTCGAGTGTACTATTTTAGTGGAACAAATAAATGTTTTGTGGTTACGTAACATACATTAACTTGACAAACTGTTTAAAAAAATAATTAACGCGCAGTTACACACAAATTCATTTAATTCATAACATAAAACTGCATTCAGCACACTCAAGTAAAGAGAAGCCATTCCGTAACTGTTTAAGCGACTTTTAAAAGTTTTATTGACATGAACAACGTTCAAATGTCAAATATTATTATTTAGAGCGTAGCGCCATCTAATATCAATAATATAAACAAGAAAACCGTTATTACAGGTAATCGTTATCGACATCTATTATTCATTTCTTATTTGACGTTTAGATGTCACTAATAAAAAGGCGGTAGTTCATTTGCACAGTGCAAAAAGCCTACTAAATTTGTTCATTTCCACAGTAGAAATAAGCAAATAAACTACTCCAACAAAAGAACTACATACGTCAAATTAAGTTTAAGAAGTATTTTTTACCATTTAGAAAGAAATCATCCTTCATGACCACATAAACGTCCTAATCCTGTTTTCTTTTCCATTATTTGTTGTGATAAATTAGGAAATCCAGCGCACTTTAAAAAATTGCATTGAAAACAGCAATTAATGCAGTTAATAATCTTCTAACTTCTAAACTGGCCACTTCAGGAGGCTATTTAATAGTAATTTTCTTTGAAATTTTCCAAAATGTATAGGAACTATCGGTTTTTAGTTCACCAAGACCTTAAAACATAAAAATAGATTAAATAAGAGTTTAGTCAGTCAAGGTTTAAAGAATTTTAATTCTACACACAGTTATAATTATGCAACAAGTGCACATTAAAATTAAAATGATGAATAACAATTAGTTATTATTTCTCTTTAAAATGCTTTATCACTAATTAGTATAAAAATATTTACTTTTGCTTATTTAGACACAAAATAACGAAATACTTTATATTTAAAATTATGTAATAACAATATTTCTTGTGACAGATCTTCATAAATCAAGAAGTACATAATTATAACAATTTTTTATATTTCAAACACTTTCGCTTTCAACACCAACGCAAAAATTTTTTTTTTATTAATTATTACTAATTTTATTATATTTTTATTGGTGGAAATTAAAAAAAAATAAATTAATAAAAGTTTGACGAGTCAAGTTTAATATGTAAATTATTTTTTTTAATTAAATGCAACACTCTTAATTGTTGGTTTGACAATGACTTATTAACATATTTATGTGGGTTTAGATGAACTTCACCATTTCAGTGCACTTGAAAAGGTTTTTCAAAATAATATCGGCTAAGCACGAAAAAAATAAAGAAAAGCTTCTGAAAAGTTAACTTAAAGTTAAGTAACAATTAAGTAATTAACAGTTGTTGTTTGATGTTCAGAAGAATATTGAAAGCCACAAGAAACGTAAATTATTTAGGTACTTTTCAAAATTTACTTCAGTAAGTACTCCCTGCAACCCTCCAAATTTTAAATAATAAGTACATTATTACCTTTGTATGCGTCTGTGGGCCTTTCGTCTTCTTCGACCACCTCAGTGCATGGTTCGGTCTAAATGGAAATGTAGATCCGAGGCCATAAATAAATATTTAAAAATCCATAAGTCTAGTGTTTCTATTCAAGTGTTTCTTAACTAGTAATCTGGGCCTTTTAGAACTGAATCGCTGTGCCATAGCCCAGAGCAGGACTTGCTACTTAAGTGAGGCTTTTGTCAGGGTTCATAAAAGCATACATTTATTGATCGACACTGATCAGCTGATTGTGATCAAGCCAGGACGCTGGAATCCTGAAAATGGCTATTGGGGTGCCTAGGCTCTACCCTGTACCTCATTCATCGGTCGGATCTGAAAAAACGTTGATCAAAAAATGTTGTGGTATGAAATGTGTCCGAAGTCACTGACAATAAACGTTAGTCTGTTATGGTGACGGTAACGGGGTTATTAGGCTCGGTCAAGAACCAACTTGAGTCTCTTCCAAAGCCTAGACTCGTAGATGTTGTATTTCCATAGTCCTCGGATGGTAGGGTTGTCGTGGTCCAGTGTTGTCTCGTGGAACTTGGAGGCTGCTTTTCGGATAAAATCCTGGATGTTGATCATCTGTAGGTCTCGTTGAAGGTTGCTGTTTACGGATAAACCATGGAGCGTTGATGATGGGCCTTAAGATATTGTTTAAGTGATCTTAAATGTTTAAGATGTTCTTGATGTTTGACGGTGCGGCGTAGCCCCAGGCTGGTGTGGCATACGTCATGATGGGTCGGATGACGCTCTTGTAGAGAAGCAGCTTGTTCCGGAGGTCCAGTGTTGTACCTGAAAAAAGCGGATATAGTAGTGCAAAGGTAGCTCGTGCTCGGACGATACCTCCCTCGATGTGTGGTTTCCAGGTGAGTCCCTTGTCGATGGTTAGTCCTAGATATATGGCTTCCTCTTTTCAAGAAACCGAAGTTTGCGATTTTTGGCGGACGACTTGGTCGCTTGAAGAAGTAATGGATGAACTCTTCTATGCGTAGACGGAGATTTGCCATTTCTTGAACCAGAGCTCCAGGATGCCGGCTCCTCTTTGAAGTAGGTATTCTACCAGGCGTGGGTTCCTGTTGCTGGCCATGAAACAGGTGTCATCTGCAAAAATATAAAGGTTAGTAGCTTCGGTTAGTGGCATATCATTTGAGAAGATGGTGAAGAGGTGCGGAGATAGGGTGGCACCTTGAGGGACACCGGGTTAGGATAGGTCTTGGAGGTGGATAGCGCGTCGTCGATCTTGACCCTTAATGTGAGATGAAGCCATCCATAAAAGTCTGGTGTTTCTATTCCAGTGTTTCTTACCTACTAATATAGACCTTGTTGAACTGAATAGCTGTTCTATAGCCCAGAACAGAGCTTGCTACTTCAGTGAGGCTTTTGCCAAGGTTCCTAAAAGCAAACACTTAATGATTGACATTGATCAGATTGTGATCTAGTCATAAATTTAGTGTGAAAGTAAATTTATCGTTGTTCATGGCGTGCCTCAGGGACCACATTTACGTCCTCAAGTGTTAGTGATATGTTAACGTCAGCTCTAAAACCCAGAAATTTCCAATTTAGACATTTATACGAAATTAACCTTGACTCTAGATTGAACGACTTCAAGGAAGTCAAAAAATATTTCAGGACATATTCGTTAATTTGGAAATTAATTTTGACAAGTTTCTTTGAGAAAGTAGATCATAAGTAATTTAAATAGCCTTCACTTTGGTTTTGGTTTTGAAAATCTGGTGCATTGATAAAACAAAATGCAAATAACGCCGACAAAAAAATCAATAAGTCTCTTATCATACCTGGAAGCGTACCTTGTAGTAATTTAACAAAATTGACATAAGCTTATCTAAATGAAAACAATAGCAACCTTAAACATTAGCGAAGGTTATCGGGGATTTAATATTGAATTTGAATACAAAATATTTCTTATCTCTAATTACCCTTGAAAATTTATTAAATTAGTGGGGAAAATCCCTACTATTTAATTATTTCTCCAGGTATATATAAATAATATAAGGATAAAGTCATTAATAATTAAAAGATTAATCCCAAATTTGACCAAACTTTTAAAAATGAACTCACTCGTGGCTTTTTCACTAAGTTTGCTTTTATGTCAAATCGAAGCTATGAATAACTGTAAGTAATTTTTAATTTTTTACTTTATTTTATTTTGTCACTAACAGTTGCCGACGTGCCCTGTGGGAATTATATAAAAAAGTTAGGAAAAATCGTTGGCGGAGAAGAAGCCATCGAGAGCGAATTTCCTTGGTTGGTATCTTTGACAAGACGAGGTGGCCATTTTTGCGGTGGTTCGCTATTAACTAAACGACACGTACTTACAGCAGGACATTGTTTGTGCAGGTAAGTCCATTCAGTGTTTGATTTAGTGCTAAACTTTTGCTAAGCCAGTACTTCAAGGCTCAGTGCTGATACAACACTAATTTTGTTCTAAGTCAGTATGAGGTCAGTTCAACCCAAGTACAGTGCAAATTAAAGCTAAATTTGTGCTAGATTAGCACTAGATTAGTGCATTTTCAGTATTAATCCAATACTAGTCTTATGGCCTGTCCACACACACAGGCTTTCCGGTTTGGCCTGAGCAGGCGGCCTGAACGCTGTTTAGACGCAACGGTTTGGCCTGTGTAAGTGGACGGGCCTTTACGCTAGATAAGTCAGTTCAGCGCTAGAACAGTGCTTGGCTAGTGTTGCTCCTTAAGTTACTTGACCTGAAATTATCTATCAATATATTTTTTTTAACTAAGTGGCTCAAGTATAATTCCGTCAAATCAAATAAAAATAACGATGGGACAACACGATTTGACTCAAAAATCTGAATGGCAATACGAAATTCCCGTTAAATCTGTAACAATTCATCCGGATTATTCTTGTTCAAAAGTTAGACACGACATAGCAATACTCGAATTGGAAAAAGATATTCAATGGTCGGAAATTGTTACGCCCGCATGTTTACCTTCTGGTGTTGGTAATTATGGTTATGAAAAATTTGCCAACATTTTAGCTACGGTTGCTGGATGGGGTTGGACTAACGAAAATACTCAATTAGGTAATTTTAATTATTTTTAAATAATTGTAATTGTGAAATGATTCTTTAAAGGTGGTAGAGCTAACAAGTTACAAAAGGCAAGTGTTAACATCTTAGAGACTGATAAATGTCGGCAATGGTACAAATCGCAAGGAAAAAAGACCAAAATTCAAGACACACAAATGTGTGCTGGGTATGAAAAAGGAGGCGTTGATTCATGCTGGGTGAGTTGATAAACTACAAAAATTAAAAAAAAAATAATTTTTAAACAATTAGGCTGATAGTGGTGGCCCTTTGATGACCGATATAGAAAATGAAAGTAAAATGATGGTAGTCGGTGTAGTTTCAACAGGAATTGGTTGTGGTAGACCATTTTTACCAGGACTTTATACAAGAATTTCCGAATACATTCCATGGATTCGATCAATTTTAGTTTAATTAAAGATGAATATTTTTCAAATGATCTCATTTTGAAGGTTGCCAAAGATATTAGTTCAATTTATTTATTTAAAAAATTTTAAAATAATAAAAAATCACTAATGAACGTGTACTTGATAGATGACATATCCCTAACTCCTTCGTAATTATATCACCTTCAAGGATGTGGTTGTTGAGAATTTTTTTAAAATAAGACAATTCTAAACACCCACTCGTTCATATGTGCATAATAATAATAAAGAAGAGTTTCTAGGCCAAATTCGTGTTGCTTTATTTAGTTTTATATAGTGATAGAATCATATAAACGCCATATAGAAATCTTCAACTTGTCAACATGTCAACAGACCCACAGTGCGGTATTGAGGAATTTTAATTAATTATTTTAAACTAAACGTACACTTTTAAACACAAAATTTAATTAATCAATTGATTTAATTTTGCTAAATTGAAGAAATTGGTAGGTAATCAAACAAGCTTTTTGACCCCACCCACAAACATGATCTGATGGTCGTTGTTTTAAACCCACCAACTAAGCAAAACTGCGATGTCTATAAAGTAAATATTTAAAAACGAAAAAACGGCCGGAAGCTATTTTGAGAAAATCTATTTCAAAAGAATTGAACAATTTTCAAAAAATATAACTCCGGTCCTGGAAATTTCAAACTAATAAAACGAGCGACATTCGATAGAGAATTTCCACGTCTATAACATATCAAAATAGAAAAAAAATTACCGGTGTCGATTTTGAGAAAGTCCAATTACAAAAGAAATGATCGATTTTTAAAGTTTGATTTTTAAAAAATCATAACTTTGGCCCTAGAAATTTCTAACTAATAAAACGCACGGCATTCGAGAGAGAACTGCAAGGTCTATAAAATATACAATAATGGAAAAATCAGCCAAAGTTGATTTTGACAAAAACCACTAGAAAAAGATCATAGATTATTAAAATGTTGATTTTCAAAAAATTATAGCTCCGCTCCTGGAAATTCTTAACTAATGAAATGCAGTTCGATAGAGAATTGCGATGTTAATAACATATACAAAACCGAAAAAAACAGCCTAAGCCAATTTTCAGAATATCCGTTACAAAATTATGACCAACTTTAGGCCCTAAAATGTTTGATTTAAAAAAATTATAACTTGGCTTCTAGAAATTTCTAACTAATAAAACGCACGGTATTCAATAGAGAACTGTAAGGTCTATAAAATACGCAAAAATGGAAAAATCAACTAAAGTTGATTTTGACAAAAACCACCACAAGGAATCATCGATTATTGAAATTTTGATTTTTCATAATTATAACTCGGGTCTTGGAAATTTCTAACGAATGAAATGTAGGTACATTCGATAGAGAACTGCGATGTTTATAACGTATCTAAAAATGAAAAAAACAGCCTAAGCCAGTTTTCAGAAAATCCGTTACAAAAGTATGACCAAATTTAGGCCCTTAAAGGGAATGTAAACCAAAAATTAAAGTTGTAGTGCAGAAAATTCTAAGAACAAAGTTTTAAACCGCACATCGCAGTGATGAGCCGTTCAAAATATATTACGTTTTCAAGTAAAAATGCGTGATGTCACTCAGCCGAATACGCTATTGATGCATCGGTCGCATCTATGCGCTTGCCGGGTGCTTGCATGTGTGACGTCACACGCTGGAAACATAAAAGCTTATATCTCAGTTAATTTTTGTGCTAAAGATGCACGGTTTTCCCCGTTGTTATTAAGACGTTTTTTAGCATTTATCTAAGAAAAAGTTTTTTTGGTTTTCACCCTCTTTAAAGTTTGATTTTAAGAAAAATCATAACTTCGGCCCTAGAAATTTCTAACTAATAAAACGCACAGCATTTGATAGAGTCTATAAAATATGCAAAAATGAAAAAACCAGCCAAAGTTGATTTTGACAAAAACCACTACAAAGAGATCATCGATTTCCAAAAAATTATAACTCCGTCCATGGAAATTTATAACTAATAAAACGCACGGCATTCAATAGGGTTCTGTAAGGTCTATAAAATATGCAAAAATGAAAAAAACAGCCAATGTTGATTTTGACAAAAACGGCTACAAAAAGATCATCGATTATTGAAATTTTGATTTTCAAAAAATGATAACTCCGGTTCTGGAAATTTCTAACTAATGAAAAGTACTTCATTCGATAGAGAACTGCGATGTTTATAACATATCCAAAAATGAAAGAAACGGCCTAAGCCAATTTTCAGAAATCCATTACATATATTATCGGCCCTTAAAGATAGGCAATTTACAAATAATTTTGAAAAATGATTAGGTTAATATTTGTGCTAAAGATGCGCGTTTTTCCCTGTTGTTCGTTCTTAAAATGTTGTTTAGCATTTTTCTATGAAAAAAATTGAGAAGTTTGAATTTTAAAAATTCATAACTTCGGCCCTAGAAATTTCTAACTAATAAAACGTACGGCATTCGATAAAAAACTGCAATGTTTATAACATATCCAAAAACGAAAAAAAATGGCCTAGAGCAATTTTCAGAAAACCCGTAACAAAATTATGATCAACTTGAGACCCTTAAAGGTAGGTTTTTTAGAAAGAATTTTGGAAACTGATTAGGTTAGGATGAAGGCCTGATATTTTGGCTATATAAAGCCGTTTTAATATTTTCATAATAATAATTACCGGCTGAGTTATAAGAGAAAAACCATGAAATGAGACAATCGTTATTTTGGCCGCCATTTTGAATTTTTTTTTCGATAATAATATTTTTTCAAAGTTGTTAAATTCTACGGAAAATTAAAATCAATTATATCTTGATGATTTTGCCAATATTTTTTTGCTTTCCTGGTCTTGTTATGGCCACATCAGGGTTTTTTGTAAATACTAGATTATTTATATTTCTACCCTAATAAATTAATATTTACAATAAAAATTAAAAAATGTTTGGAATTCCTCTAGTAATTTAATTGTACAAATATGTAGTTAAACAGTGGTAGATAATTAAGCAATTAAATAATTAATTAGGTGGATCTTGACTTAAAAAAATTAATGTTGCGTGTTACCTAATAAGATGGCTATGTTTAATGCAGACAAGGTAAAACTAGGTTTAAAAGTTTGTGAAATATAAATCTTAAATTAAGTGCACTCTCGCTTCTTCGTACTATCACGATCATATCAAATCACCTCTTACTTTACCCATCCATAAAATTAATTTATTATAATTAATAATTTTTTCCAAAAATTTTTAAATGGCCAATTCTTTTTTTTAAAACAATGTGAATTATTAGCAAAAAAAGAAAACTCGTAGGTGGTAATTTCCATATACCTCAAAGCTAATAAATAGATACGTAGTACCGTTACTAATCGAAGAATTAAGTAATATGTTCATTAAAGACGTTCACTCTATTTTTGTCTCGTCTTTATAGAGTTGCATTATAAACTACTGTTAAAGTTGATTTATGCATGTTCCTCCTAAACTGATCGTATTGCTTTGTTCGAAAACATTTCTCTTTTTACCAACAAAAGAATAAACAAATAATCATTACTTTAAATTAATGAGCGATCAAAACTATATTCCATCTTCAAGATTGAAAATATAAAAATAAGTTGTAGATTTTTTTATTTCGATCCGATTATCCAAAATTCAAATTTGAGAAAATTAATTTAATTACTATTTTTAGATATAACATGTCTCACGAAACGTGGGTTAGCATGTCATCTTTGTTATTAGCGAAGATTCTGTCAAGAAAACAATTGAATTTTTGTATCATTCGGAGCATTATTTTAAAGGTTGGCATTTCTGATAAAATGAGCTCAACATTTTTATTTTATTATTTTCCTAATTTCTCCACATGTCTACCACTTGTACTAACAATCATGTACGCCTAACGAATTGTAAAAAAATCTTTTGATATTAGGTTAGACTGGTCACCTCCCCAACTAATACACATCGTGGACGGCCTTAGGCCTATATTAAGATAAAGAAGAAAATGGCATATCTAAATACTTAATCACGAAATGTCAAGATAAAAGAAAGTATTATGAAACTTCAAAATGACAAGACATCAAACAATAAGGACGTAAATAAGACCTTCAATTATTTAAAAAAACATATATATTTTTAAATTCATGGCTTACTCCTTTATCCATAATTTTTTTAATACGTCCCTTCATGATTATTTAGATATACTGCAACACAGATCCCTGATGGCGAGCGGTAGGGATAAGTTGGCGCAGATTTGGCCACGCCCCTTTAATAATTTGAATACGTTGACCACTGTGTTGGTGGGAATAAATACCAATTTAGGTATCTGCGTATTCCCATCGTTTGCCAACATAAATCTGTCTTGCAGTATTAAATTACTGATTTAAAAAGTACAAAATGGCGTCCATAAAAAAAATGAAACTCAATTTACTCACAAACTACCAATGAAAAAAAAATGAGAGAATCTAAAAGTTCTTGACGAGGTACCGCTAAATATTCAAGAATATAAATAAATAAATATAAATAAAATTTATTTGTTCATTAAGTAGGTACTCTCTCTGATATAACTAGAAACACAAATAAAAAATAAATTGATCAAAATCGCTATTATTCTTATAATGAATGAAACAAATTTCAATTGTTTTTTTAGGATATAAACTTTTAGGATAAAAAAGAGCATAACTTTGTTTATTTAAGAAACTATCTCTTCATCTCGGCAACTAATAACATGAATAGCCATATTATCTCAAGTCTCGTGGGACACACTGTACAAATTGAAATTAAATAAAACATTACAATCAATTATGCGTGCAGATTCACTCCAGACTCCTATAAATAGGCATAATGTACTAATAGTAAAACTTAGATTATAAGCGGAATGTTTCAATTAAATTTTTTTTCTTGCTATGCCCTTTCGTAATTAAATGCAATTATTGGTAACAAACCTTATATTTATTGACGATGACTAAGTGAATTTATGTTTTTACTAGTAAATGCCGATTTATTATTTAATTAAATGGTTAAAAAATTATGTAACTTGTACTTACATGAGTACAGGTACATAAATGGATTTTAATGTTAAAATTAGGGGTGTCACGGAGATTCGCATAGTTGCTTAATATTATATCTATTAGGGTGGTTCTTATTTGGCCTATTTGTGAATTTTAATTCTCACACACATTCAATCACAGGCATCAGAAAACTGTCTGCCAGTCGATTTTATAAAATGTTGGACTTATTGTTTGCGAATTCTAAATTATAATTTCTATACAAGGGTGGTAACCACAGCTCTCCGTTATGACTAGGGATTTAATATGCAAAATTGTACTTTCGTAATTTTCTGTTTCCCTGATTATTTTAGGCAAAAAAATCATCAAATAAAGGTTGTTGAGCAGAAAATTCTGCATCTAAACCAATAAAAAAAATAATTCTGCATGCTTTATAAAAGCCGAAATTAGATAACAATAATGGCAAAAATTGTCCACTCAAAATAGCGACAACTCCGTATCTGGATAATTTACATTTTGACTGTCATTCCTTCGACCTCAGGCTTAGGTCTGAGAGACATACAACATGTTAAGCTAAATATACATTAAAATCATCCCAAAGGGAGTAGTTTTAGTCTTTTCTCAAGAGAGAACTCCTCGGCTCGTCCTCCCCCATAAAATGTTCTAGTCGCGCTACTGATATTAATTTTTTTATGGGTCGCTCCCGAGGGGTTATCCACTCTCGGCAGTGAGTGTCCAAAAATTAAGCTGTCAAGGGTAGCTATCGGCAGTCAATGGTAGTCACAGATAAGGCAGTCCTAGGCAGTTAACAGCAGTAATCGGCAGTCTGTGTACAAATTCAGAACAGTGGTTGACCCCTCGGTCCCTCCATTTAACGAAATGAAGTTTTCGTCTCAAGCCGAGGAGGGGTTGACCACCTAAGAATTTTGGTGTATAGTGGTACCTCGGCTTTTTCGATTTGACTTTATAATCCTTATACAAAAGGGGTTAAGCTTTTAAATATTCAACAACAGAAAACACACTAACAATAGTAAAAGATATTGAACCTAACTGGCCGAACCCCCGTGGCGTGAAACAGGGATGCATTTTCTCTCTAGTATAAAGACTTAAAATATCAAATTCAGGTAAATTTTGTTAACCTTTCTGCATACTTAATATTTACTAGAAAAAAATACGACCCTGCTTTAAAGGGGGTGTAAACCAAAAATTAAAGTTGTAGTACAGGGGATTCTAAGAACAAATTTTTAAACCGCACATCGCTGTGATGAGCCGTTCAAAAGATAAAAGATTTTTAAGCAAAAATGCGCTACGTCACACGAACAAATTCGCTATCGATGCATCGGTCGCATAGCAGCATGCTAGTCTCGTAGACTAATTTCATATAAACAAAATCGTGAACTTCAGTTCAATATCAGCTATGCGCTTGCTGGTTGCATGTATTTGTCTGTCTGACGTCACACGTTTGAAACGTTTGAAACATAAATGCTTTATATCTCGGTTAATATTTGGCCTAAAGATGTGCGGTTTTCACCGTTGTTCTTAAGATATTTTTTAACATATTTCTACGAAAAAAAGTTTTTTTGGTTTACACCCCCTTTAAGAACTAATATTTTTACAGATAAATTATAAATCCTTTTACACCTTTGGTAATTTCTTTCCTTTTGTGACATATTTTTCTTTTGTGAAGTTTACAAAAGGATTATAAAGTCAAATCGGTAGATAGAAGTTAGAACTATACAAACATCGGGATTTTTTTTTATAAATTCCGGGAATTTTATGCCAATTTCAGGATTTGCGTTGTCTCAAATCAAAACAGAATTACCGAACTTCGGCAGTCGGATACAATAGATATTAAGGTGCTTCTTATTTGGCCTACTTGTGAATTTTAATTCTTATGCCCCCTGAATCAACTCCAAATAATTTAAAAAAAATTATCAACATCATAAAATTTTTTTTTGATAGCGGCCATTACCAGCTGGTTCGAAATTTCTTATGTAAAATACACAAGTTTTTTGGATAAAACGGAATAAAATTTTTTTTTTCGTAGAATTCATGGTCTAAAACTTAGTAGCACGTTCATGGACAAACAAACTTTAAAATAATTCATTTTTTAGCAAAAACTAGTATTTTAGGGGTTCAAAGTTAGCGCCACCCCCTGAAGTACCCTACTGGTACGATTTTCATGAAATTTCTACCACAGAAATGAAATTTCTACCTCTACATATGAAATACACCACTTATAAGATAAATGGAACGACCCAATATTTTTACTATTTTTAGGGTAAAATATAAAAGCGAAACCACACTGTAAAAAAAGCACAAAATATATTTATAAAAATTTTGATAAAACTGGTTTTTACAGTGTGCTCGGTTATATTTACGAAGTATTTATAAAAACTGTATTTATAAGATTATGCGACCGCACGTAAATATTTTGACGTGACGTCACATCAATAGAAACGGTTCTATTTTTTCTTATGAAAAGACGAGTTCCATTGGTTGTTGATGCGAGCGTGCGCCTTGCTTTGTTGTCTGGTAGCAGATGTTTTGTATTTAAATGTACAGGCTAGCAAATGAGAACTTTCAGTTGACCTTGAGATGCGCAGTAGTAAAGGTGTGGTATCACTACGTAAATTTTTCATTTGAACCTATGCACATTTGTACTCCTAATGTCGTCTCTATTCCCGTTGTGCGCATTTCAACTGAAAGTTCTCGTTTGTCGGCCTGTATTTCTTGGACCTTGGAGTTTTGCAGTTTATGCAACACATTCTACAATCCGCAACATTTTTTTTAGCAAATTATGACAGTGTGGTATATACAGGGTGGTTGGTATTTTACTGTCCACCATATCTGCTGAAATATTGAAGATACAGAAAAAAATTAAATTAGAAACTTTTCAAACAACATCTCATCTACAAAATAGAGTAAACATATTTTTTCCATAGCCTACTTGTTTTCCGAAAAAATATGTAACTTTGGTTTTTTAAATAGAACTTTTTGAGAATCGTGTTCGAAATCAATTTCTCTTTACAATGGTATATCACATTCTGTTTTGATTTGAGACGAGGCAAATCCTGAAATTGGCAAAAAATTCCCGGAATTTATAAAAAAAATCCCGATGTGTGTACACCAAAATTCCTAGGTGGTCAACCCCTTCTCGGGTTGAGACGAAGACTTCATTTCGTTAAATGGAGGAACCGAGGGGTCAACCAGTGTTCTGAATTTGTACACAGACTGCCGATTACTGATGCTGACTGCCTAGGACTGCCTTATCTGTTACTACCATTAACTGCCGATAACTACCCTTGACAGCTTAATTTTTGGACACTCACTGCCGAGAGTGGATAACCCTTCGGGAGCGACCCATAAAAAAAATTAATATCAGTAGCGCGATTAGAACATTTTATGAGGGAGGATGAGCCGAGGACTTCTCTCTTGAGAAAAGACTAAGACTACCCACTTTGATTTGATTTTAATGTATTTTTAGCTTAACATGTTGTGTGTCTCTCAGACCTAAGCCTGAGGTCGAAGGAATGACAATCAAAATGTAAATTATCCAGATTCGGAGTTGTCCCTATTTTTGCCATTATTGTTATCTAATTTCGATCCTTATAAAGCATGCAGAATTATTTTTTTATTGATTTTCTGCTCTACAACCTTTATTTGATGATTTTTTTGCCTAAAATAATCAGGGAAACAGAAAATTAAGAAAGTACAATTTTGCATATTAAATCCCTAGTCATAACGGAGAGCTGTGGTTACCATCCTTGTATAGAAATTATAATTTAGAATTCGCAAACAATAAGTCCAACATTTTATAAAATCGACTGACAGTAGTTTTCTGATGCCTGTAGAGCTACTTAAGTCTGTTTGCACCACTTTCCCTTGATTTTAACTATAGTTATAACCTAAATTTGAGTTTTGTGGCAGTTTTTCAGTTGATTATGAATATACATATGATACACACGTAAATTAACTAAATACAAATTACATTTAAGGGAAAGTGGTGCAAACAGGTCTTAGGGCAGTTTTACATGAACTAACTATTTAGTAACTGTTAGTTACTAAGTTGGTTACTAAATGAACTCAAGGAGCAAAAACACGGGAATCTAAGCTTTAACGTCAACGTCAAAATTTATCCGCCCATTTTGACGTTGACGTTAAAGCTTAGATTCCCGTGTTTTTGCTCCTTGAATTCATTTAGTAACCAACTTAGTAACTAACAGTTACTAAATAGTTAGTTCATGTCAAACTGCCCTTAGAGATTCGAATATACCTAACTAGTATAGATGCGTAAATAGCAAATAACTCCCCATTTGAGCGATTGCTTTAAGATTCGTTTGAAAGTTGTACAAAATATGAACACAAAAAATGTTCTATTACGCCTTGACATCAACGAAACTTGATATAAAAATTACAAAATTCCCTTTTCGATTGATTTTTCTAGTCCAATACATTTAGTAGATGCCCATCGGCCCATCCTTTTTTTCAAGGAGACGTTAACGATTATATTATGATTAAAAAGCTTTTAATGTGTTTGCGTGCTTTACTTAAAAAAACTATAACTTGGGTAATTGTGCCATCAAAATATCAGATGATTACTTACAGACTCAATTAAGATATTACGATAGCAGCTACAAAGGAAAGTTTACTCTAATTAACTCTATTTGTAATACAACAACTGCCGAAGATAACGTCCGATTCTTTCAAGTTTATTCGCTAACACATAAATAACGCGAAAACGGAGACTAAGGATTCATCGAAGGTTTGTGCGTAGGTGTTATGCAAAAGAATCTATTTCGTGTTGCGGATTATTGAGATCATTCATTATGGTATTACACGATCGACGAAACCGTGACCTTTAGTTATTGTCTTTACGAAGACTCATGCAATGGACTTCTAAGGAAATTCAGTATAAATGACAAATTTCAAATTAGGAAATTTCAGTTTATGCAAAAGTACCCTTTCTTTCAATCAAAATTTTTTAATACTTACGAAAAAGTCCTATTGTGGCCACATTATAGTTTGTCATAATCCTTTTCAACCCCGATATGACGTGGCCGATCCTAAAAATCATTTTACTGTTAATAGGACGACCGACTCCCATCAATTATTGAAACAAACTACCACATTATTTACAAAAATGTTATAAATAATAATAATAATAAATAAATGGTTTTTATTGAGCAATTTAGATAATGAAATAAAATTAATGAGCAGGAAGCAAACTCCTGTAATTACACAATAAATAAATCTTAAAATCTATGTACCTCTTGAAAACAATTCCAATCGGCTTTTATTGCATTACCATCTACATTTAACAGAATTTTAAATAATAAAACAAAAGTTATATCTTTGATTATTCGAAAACATTAAGTCACGATGAAGATTATCCGCGCATCCACATGAATTGATCGTGATTGGAAATTATGAATTGTATTCGCGTTACTACATCGCAGATATAGTAGATAATAAAATATTGTGCTTGTCTTGAGACAAATTAGTGTTAATAGAAACACTATAATAACTCATTATAAATAATGTGATCTTAATTTTTAACTCGTTTTACACCTTAACAATACGTTGAGAAAATAATTAAGATGTTATTTCAAAAAGTGGATTTTTGTTGCGAAATATCTAGCTTCAAATGATGTTAAATGTTTATTATTAAGACATAAATAAACAATAATTAAAACGAATGAGTTAAAATTAGAGAATAGGGCACATGAAAGGCAATTTCAAATAGGGAAAATGCAGTTTTCTCAACATTTTTCAAAAGAACGCCATATATTCTACTATTCTCAACTTTTTTTATGTAACACCCTATATATTTTGCAGTTTTAAATTTGGTAACCAGTTTTATTGATATAAGTTTTATTAGGCCTAAAGTAAATGGTTCTAAAGATATAGGCGTTGGAACATGACTATTCTCATCAACGAATATCGTTGCTCAAAATAGCAATTTTCTCAATTTTTTTCATGTAACACCCTATATATTTTTACAGATTTAAACTTCATAAACAATTAAGATAAATTTAGCATCAGTTTCATTCGGCCTAAAGTAAATAGTTCTTAAGATATAAGCGATTGAATATGACTATTCTCATTAACAAATATCGTTGCTCAAAATAGCAATTTTCTCAAATTTTTTTCATGTAACACCCTATATATTTTTGGAGATTTAAATTTCATAAACAATTAGGATAAATTTAGTATCAGTTTCATTCGGCCTAAAGTAAATAGTTCTAAACATATAAGCGATTGAATATGACTATTCTCATCAACGAATATCGTTGCTCAAAATAGCAATTTTCTCAATTTTTTTTCATGTAACACCCTATATATTTTTGGAGATTTAAATTTCATAAACAATTAGGATAAATTTAGTATCAGTTTCATTCGGCCTAAAGTAAATAGTTCTTAAGATATAAGCGATTGAATATGACTATTCTCATCAACGAATATCGTTGCTCAAAATAGCAATTTTCTCAAACTTTTTTCATGTAACACCCTATATATTTTTGGAGATTTAAATTTCATAAACAATTAGGATAAATTTAGTATCAGTTTCATTCGGCCTAAAGTAAATAGTTCTAAACATATAAGCGATTGAATATGACTATTCTCATCAACGAATATCGTTGCTCAAAATAGCAATTTTCTCAATTTTTTTTCATGTAACACCCTATATATTTTTGCAGATTTAAACTTCATAAATAATTAAGATAAATTTAGTATGAGTTTCATTAGGCCTAAAGTAAATGGTTCTAGAGATATAGGCGTTGGAATATGACTATTCTCAACAAAGAATATCGTTGCTCAAAATAGCAATTTTCTCAAATTTTTTTCATGTAACACCCTATATATTTTTTCCGATTTAAATTTCATAAACTATTAGGATAAATTTAGTATCAGTTTCATTCGGCCTAAAGTAAATAGTTCTAAAGATATAGGCGATGGAATATGACTATTCTCATTAACGAATATCGTTGCTCAAAATAGCAATTTTCTCAATTTTTTTTCATGTAACACCCTATATATTTTTACAGATTTAAACTTCATAAACAATTAAGATAAATTTAGCATCAGTTTCATTCGGCCTAAAGTAAATAGTTCTAAAGATATAGGCGATGGAATATGACTATTCTCATTAACGAATATCGTTGCTCAAAATAGCAATTTTCTCAAATTTTTTTCATGTAACACCCTATATATTTTTACAGATTTAAACTTCATAAACAATTAAGATAAATTTAGCATCAGTTTCATTCGGCCTAAAGTAAATAGTTCTAAAGATATAGGCGATGGAATAGGACTATTAATTCTCATTAACGAATATCGTTGCTCAAAATAGCAATTTCCTCAAATTTTTTTCATGTAACACCCTATATATTTTTTCCGATTTAAATTTCATAAACTATTAGGATAAATTTAGTATCAGTTTCATTCGGCCTAAAGTAAATAGTTCTAAAGATATAGGCGATGGAATAGGACTATTAATTCTCATTAACGAATATCGTTGCTCAAAATAGCAATTTTCTCAAATTTTTTTCATGTAACACCCTATATATTTTTTCCGATTTAAATTTCATAAACTATTAGGATAAATTTAGTATCAGTTTCATTCGGCCTAAAGTAAATAGTTCTAAAGATATAGGCGATGGAATATGACTATTCTCATTAACGAATATCGTTGCTCAAAATAGCAATTTTCTCAATTTTTTTTCATGTAACACCCTATATATTTTTACAGATTTAAACTTCATAAACAATTAAGATAAATTTAGCATCAGTTTCATTCGGCCTAAAGTAAATAGTTCTAAAGATATAGGCGATGGAATAGGACTATTAATTCTCATTAACGAATATCGTTGCTCAAAATAGCAATTTCCTCAAATTTTTTTCATGTAACACCCTATATATTTTTTCCGATTTAAATTTCATAAACTATTAGGATAAATTTAGTATCAGTTTCATTCGGCCTAAAGTAAATAGTTCTAAAGATATAGGCGATGGAATATGACTATTCTCATTAACGAATATCGTTGCTCAAAATAGCAATTTTCTCAATTTTTTTTCATGTAACACCCTATATATTTTTACAGATTTAAACTTCATAAACAATTAAGATAAATTTAGCATCAGTTTCATTCGGCCTAAAGTAAATAGTTCTTAAGATATAAGCGATTGAATATGACTATTCTCATCAACGAATATCGTTGCTCAAAATAGCAATTTTCTCAATTTTTCTTCATGTAACACCCTATATATTTTTGGAGATTTAAATTTCATAAACAATTAGGATAAATTTAGTATCAGTTTCATTCGGCCTAAAGTAAATAGTTCTTAAGATATAAGCGATTGAATATGACTATTCTCATCAACGAATATCGTTGCTCAAAATAGCAATTTTCTCAAACTTTTTTCATGTAACACCCTATATATTTTTGGAGATTTAAATTTCATAAACAATTAGGATAAATTTAGTATCAGTTTCATTCGGCCTAAAGTAAATAGTTCTTAAGATATAAGCGATTGAATATGACTATTCTCATCAACGAATATCGTTGCTCAAAATAGCAATTTTCTCAATTTTTCTTCATGTAACACCCTATATATTTTTGGAGATTTAAATTTCATAAACAATTAGGATAAATTTAGTATCAGTTTCATTCGGCCTAAAGTAAATAGTTCTTAAGATATAAGCGATTGAATATGACTATTCTCATCAACGAATATCGTTGCTCAAAATAGCAATTTTCTCAAACTTTTTTCATGTAACACCCTATATATTTTTGGAGATTTAAATTTCATAAACAATTAGGATAAATTTAGTATCAGTTTCATTCGGCCTAAAGTAAATAGTTCTTAAGATATAAGCGATTGAATATGACTATTCTCATCAACGAATATCGTTGCTCAAAATAGCAATTTTCTCAATTTTTCTTCATGTAACACCCTATATATTTTTGGAGATTTAAATTTCATAAACAATTAGGATAAATTTAGTATCAGTTTCATTCGGCCTAAAGTAAATAGTTCTTAAGATATAAGCGATTGAATATGACTATTCTCATCAACGAATATCGTTGCTCAAAATAGCAATTTTCTCAAACTTTTTTCATGTAACACCCTATATATTTTTGGAGATTTAAATTTCATAAACAATTAGGATAAATTTAGTATCAGTTTCATTCGGCCTAAAGTAAATAGTTCTTAAGATATAAGCGATTGAATATGACTATTCTCATCAACGAATATCGTTGTTCAAAATAGCAATTTTCTCAAATTTTTTTCATGTAACACCCTATATATTTTTGCAGATTTAAATTTGAATTATCATTTGAAACAAATTTTATATAAGGTCCATTAGGCCTAAAGTGAATAGTTCTTAAGATATTGACACTGGACTATGACTACACCCAAAAGCTGATGCTGAGCACAAAAATCTAAATTTTGATAATTTTTCAAGGATCTCGCCCTTTTGAGTTGATGCTGTCAGTTACAGATTAGTCGTACAACACAACAATTAATCATTTCTTAAGAGTAAGACAAATAAATCCTTAAATTTCAAAATAAATTTTACAAAACAACTTCACGAATATTCAAATGTGTTTTTGAATTATTTTGTACTTTGAAAACAAAACCTGTACTTAGTGAAAAATCCATCTCAAAATCACAATTTTGCGTAATAATCATAAGTCAACCTTGCTCTTAATACAAATCTTATTCCGACAAAAGAATACATTTTGCAAATTTCTCAATCCTAAATGCATTATATTATCTAACAACGATGCACAATGCACGACTCCTCTAATGCTGACAAGAGATTACCGTCCTAACCAGGACTACTTTACAGCATAACTATAACTCCTACTATGTATTTCTCACACATATGTTGAATTGCCGTATACTGCAACTTGTATCTGAAAGACGATACACTTTTACAATAAAAATAATTGAATAAATAAAGCATTTGCACGTGTGAAAGGTAATTTTGTGCGAACTCGAAGGTGATCTTCACTTAATATGACAACTTTCCAGGACAATACTTAATGTCGTAGTAAAAATACGATGAGATGCGCGACATTGCAAAAAAGTTGAGGAAAAAAATGTTTCTTACGGTACCGAACTAAATACATGATTGTGCATCACGACTTCATAACTATATAAGCGTATGATTTTAAACCAAAATTCATTCACAACCTAACTATTCTTCATTGTTGACTATATATGACTATTAAATAGTTAAGGGTTGTGATCCAAGTGCCTTAGTCAAAATGAGGGTAAGAAAACTCCAAGTTATATCCCACCAACATTAATCAATTATTCTTTTCAGTATTCCGTAATTATTATTTCGACGTTATTTAGTTTAATTTTAGCCGAACCACCTGTAAATTCATATTTACCACCCCAAAGTAAGTTAAGCAAAATTACAAAAAAAGCATTTCTAAAAATGGTTTTTAGATGGTCAGAGACCTCCAAGCGAAACATACGGACCTCCAGGTTTTCAACCTGGTTCTCCAATAGGATCCAATCGAAACCAAAACGGCGGAGGAAATCAAAACGGTGGTGGAAGTCAACCTGGTATTACTTATGGAGCACCAAGTGATAGAGATCAAACACCGGGTTCGAGTTATTTCCCACCAAACTCGGGTGGTAGCTCCGGAGGCCCACCTAGTTCTTCATATGGAACACCGGACCAAGATTACTCACCCCCTAGTAATGACGTATCAAATTATAACGGTCAAGGATCATCATCACAAAGAAACGGCCAAGGCGGTTCTGGTAGTAGCAGACCGAGTTCAACTTATGGAGCACCCGGACAAGGTGGTGGAAGTGGTGGTGGTTTTGGAAGCTCGAGACCTAGTTCGAGTTATGGTGCTCCTGGACAAGATAGTGGAAGTAGTGGTGGTTTTGGTAATCAAAGACCTAGTTCAAATTACGGAGCTCCAGGGCAAGGAGGTAACGGCGGTGGGTCTGGTAGCAACAGACCAAGCTCATCTTACGGAGCTCCTGGTCAAGGTGGTGGAAATGATGGGGGTTTTGGAAACCAACCAAGTTCTTCTTATGGCGCTCCCGGCCAAGGAGGCGCTGGAAATCAAAGACCAAGTTCAAGTTATGGTGCTCCTGGACAAGGCAATGGTCAAAGTAATCAAAGGCCAGGCTCAACGTATGGCGCTCCAGGACAAGGCAATGGCCAAAGTAATCAAAGACCAAGCTCAACTTATGGCGCTCCAGGACAAGGCAATGGTCAAGGTAATCAAAGACCAAGTTCAACTTATGGCGCTCCAGGACAAGGAAATGGAGGTGGTTCAGGTGGTCAAAGACCAAGTTCTACATACGGTGCTCCAGGACAAGGTAACGGAGGTAATGGTGGAAATGGAAGACCTAGCTCAACATATGGGGCACCGGGGCAAAATGGGGGTGGTTCTAGAAATCAAAGACCTAGTTCAACGTACGGAGCTCCGGGACAAGGTAATGGAGGTGGTTCTCAAAACCAAGGGTCTAATTCGAATAACGGAAGACCTAGTTCGACATACGGTGCTCCTGGCCAAAATAATGGATTTGGAAATCAAGGACGACCTGATTCTACTTATGGCGCCCCCGGACAGGGTGGTAGCAACAATCAACCTGATGAGGGATATTTACCTCCCAGTGGTGGTTCTAATGGATTTGGTGGTGGAAATGGCGGTGGTAACGGCGGTGGCAGTGGTTACGGAGCAAATTCGGAAGAGTCAACAGTAAAATAGTTTTATATCGATTAAGAATTTTTTTCATTTGTTTTTATTAAAGGAACCTGCAAAATATCAATTTGAATATGAAGTAAATGATCCAGAATCTGGTGCTCAATTTGGACATCAAGAAGAGCGTGACGGTGATGTTGCTACAGGCGAGTACAATGTACTTCTTCCTGATGGAAGGAAACAAATTGTGCAGTACCAAGCAGATACTGAAGGATATAAACCAAAAATTAGTTACGAAGGTATATAAATTGATAAATCATCGGAATGGTTGAAGTATGCATCGGTTATTGCTTGAATCTGCATTTGTTGATTTTAAATAGTTTTAAATAATACCTTTAATTTTTACAAATTGTAGGAGGAAATAGCGGCGGAGGTGGTTCACAAGGGGGTGGTTCTTCCGATGGAGGATATCCTAGTGGTGGACCTTCCGATGGAGGGTATCCAAGCGGTGGTCCTTCTGGACCTTCTAACGGAGGATACCCAAGTGGCGGACCTTCTAATGGAGGATATCCAAGCGGTGGACCCTCTAATGGTGGAGGACCTTCTAATGGAGGCTATCCTAGCGGAGGACCATCAAACGGTGGATCTTCTAATGGAGGTTATCCCAGTGGAGGGCCTTCTAATGGTGGATATCCTAGTGGGGGTCCATCAGGTGGTGGATCCTCTAACGGAGGATATCCCAGCGGTGGACCATCGAACGGAGGATATCCAAGTGGTGGACCATCAAATGGAGGATATCCAAGTGGTGGACCATCAAATGGAGGTGGGTCAAATAACGGTTATCCCAGTGGTAGGCCTTCAAATGGAAATCGGGGGAGTTCAAACTCGCAAGGCTCGGGAAATGGTAACGGATATCCTAGTGGAAGACCTCAAAACAGTGGAGAAAGTGGTTATCCAAGAGGAGGACCACAAGGTGGTGGTTCGGGCCCTTATTAACTGTAATTTATTATTTAGCCAACGGATACTTGCAAATTTAAAATATTTTTGCACCGCCCTTTAGTAGTAGATGGCTTTTTATTTATTTTGCACTTCTGCCGTTTATTAGGGGTAAGTATTTAAAAACGATTACATCGATGACAATTATTGCAATTCTTATGGTTTAACGAAGCGAACATGAAATTGAGGTTATGTACTGATAGTTTTACTTTTTTAGTTTAGATAGTGTAAATTAAAATTATCTCAATTATAATACAAGTAAGATAATTTATTATAATGTACTTCTTATTGTAAATAAATAATTCTTTTAAATTTTTCTTCTAAATGTAATAAGGCTCATTTCTGACAGAGGGTCTTGAAATCGACGATCAAACTTTAATGTCAAATTGAAATTAATTCGACCTGGCAACAACAACTGTTCTTAACCTATCGGAATTGATTACTAATTTAAAAGACAAATCAATCGTTGTTAAATTTAATACTGACATTAACTAATTGGGAGCTTTATAGTACCGTATGTTGTAGATCTACGATGCCGGTGTTGTTTTAGATGAATCTGCTCTGTGTAGGTAGAGCCAATCGTTCCGAAACGAAACTAGTACTGAAGTTAAAATTGCGTTTTTATAGCTAACGATCGAGTATTACACTTCGCCATGTTATCTCTTGATCTTCCAATAAAAGTGAAGGGATAAATTACAAAACGAACGTCTTTATTTTATGAGTTTAAATTTTATTGCTAATATATCGCAATTAAATTACAGCTCCTAAGTTCAATTGCTATTAGCGCTTCCCTGATGATTAAAACGTACAGTTCAAGTATTTGTTTTCATCCCTTAAAGAAGGGATGAATAAAAAAATCACAAAAAAAAGATTATTTCTGGAAAGAGTTACTACTTATAAAAAATTTTTTAAATTTAATTTTTGGACGATTTGAGTCGCTCTGAAGAAAAATGGAAAACAAATAGAAAAGTCTACCTGCCTGTTTGTAACGCCCGTAAAAGAGCATCTAGATCTCAATGTATTGCATCGTACAGAACACTTTTAGACCATTTTTAAACCTGCATCATCTTTGAAGATTAATTAATGAGTTAATTTGATATTTAATTGCAGAAATAATTATAAAAATGTTAAAAAACGATATAAGTAGGTATTTAAAGCAAACGGTAATTACGATTTGTGTTTATTGCGATATTAAAACTATTAACGAGGTGTTTCATTGTTCGTATCTATTAACAAATGTCATAATAAGTCAACAAACTTTGCATACATAATGTAAAAATTTATAACTATATTGAATGTGATTCAGCAGACTTTTGCAATGGATATTAAACGAGCTGTCATTTATTGACAAATAATGTGTTGGTAGATTTGAAGAAAAAATTCCAATTGAAAGTTGCAGAAAATTTAATTACAACGATAGACGTCGGCGTCGTATGAAAGCTTTGGAATTTTAAAGAGTTCAATTTTTTAAACTATTTCTTTAAGGGATTGTACACACTTGCATACTGGAGCCATCGACTGTTACCGACGCCTTAAGGCGTTTAAATTTTAGTTGATGGTAGTCACGTGGCAGGACCGTATCCAGGAGAACGCCAGAGCAGACCGAGCTGGCCCTTGAAACATTTTAAGCCTGTTCTAGCCAGAGTTTTCTAAAGATTTCGCAATAATAATGAGATGATAAGTTTCTAATTGGTGCCGAAGAAGAAAACATTGATTTGAGAATTCAAATTTTTGCAAACTTTGGGCAAAAATATCCATCCTAAGAAGAGATTACAGTGGTCAACAGATTTATACAAACCCAAAAGAGAGAAAACCCCGATTTTAGTTTTTAGCCTCCCTTGAAAATTTTTGAACCTACGCTTATGATAAGGCCCTGTCACGTGGTAGATGGTAGCTCCAGTGAGACTTAGTGTAATAGGGTTTTGAAGTCAGTTCTCAGTGGAGATTCCAAAAATAATAAAATATTGTAACGATGCAGAATTTTATTCGGATGCTGGATCAAAATACTGCTACAGTATTACAGTATCCTGGAAATTATGTATCGTTTAAAGCAGCTACCTGTCATTTTTTAATTTAGTTTTTCCCTAGCGCCATCCCTGAGATCAAAATGGAGATAATTTGTACATGCCCGTGTACAGTTCTTCAAGCTCTTCTATTTGAACCCAATCTCGAGGAGATTGGACCAATATTAATCAACTTTAATTTTTGTATTTTCATTATCAGCGTTATCAGTGATAACAGCTGATTTACCTTTAACTCGGCAACCGTAAGAGCTAGAGCTTGAGCTTGTGTTTAATTTCATTTGCTGCGTTCTTATTGGTTGTCGAGTGATTTGGTTGAGTTGGTCGCCGGATTTTCAGTATAAGTTCCACTCCATTTTGATAAAGAACTCCTCGATTCGCCATGGTGGTGAGCGGGAGCGCATCCCGTGTTAATTTCCTCCCTGCTCTGTGTTTAATTAGTTATTTTAATTGTGTCTTCCAGGTCAGGTGGTCTCTCCTTAAAGATCTGATAGGTCTTGAAGACAGGTCTGGTAGTCTGGGGATATGCTCGTCCCTCCAGTGTCTTTCAGGACAGGTGGTCTCTCCTTAAATATCTGATAAGTCTTGAGGACAGGTCTGGTAGTTTTGGGATACGTTCGTCCCTCCCGTGTCTTCCAGGTCGACCACCTGACCTGGTGGTCCTTAGGCTAGATCTTTAGAACAGGTATGGTGGTCTGGAAGAACACTGGCGGAGTCATAACGTTAGAGATTTGTATTTAGTTGGTTTCCCTTTATCGTATATGTTTATTTTTCCTTAAGAAAGATTTTTTTATTTTGGTACGTGTCATTTCGGCCTCATTATTATTTTTGTTATTAATTTTGAATAAACATATTTTATTTTTTTAGTACATCCATAGTGTGTTTTATTTCTTGCTACGAACTGAGCGACGCTTAATTTAATGCAACACCCGGTTTCCGGTGTTAAAAATTACAAAAACTGTTGATGACGTCGTACCTCCAAAATAGATCATTCTGTTAAACTATGTTTGTGGCAAAAATGCGTAATTAAAAATCTAAATCGTCCGAGCTTTTCTTTTCAAATACATATGCCGAGAAAATGTAGATATCCCCTACATTTTGGAAGTCCTGTATATGACTACTTCAATTTTCTATTCGTAACCCATTCCAGCAGAGCACCCAAAAGCTTTCGTGATTACGACTATATCAAAAAACAAACCTGTGCAAATGAGTCCCCAATAAGTTCCAAAACAATGATTTCAGAAAGGTCATTCAGAAGCTGGAAAAAACCTAGCAGTAGAATAAAATCGGTAAAATCGTTTCTAAAAAAATTTAACTACCCCCTCCAAAGAAATTAACATTTAAATAACTATGGTACTTTTGCAGTTTTATGTAGAACAATAGAAAAAGAAAGTAAAAAATTTGAAAAATTGAAAAAATGCAAACCATCAAAAAGCCAATGTCATCAAAATTTACCAAATAATTTATAAATAATTTAGTAATAAATATTTAAAAAAATGTGGGTTTTAGTAGGTTACAAACGTTTTAACACGATTATTAAATTTGATTTTTTCCCACGTTTATTTAAAACGCACACCCATATATTATTAATAACAAAAGATTTTATTTTATTCGACACTTTGATAGCTAATTAAACTAAATTAAAATGGTAATTAATTACTTGTTAATTAAATCTTATTTTTAAGTATAGCGGCGACACCTATTGCAATTTCCCGCAACTATTATAGGGTTTATTTATACATGGGTAACTTTCTTAATTAAAGAGATAGAGCTACGGTGATATTAAGAGCAAATAAACGCGCTTTGTAATAATTATAATTGACATTTTGGTATTAATAATTTAAAAGAACTTTCATGTTTCATTTCTTTTTGAAAATTTTTGGAATTAAATCAAACTTGCCAGGGATTATAAAAGATTTAAAAATTTTTTTTCAAAAATCTAAGAATTGATTTTTTTAATTCTTCAATGGTAACATAAAAATAGAAAATAAATTTAAGAAATCAAGTTACGTACGAAACAATCGAATATAAAAGAAATAAGTAAATTAAATAAATGAATATAAAAAAAGAGGAAATATAATTCGAAAAAGTAGCAAACAATTTTGAAAAAATAACCTTGCCAACCCTTATATTTTCAAAAAGAGAAAAAAATTAGCTTTTCAATGACATAAAATTGAGGTTAGGTTTGTATTTAAAAAAATATAAGTTTGCATCATATCTTCAAAACAGCGCTTTTTGTTATTAATTTTTTTGGTTTTTAGTAGTGCCTATTATATATTTTTTTAAACTTGAAATTATCTCTATTAATATAAAAGTTATAAGAAAATGCATTTTTTTTTTAGTTTTTTTTTTCAAATAACTAGGAAAGTTGGCAACAATGTTAATTTTTCTTAACGGAATTTGTATAGTCGTATAATTCTGCCCAACTTTGCTAATTTAACGATTTAACCGACTCTGTATTTCTTCTAATAACAAAGTTACTCATGCAACTTGATGAGATTTTTGCCACCCTGTATAGTTACAGGGTACAAAAATAATCACTTTTTCTAACTAAAAGTTGTTAATATGACTTCAAATATTTTAGATTAGAAAAGAAAGACAGGTAGGCCAGAGGCACATCTAAAAAGGTTCAGTACATATTCCCTCTTTTTTGAGAGCGATTCTAAGCAAACTGAAACCCACACTGTACTACTGTGCACTGTGCAGTCTTTGATTAATAAATAACTTAGTCTCCACCCCTAGGTTTTAATCCCTCTCCAACGTTGACTCTAATTTATGCAAAGAGGTGAAAGACCAATAAGCGCTTAAGTAGTAATTTGACGCTATTTTACCCAAAATCAAAATTGTAGACTATCAAATTCTCTGCATGGTACAGGACTGGATTGGCTCGGTGGGCTACCGGGAATTTCCTGGGGGCCCGTGGTGTGACAGAGAAAAAAATATATTGCAAATATTTAGATAAATTGAAAAAATCAAAAATATAGACCTAGACTATCAGATTTCCCGGTATTAATTTTTGTCCCAGTCCAGCCTTAATCTGATACAGCAAATACTTTTGCTGTAGCTGTAGCTTCGATAACTAATTTACTAAAATACATCAAATATAAAACAATATGTGAAAGTCTACGTTTACACTTTAACGTGCCTCTTTCAACTCTAGATGCTAAAGAGTTGTTTACGAGAAATAAGGAACATTTCAATTCAGAATAAGATTGAAATATACAAAAAAGCGGCACGACCTCCTAAACTAAGCACGAACAGTAAAATTAGATCTTTAAGAGCAGTAATTAGAAAAACAAAAATACACGGAGTTAGAAATGAAGATGTGAGGGAACCAATCTAAAATTAATAATAGAGTAATGACCACGACCACACTTAAGCAAGTCATAGCCTACAGGCAGCTCGTTTAAGGACGACTAAATGTTTTGCTACTCGATGGATAGGTACCATCAATTATCTTAGAAAAATTTCACTAGTTTAAAATAAAATAGTTTATACAATATAGGATGCAGTGGCGTAGTTACATACAGGGTGTTCCAACGCTGCGTTAACGTAAAATTGTGGCTTTACTATAGAATTTAACAAATAAATTTTAATACATGGCTATAGTTCTCTTAGGCCGACGAATTCTGCATTACACATTATCCCCAGGATTTAATTTTAGTCCCAGCATAAAGAGGTTTTAACAATAGGCTCATACTGAGACTAAAATTAAATCCTGGGGATAAATGTGTACTGTAGAATTCAGCCTTAGAGCTGCACCTCTTAAAAATATTCTTACATAGTATACCTGGTGATCCATTTAAATAGTACAGACCACTCTTGTGTTTTTCTAAATGGCTGTATATTTTTACATATCCAGAGTCCCCTTCCGAGGGCGATTATAGTAATGTGCGGGTTAATGGGTTTTCTATGGGTCTACCAAGATACTGCACATTTTATACGTAAAACAAATAAACTTTGCTTGCCTGCTGTGACTTAACGAATTGACATTTTTGACCGTAATTCGAGTTAAAATAATTCTAATATTGCAAGAAGGTAATTATAGGGTTGCCAAGATTGAGAAATATATGTTTTTGGGTGCTATTTCGGAATTTAGCTTGATATCAAAAACCATTCTTATACTCATTACAAAAGACGTAAAAAAAAGTTCCATTTATTTGGTTATTTAAATTAAATTGTTTAATAAATGACGTAAATTAAAATTACAAGAAAGTATACTAAGAAGTGATAGTCTACTTTGATCTACATTTATAACATTACGCAATTACGTTGTATCTTCTTTAATATGTCACTTTTAATATAGGTTTAAATATTTTATAAATTAAACAAATTAGTCGATTCTATTATAAATCAAAGCGAGCTTAAGGTTTTTCATGTAATTGCTTGTAATTATAATTAAAATTTGTCTACAAGATCGTAAGCGTAATTAATTTTATGTTATACACCTACTGTTTAGAAAATAATTGAGGCAATAAAAACTCCATTTTTGAGTAATGGTAATTTTTTTTAAATTGCCTTAAAGAAGAAATTAGTTAATTGTGGAAAAAAAGTTACCACACATCTTGAAATTTAATTTAAAAATTTGAAAAAAATTAACATTTAAAATACAGGTTGTCACAGCAGTATGCTGTTTGTAAGAGAAAACGACAGTCGAGAAGTTTTTTGGAAGATTTTGTTATAGAAAAGATAGAAATAAAGAGATCCGTGATACTAGGGGGCTTTGAAAGTGACAAAAACGCAAAGTTTATTATAAAAATTAGCAACTAAGCCGTCCTTAAATTGCAAGAGCCCAAATTTGGGAGGGATGTGAGAAACACCCATGACTATTCCCTCTGCAAATTTCGAACCAATCCCAACGTTCGGATTTTTTTTATAGGTTTCCATTGGTCAAAAATTAAAATGACCGAATCGACTCCAAAATCTAGATTCGGGTACTCTCTCGAGTTCCCAAAAACGTCAAAATCTTAGTTTCCAAAAATCGCGACAGATGGCCGCGCAGCGAATTTTAATAAATCGTCCTTAAATGTTGAAAAATCGCACAGCGTAAAGTATGAAAAAAGTGAAAAATTCAGAGGGTAGTCGGAATTATATAGACATTTGAGCATCGTCTGACACGAGAGCCGAACCGATCCCTTATTCGGTGGTTCTCGAGTGTACGAGCGTCACGGAAATTTTGAGCAAAAAAAATTTTTTTTCCACACCGCATTTTAATTCTAGTTCTGGAGTCTCTAGGAGGTCTAGATCGTTGTTCCGATATTGGTTCCTCGACTGTTCCCATAGCTGCCTAGCTGCCTTATACTGGAAGTGATAAAAAATGACTTTTGTGCCGAGAAGGCTAGTGCCCTTCCTATTGCACCTACGGTTTTCGGACCGGCCTCAAAAGTTAGATCGAAACTTTTCCTACAACTAACCACGAGATAATTTCTAAGATTTCCATACAGAGGGCGCTGTGATTTTCCCAAAAAGGGTCGATTTTTAGCCACAATTTGGGGATAGCCGGAAAACGCGGAGGCTCACGGCGTCCCGCTTGCTCACAGAAAGGGAGGACCCGATTTAGTTCGGTAGGCCACCCAAAATTTTTCGGCACATCAATAGCGTGCCCCCAATTTGAAATGGCGCAGTCGTAAAAAGTGAGAAATTCAAAAAATTCGTGAGAACGATTGGGAAGGAAAGTGCCAATTTTTTTGCATAATTATCTCTATTGGGCCGAGTCTCCGTTATTGGCCGCTAGCGGCGGGTCAAAAAGTCATTAAACAAAAATTGAGATAGTCCAGTAAACAAGTTTGCTTTTGGACCAAATCGATCTCTACAGTATATCTCATATATACCATGCGGAGTCAAAAGTGACGAATCTGGCGTTAAAAATGAGCTACAGCCAAAAAACCGCCCTAGTTATGGAATTTTTTAGGTTTTAGACGTCGCTAAAAATCGAAGCTATAAGGCACCGAACGAATCGTAGCGATGTATTGAGAACGGTTGATCATACAAAAAAATAAATTAGAACAAATTTGTAGAGCATTTTATGATCTACAAGTTTTATAAGAACCTCTAATGACGTATGACGAATAGGAAACGAGAAATTTACAAAAAAGCTTTTGTTACCTTTGACCTTGAATATCTTGATATGCAGACACGAGATTGTATGAGACTTTCGAGCAAGTCTTTAAGAACGTCAAAATATAGGTTTATGCAAATATTTAGCTTTCTGACTTTCATTCCGAGGTTAAATCCTTATTTGACTGGACTATTATTGCATAATTCTCCTTTCAAAGACGATCAAAATGAGGTGTGAATTGATGAAATTGCAAAATAGTAAACTTAACTTGCTCGTACTGGGGCGTAAAACGAATTGGCATTTTCTACAAAAAATACTGCTAAAACACCCGGTATACTCAGTGCCACACTTTTACACATCTTTACCTCTTAAAAAAGAATCCCCTTAAACTATTTGTTGTTTTTTAAGTTATAATCCACACGATAATTATTTACAATTTTTTTAATCTTTCGATCTAATTTTGAATCACGAATTGTAAAAAATTAATTTAAAACAATTTGACCTCTATAATAAAACATTTAACATTAAAATGAGTTTACCTATAGAGATCATCTCTTTTGATTCAATAATTATAGCGTGCGAAATTTTTAATTATTATAATATATTTTTATTTAAGAAAAATTAAACTAAAACGTCAGTCAAGTGCATAAATGATCTGTAACGAAAATTAAATTAAAAAAAAAAATGATGAAATTTATCGAAATAAAAAATTAAAAAATTTTATTCATAAATCACAAAATGTAGTGCACGATTTATATCTAATAAATGAACTTGAAACTTTTCAAAAATTATTATTTTTTAACGCTAATTAAGATTTATGTTGTAATTAATTAACCTTAGTCAACTTTTATTCTAATTTTTGTTAATTCATCAATTAATTTATATTGAGACGTTTTTTTATGTTGGATCGAAAGTTTCGTGTTTGATTTATCGTTAAAAAGTCTCAGTGTAGTAGCGTTTATGGTAATTGGTTTTTTGGGTGATTTATTAACATTAGGGGGGACTTCAAGTTCAATTTTCTACTAATTGAAGTTACTAATGTTTAATTAACCCCACCATTCAAAACGTCAACCTCAACATACCTCAACACTCGTTGAACTTTTTCCATTCCAAGAAAAAGTTACTATAATCGAGATAAAATCAAAAATTTTCCGTTTTGAGTCCCTATGTTTCCAAAAATAAAATTTTCGGTTCTTTAGTGAGAACCGTCTGTCTGTCTGTTACAGCTGTGGTTATTGTGCTATTTTGGGGGCAATTTTTTAAATTTGGGTAAAATTCATTTTAACTTAGTTATAAGATAGTTCATTTGAGCCCCAATTGAAAAAAATAATTTCAAATTTTTTTATTCAAAATGGCGGCCAATAAACACGATAGTCTTATTTTGTGGTTTTTCTCTTATAACTTGGCTGGTAATGATTATTATAAAAATTTCGAAAATGTATTATATAGCCAAAACATACGGTTTTCGTTTTAACCAAGTATATTTTCAAAATCGTTTCAAAATTGCCTACCTTTAAGGTGTCAAAGTAGGTCAAAATTTTGAAATGAATTTTCTCAAAAACTGGTAAGGTCAATTTACACATATTTGACTATGTTATAGACAACGCAATTCTCTATCGAAATATAGATTTTTTATCAAAATCGTCCAAGCCGTTTCGGAGTTATGATGTTTTGAATGTCAAAACTTCAAAAATCTGTAATTTCTTTTGTAATAAAAATGCAAACTTATAAATCGATATATGTATCAATCTTATGAATATATATTATTTGACACTATTTTCGATTAACAAACGCTTTCGGTTAAATCGGAAATTAGAAAATTGTAAAAATTTTAAAGAACATCCCTGTATAATTGTATATGTTTAAATATTTTAAAGTCTCGTAAAATTAGCTGTTGCACGATACCAAACATTTTATATTTTGACTTCCGGTTTAACCGGAAAAGGGATCACATTTCTTAGTTTCAATAGAACACCCTGTACATTTTGTAAATATTTTGAAAGCTCGTTGAATTAGCTTTTTGAAGATATAAAATAATATTTTGAACTTCAATTTATGTCAAATAAAAAAAAAAAAATTAGTATTTTAGCCAGTTTAGGGGGGTGTCAGACAGACGTTTTTCAGCGACCGTCACAGAGCGACCAAAATTTTAAACACGTGATTTTGAATATAATTAGGCAACTGTCAGACAAACGGTCAATCGTCAGTGAGTGAGGGATACCGAACATTATCGAATTATCGATGACTGTCGATACTGTGTGCCTAATGATAATCAAAATCAAGTGCTTAAAATTTTGGTTGGTCTGTGACGGTCGTTGAAAAACGTCTGTCTGACAGCCCCCTTATACCTAAAAATTCTACTTACACCCAAAAGTCCCAGGTTCGACTCCGGAAGGAAGCAATTTTTTTTAACGTGTAATTTATATTAACAAAAAATAAATTTAATACGAAAAACAACGGATGTGGCCATATGAGGAACTGTTTTTATGCTAAACTTCAATACCCAAACGTTTCTTTAGCGCACATTTTAAAGCTTTTTTAATATATTTTATTATTATTATAGGTAATAGGTATTAAATGAAATTTTATTTAAAAAAATATACAAAGTTACAAGATTGACAGACGAGAAAAGTTCCTGGTATGGCCACATTCGTTGTTTTATTTTACTGTGAACTTTTTCCTGACGACATCAATTTAGCTTGACCAATGAAATTTGATTATATGTCAAAGGACAAATTTAAATTTAATACTGACATTAGTCAATCGAGACCTTTATGGTAGCGACTGATCTATGAGTTGTCAAGGAGGTTGAAGTTTGTCGTTTGAGCTATCATTTGAAATCTCTCGTTAAAACAAATACTTTAATAGTTAATATTTTTATTGTTATAAGTTAAATGTACAAGGATATCAGATATGAATAAAAATGAGTTATTGGATAAGATGATCGACCTGTAACGTAATAATTATGAAACATGACCTCGCTCTGTATAAAAAAGACTCCTAGAGAAATTAATGTTCTGTGTAATTTATATTGCCTTTGAGGTGGATGGACACTAGAGAATAACTATTAACCATTATTTAAGTTTTACTTTCATTAACGTTCAGGTCTCGTAATGATAACAAAAGTTTGTTTATTTATTGTTTATTGTTATTTTTAGCGCAAAAATTTAAATTCAAATAACTAATTATTTCTTATTTTATTGCAACAATTTTATTTTACTAATAGTAAAATTTGTTAAAATAATGAGTTTGTGAAGGATTTTTTTGGTGTCGAAAATTAATTATGCTCCCAGTAGTTAGAATTTTTATTGTAGGCAAAAAAAATAATTATCTATAAATAATTAATCTATTCTATTCATCTGTAAATATTTAATTTTCTCTTTCACAATTTTAAGTTTTACAAATATTTGTAGCACCTTTAGCTATAATTTAGGTTTACGAAAGGAGCAATTATTGTAAAGTTAGCATATTACAGTAACTTATAATGTGTATCATAATTTCTTATACAGCCGACAAAATTATAACATGTTTTGATTAAAATATAAAAATTTAACAAGCAGCTCAAAGAATAAATAATCTATCTTTCAAATTAATAACACTAATTTCAAATTCTTGTCTGTATAATCAAGAAATTTTCGATTTAATTCCTTAGATATGCTCTCGTCTAATAATTCTTACGTACTTTATGATTTGCATGAGTAGGTCTTGACATAGTACCACTTTTAGAATCAGCCGATGAGTAAGATGTATATAACTTATCAAAAATATACAGTTGTTCAAAATTAAGTTTTACAGGCCCACATGTGAAAATAAAGGTTTAAAATGTGTATAGAAATCGTCCTCAAAAGATGGTAGGCGTGGGTGTTCCTCAGGGGCCGGTGCTAGGACCACTTGTTTTTTTAACCTACTTTAGTACATTAGTTTATTTTAGTACATTAGTTAACTGCAACAAGTACAGTAACGCTGTTAGTACAATAATTAATAGTGGTTTCCACGCCTACTTCTGGGGAGCTGTAAAATATTGTAATTGTAATTTTAACGGCAGGAGAAATTGTTTCATATTTTGGAAGTATTTTGTGGTCAATGGTGGTTGAACAGACAGTTAGGAAGAAAACTGGGGGAATTATTGACTCTAACCTGCTGGTGGTCGTGCTGTAGAGCAGAGGTTAGAGAGTTGAGTTCTTACTTGGAAACATGGGGGATGGGGGGTACGAATTTTTAAAATTTAAACAGTACTAACTACAGGTACCGATTACCCACTGTTGTAATGCAAATTTGTATGCACTTTCGTTATTAATCGAGTTTTGACGTTATTAAGAACTAATCAAGTTTAATCACTTATTGTTACTGTCCTAAAGCACAATAAAATTCGAATTTTGTGTTTTAATGATTTCTGTTTATTAAACCTTGAACAAAATCTCCATAAAATAAATTCAAGAAAACAAAAGAGAATGAACTGAATACCTGTTTTTAGAAATGCCATATCGAGAAGATCTTAGAATATAAAGATCCGGAAGGAGGGTTGGTCACCGTTGCCTATAAGAGAAAATGCTACGAAAACGACATTTTGGAAAACTATGGATGACTCATTCATTTACGAGTTTACATTATCAATGGCTGTCATGATCTTTCCTTATAAAGTGGGAGTATAAGCAACCATTTCTATTGCAGAAATTGACCGGAAATCGCTATATTTAGAAAACCATTGCGATACATATTATTAGCTAAATGGCTCTGTCCTGGTAGAGTAGGGGGTAGGTATTTCTTTATTTAATGGAGAAGATGGTACTGTTTGACATTTTTCCATTTTGGATTTTAAGGTGCATGTAGGGCCGTCATGAGTTAGTATGCCAAATTTGTATTACTAGGATGTAATGAGATTAGGAATTACAATTAAAAAAGTACTAGTTTTGCGTCAAAATTTTGAGGAAATAAATAATTTTTTTAAATAAAAGTTATAAATACTGTAGTAATAAACAAATTATCTTAATAAAATTTTATCGTATCATCAACCCCAGACTAGTTATTAAATTATTCTCCACCCTCCTTAAGGTATTTAAAAAAGTGCTAGTTTTGAATCAGAAGTGACGTTTAGTGTGACAAGACTGTGTTTGGCTGAAGAGCGAGTGTAGCGAGCGAGTCTGGCAAAACAGGCGAGTCACACAAAATTACTTTGACTCCGTATAAAACATTTAATATTTTTCTGCAAACATAAAGCGTAAAACTGAAAATTTTGAATTTTGAAAGAGCACCATCTCTTGTCAATCACTTGTAGTTCAATGTTCTAATATTTTTTAAAATTAACTTTGATTTGTAAAAAATTGTTTACATTAAAAATATAAAAATGCTTAGAAAACATTTTTTACGTTATAAAAATAAAAATTATGTTGGGTTAAGATTTTACTTTGTCTGTAGATGGAGAAAAATACTTTGCTGACAATTTTTCCTGCTTCGGCGGGAAAGTTAAACTCCACCCTTACATATTGAGTGACACAAAGTTGACTTTTTTTGACGCTTGAAGAAAAAGATAATTAGGCGAAAAAGTCGGCATTTTATCGCCCTCACGATTTTTTTAAATTTTTTGTTTTTCCCGACTACGCCATTTTAATTTTGAGGCGCCCTATAGATGCCCTGAAAAATTCCCGCCTGCCTACCGAAAAAAATTTGACCCTCCACTTTCTAGAGCAGGCGGGACGCCGCGCCGTAGGCCCCCGCGTTCTCCCGCTATCCCCAAATATTGGCTAAAAATAGACACTTTTTAGGAAAATCGCCGCTCCCTCTGTATGGAAATCGTACAAACTACTATGTGGTCGGTTTCCGCAGAAGGTCCCCAGAAACTTTTGAGGCCGGTCCGACAGTCGTAGGTGCAATAGATAGGGTTCTAGCTTTCTCGGCGCAAGAGTATTTTTTTGTCCCCTCCTGTATAAGGTGGCTATGGAAATTTTTGTAAAACCCTAGGACTCCCTAGGGACTCCTAATCCAAAATTAAAATCCGATCCGAAAAAAAAATTATTTTTTTTCTCCAAAATTCCGAGGTAATCTTACGTTTGGTATCCGCCGAAGGGATCGATTCAAATTCTCTTCCATAAGATAGCCAAAGGACCCATGGTGTGCGACTACGAGCTACATTTTTGAATTTTGGCCTAGATTGTTTTTTACAGCTTTTCAAAGTCTGATGAAGATTTTTGGGAATTTTGTAATGGCCGCTCCACGGCCATCTTGTGTCATTTTTGGAAATTAATATCGGGGAGTTTATGGGAACTCGCGAGAGAACCCCAATCTTGATTTTGGCGTCGATTCGACCATTTTAATTTTTTGACGAATGGAAACCTATAAAAAAATTCTATCGCTCGGATTGGTTCGAAATTTGGAGACTAGGTAGCTAGATGCGTGCCTTACGTAATCTTAAAATTTTAGCTCTTGCATTTCACGAGATTTGAAGATTTAAATTTTTTTATTAAAAGTAGCGTTTTACTCACTTTCAAAGCTCCCCCACGATCTCCCCTAGCGTCATGTATACTAGTTTTCTCCACCGTCGTTAAGTTATTTGAAAAAGTGCTAGTTTAGAGTCAAAATTTTGGGGAACCACACATAGGATAAATAATTTTTATTAATAAAAGTTATAGATACTGTAACAATAAACAAATTAAATTAATAACATTTTGTCGTGTGATAATTATAAATAGAGGGCGGAATTGTATGCAAAAAATCTGCTATACCAGCACTTGTTCCTTAATCACATTCACGTCTCCTGATAGTCCTGATCAATCAGGAACCTAATTTTCTCCCGTTTTAGCAGGAAATTTTTACGAAAAAGTAAAAAATTATTAATACTTAAAAGAGCCCTAATTTGTATTTTAAGTAGCGCTATCAGCATTAGAGCGTTACGTTTAATTAATTAAATTTCATGGAAGAAATTAATAAAAGTGGATAAACATTATTACGAATTGTACTAAAACGTATTAAAATTTCATAACGACATGTCCTTTGTTCAACAGATTGGGCTCATTCTGGTATTTTTTGTAATCTTTGATACGTTACACAGTTACCAATTTGATAAATTTCTCGAGTTAGAAGAGGTAATTCTTTTATCCAAAATTTTCATTTAAATAAAGAAATTTTTAGATTTACAGCTACATGGCAGATTTATGTCGCTGTTCTAACTATGTCAAAATACTTACTATAGGAGAAACTTACGAGAACCGTCAAATTAAGGTTTTGAAAATTGACATTGATACAGGTTACTGTAGGGAGAAGAAAGCCATAGCTGTTGAAGCAGGGGCGCGTCCTAAAGCTTGGTAAAGAACTTTTCAATTTGAAATTAAACTTATACAGGATGGCCTAAAATAGGGAAGCTCTGTGATGTTTTTAGGACAGCAATCGCTACTGCAATTTACATAATGGAACAACTGGTAAAGAGTAACAATTCAAATATAAAATATTTAGCAAAACAATACGTATGGTACATCGTTCCCGTCTTAAATCCAGATGGGTACGTTTACACTTGGAAGGTTAAATTTATATTAAAACAATAGTTACAACAGATCGATAACTTCTTTTGATTTGTTGCAGAAGGAACGTGGCTGGATGTTTAACAGACAACCTTATGGTAAATGCATCGGTGCTGATCTAACTACTAACTTTCCTTTTCGATGGAATTATTTTGAACGCAATGAAAATGATTGCGAAGGGCAATTTACTGGGGATTATCCACTTTCTGAAATAGAAACTCAAGCTTGGGTTACACTTTTACTTGATATTAAAGAACCATTACATGGATATTTTGAACTATGGACTGATGGTTCCAAATTATGGTATCCTTTACTTACGGATCATAAGTTTTACGAAAATTGGGTAAATTAGTTCTGGTTTATTGTAAGGTTGCCTGTATTTTGGTTATTTTTAGAAGAGTCATACACTTCAAGCAGCAAAAGTTTTCAAACACAAACATGGTACTAAAATTAAAATTTACAGTTGCTGTGAAAATGGTACGGAAGATTTTGCTTTACAAATGTCTTTTTTCACTCAATACCCATTTTTCTTTTTAGTAAACGGTGAAAGTTTCATTTGGGCGTCCAAAAACTTTGAAAGTCTTTGTTTAGCTTATAGGTATAATACGCGTGGTGGCTTAGAGTTACCACCTAATCAGATTATTCCAGCTGCAGACGAACTATTTGATTCAATGGTATCTCTTATTTTTCAAGCTGAACCTCGAAGATCTGATCACCCAATAATAGAAGGTTTAAATTAAATGTTTACTGATTGTAGACCTATTATAAAAGTTCTTGTTAGTGTAAAAATAAAAACAAAACCAAATAACTTTTCAATAACAAATAACAAATTCTTTTGCAAAAAAACAAAACCAAACTTTTCAATAACAAATAACAAATTCTTTTGCAAAAAAGTGATAATTTAGAAATTATGCTATAGCAAAAAATTATAGTTGCTAGGAATAATAGGTAAATGGGGTAATCGCAAAATTATTTTTTTAGGAGGTTAAAAGAGCTATCAAACGATACTAAACTCGACATTTTATCACATCGACGGTAGACGTCGCGACGTTCAACTTTTCATTTTCTTATTGGGATCTATTGTTTTTTTCAGAAATATCCAAATTAAGACAAACTGAGTAATTTTCTGCAAAAAACTGTAGGTTCCCATAAGAAAATGAAAATCTGAACGTCACGACGCCTAGCGTCGGTGTGATAAAATATTGTGTTTAGTATCGTTTGATAGCTCTGTTTAAGTCCTGAAAAATTTTCCCGAGAATATTTTTTTAAAGTACACCATTTTCCAACTACAGTCGAAAAACTAAGTTGCCAATTTTCAGTTTTTTTTGGCATTACTAGATCATGAACGCGCTCTACCTTCTCTCTGTCTGTTTGTGCCTCTTCTATATCTCATATTATGTCATATTATCTCATCTGTAAATCTCATCTGTCAATCTTATCTGTTATTCCATCTCCTCTATCATCGCTCCTGTCATTTAACTAACAATCTTCTCTGTCATTTCATCTCATTTGTTAATCTTATCTGTCATCTCATCCTATCTGTCAAACTCATTTGTGACGGATGGAATGACAGATGATATGATAGATAGAATGAAAGATGAAATGACATATGAGATGACAAATGGGTTGACAAATGGATTAAAAGATGGGTTGACAGATGGATTGACATATGTAATAACAGATGAAATTGACATAGAGTGACAGACCTGACATGACCTTGACATAGACATGTGGGGTAACAGTTGAACCCCTTCTGAAATTGACATATGGTGTTAGCTGACGACATTGACATTATGGTAACTATAATTACAGATTGACATTTGACACATGGTAACTATGGTAATAGACCACTCCTCATTTCTATAAACCAATCCCTATACTAGTTAACCCACTTCCCATTTTTCTGAACCAATCCCTATCCTACTTTCCCCCAAACACTCTTTATCTCTATCTCTTTTTTATATCTCTATCTCTTTCGGACCTTACTGCGCATTTCCGATGATCCATGTGTTTTTTATTGTATGAATCCAGGTAACCATTTTTAATATTAAAATTTTCTTAATTGATTCCCAAAGTTCGTCAAAATACGCAACTTTTTGACAAATTAACCAATCACTCCGCTACCACCTGGTAGTTTTGTCTTACCTTCGTTTTGGCGAGAAATTGAAATTTTTACGGAAAATCTTAACTTTGATCTGAATTTTTAGAAAAACTTGTATTTTAAAAAGCGCAATCAATAGGTACAAGAGCAATGTTAATTTATTAAGTTTCAAGGTAGCAATTAATAAAGTGCGTAAACAAAGTGGTTATTACGAATTGTATTAAAAAGTATTAAAATTTCAAAGCGATATGTCCTACGTTCAATTGATTGGGCTCATGGTGGTATTTTTTGTAAACTTCGACACCTTATACGGTTACAAATTTGATAAATTTCTAGACTTAGAAGAGGTAATAGTTTTGCTCAAAATTTTTATTTAAATTAAGAAATTCTAGATTTATAGCTATATGGCTGATTTATGTCGCTATTCTAAGTATGTCAAAATACTAAATATTGGAGAAACTTATGAAAAACGTAAAATTAAGGTTTTGAAAATTGACGTTGATACAGATTACTACTGCAGAGAGAAGAAAGCCATAGCTATAGAAGCAGGGGCGAGTCCTAAAACTTGGTAAGAATCTTTTTAGTTCCTCAGAGTCCAAAAATGCAAAAAAATCTTAAAAAATGTCCCTCGGTATGTATGTAACACCTATCACTATAAAAATACTTCATGAAATACGCACTGAACCAATTTAAACGAAATCTACAGGGTCGGCAATGAAACTTTTAGTCCTTGGCGATTTTTGACTGCAACTTAAATAACAAATATCATTTTACAGTATAGTCTCTGTTCAGCGAACAGATGCAGCTAAGTCACTCCCCACAAATTTCTATCAAATAAGGTTGACGCATGTCAAGTCTTGTGTGATCGTTATAAAACGTATTTTCAAAATTCGACCAATAGAAAAATTCTATTCGAGTAACGCGCTTTTTTTTGGGAGTGGCGTAACTGCATCGCAAAACAGAGACTATACTATTTGTCCACAAAAGTAGGCAGTTGTGTCATTTATAGAATGAAGACTAGATTATATCGATATTTTTCGGTACAGCATTATAAATAATCGTTTGTACTCGGACCCACTTCTACTACTAAGCTTCTGTCAAATTATAGTAAAGTACATTATTCTATTAAAGCGGCACGTGTTTTCTGCATCTATCTCAATAGAAGCCGTTCTAGAGTTAGCTAAAGCTTGTGAACACATATTAGGAATGAGTCTCTCTCTATAATTCTGGTATTGGGATATAGATAGTAGCATTTTTATATTTAAAAAAATAGATCAGTGTAAGTAAGTAAGTGTCAAACTTTTTATGGAATTAATTTTGTGACCAATAATAGTTTTGATGTTTAACTACACTGATCAATTTTTTATATTTATAAAAATTTGCCTGTCAGAACAGATCTATACATTGTTCACCGACAAGATGCAGCTAAGCCATTTCCTACAAATTTATGTCAAGTAAGGTTGACCCATGTCAAAATTGACCAATAGAAAACCTCTATTCGAATATCACGCGCTTTTTTTGGGAGTGGCTTAGCTGCATTTCGTCGGCGAATAGTGTATAGACTGAAATGGTATTTGTTATTTGGGTTGCAATCCAGTCTGTATATAGAGTAGTCCAAACAGGAGAGTAATTGTAATTTTTAAGGACGGCAATTTCTACTGCAATTTACATAATGGAACAACTGGTAAAGAGTAACAATTCCGATTTAATGTATTTGAAAAAACAATACGTGTGGTACATCGTTCCCGTTTTAAATCCAGATGGATACGTTTACACTTGGCAGGTTAAAATATCAAAAAAATCGTTACAACAAATTGATAACTTTCTTTCAGAACGAACGCAGATGGGAGTTTAATAGAAAACCTTATGGTAAATGTATCGGTGTTTCAGTAAATAGAAATTTTCCTTTTAAATGGGTTTATGGTCACCGCCAAGAAAATTGTTCAGGTGTTAATGGAGATTATCCACTTTCTGAAATGGAAAGTCGTTCTTGGGCTACCCTTCTACTCGACATTGCAGAACCCTTACATGCGTATTTTGAACTATGGACTTATGGTTCAAAATTAGTATATGTTAACGATACTCAACACCCTCTGCACAACCAATGGGTAAATAGGTTTTCATTAATTTTAAGGAGTAGTATATTTTTGGTTATTTTTAGTACGATTTTGGACTAAACGCAGCAAAAGTTTTCAAACACAAGCATGGTAAACAAATTCTGGTTACTGGTTTTCTTAGTAATGGTATGTACGATCCAGCTTTCAAAATATTTTTGACTTAATACTTATCTTCTTAATAGGGCCAGCAGGTAATAGTAACGGTTGGGTAGTCAAGATGTTTAAAAATGTTGAGTTGGTTTATAGTTATCAAACGCGTGGCAGCGTAGTTTTATCACCACAGTACATTATTATTGCGGTAGAAGAAATTTTTGAATCACTGATAACTCTTATTTTTCAATCAGAACCGCACGGATCTGAATAATAAATAAATTAAGATTAAATTAAATTCTTATTGTATACCCTATTAGGTTTATGTAATTCAGAAATAAAAGACTGAATTTTTCGTTAAAAGTGACATTATTCGCATTATTTAAAAACAATCAAGCTCAAAAGTTCTTAGGGGTGGAAAAACGTTCGATTTTAAAAACGCCACAACTCGGTTAATATTTGTCGTAGAGGGACCAGACCAAAATGCTAGTAAAGAAAATTTTATAGGCTACAGAAAAGGTCGTAATGAATTTTTTGTTAAATTGTATACTTTTTGAGTTATTTGCAAAAAACCCTGACATCAAAGTGAAAGATTTCCTAACCAATTTTAAAATTAACCTGTTACAATTTAATAATTAAAGATATACCTATAATATTTCATAAAAAATGAAACCGAACAAGGTCGCAGCCAAAAATCTTAACCTATTTATTTGTCAATAAAGTGCAATAAAAAAGTCTCGAGTTAAATCTAATTTGAAATCTTTTTTTTAAACCGAAACTATATCTATCTTTAAAATCTAACGTTGGTTAAAAAGAAAGGATGGCGTTTTGTAAATTATTATTTTAGATTATAACGAGTAGTACAAGTTGGTAATCAAATTATGTTCGTGATGCTGATGAATATTGTAAATTTTATTGTTTCGAGATGACCTTTAATTGCAGTAAAACTATAATTTTTGAACTACCAGCTTTAGATTTAAATTGTAAGGTTGTAAAGGTAATAAAATTAGAGAAAAATTGCTCTTTGATTGTTTGAACAGAATCAGAAGTCCTTTTATTAGAAGTTCCGAGTTAATTGGTGCCCCAGGTCACCTAAAGATCCTAGACTTTCCACTGCCAGAATTGTTTGAAAAACCCTTGAATGTCATTCCAAGAGTGCTCGACTTCCAGACACCGTTCGAGGTGGTCATTCAGGACCCCAACACGGCTAGAAGGCAACTGGAACTAAACTCCTCCATCTCGTATTCAGATGGATCTAAAACTGAAAAGAGAAAAGGTATAGGCATATATGGCCTAAAATATAGGGCATCAATAGCCTTGGGAACCTACCCCACAATTATAACTCTTACAATAGATGTGTGTCCGAGAATGCCTACGAAGGAATTTAAAGGGCACAAAAGTCAATAATGGCTGACAGTCAAGCTACTATAAAGACACTGAAAGTCAATAGCTTTGAGTCCTTATAAACTTGGGAATGCAGACAATCCCTCAAACCTCTAGTATAGGACAATAAAGTTGCCCTTCATTGGGTGCCACGTCACGAGGAAATTGAAGGAAACGAAATAGCCGATGAATTGGCTAGAACAGGCTCAAAAGCTCTCCCGATCAGACCCGAAACATTCTGTAGACTATCTAGAACACAGAAGGGCGGAGATCCAAAAATGAGAAACAGAGAACAAAAATTCTCGCTGGAAAAACGCACCAAGACAAAGACAGTCGAAGAAATTCATTGAGTGCTCGGCCACGAATGCTAAAAAGCTTCTTCTATTATCAAAGAAAGAAATCAGATTCATTACGGGTCTGTTTACTGGATACTGCCCAGTGACGTACCACCTCAAGAAACTAGGACTAGGGGGTAGGACATATTCAGACTCTGTGAATCGGAGATCGAATCCGCCGAACACATTCTCTGCAATTGAGATGCGTTGGCTCGGCTTAGGCTGAAACACTTAGAGCGGGCTCAATTGAGGCCTGAAGAAGTGAAAAGCAAACTTCTCAGTGCCATTTTATGCTTCGCTGGCAAGATTGAATTCCTGAGAGCATAAATACGAGTAGGGTTATGAACAAAAGATCAACACTGGTCGCAGTTCTGTAAGGCTTAGAAGCCAATCCCAATCGATCCCCAAGTACAATACAATAATTGGTGCCCATACACAAATTCATTTACGCCGACCATGCACGCTCAATCATAAAGATCAATATTTCAGATTGACAGTCAAGAAGACGTTTACTAATGCCTAACGAGTAATTGACGTGAGTGACGAGCTTTAAACCTGTTTGAATAGGGCGTCATACACGATCAATTATGAATGACAATATCCTGAACTGACAGTCTGATAGAGCATATACGGTCAATGACTGTCAATCATTTTAACAACTACAAAAATTCAAATGTTTGAAAATTGACATAAGTCAGTCATGGAAATCAACTGCCAGTCATTTTATCATGTTATGAAGAATAGTATTTATAATTGACAGTGTATGGCCCACTTCAATGAATTATGATCGTCATTCTTGATTGCCTGTATATGAGTACTGAATTGTCGATCGTGAAAACTGTAATTCGTGATTAATAGTGTACCGTTCGCAATAATTTTCGCTTACTGTGTATACCGATTAATTTGAAGAAGAAGCTGGTGAAGTAATTGATTAAAGGCTTAAAATTGTTATAACAACCTTTTATTAGTATAGAAGCTTTGTATTGATCGCCAGTAATTTAATACAACTTTGAAAGAGATTTTAATTTAAGATTAGATTCTTTCCTCCCATTTTCAATAGCTTAATATAATAATTAAATTATTTACTGTTAAGTGGTTTAGTTGAATAAAAGACCACGGTTGGCCGCATCGTTTAAAAGATTCAAATGTCGAACTTGTGGGCGTAATTAGAAAATTTGTAACAATTTGCAAACTCATTCGCTTTTGAATACAAATGCTTATCAATCATTAATACGTACTAGAGTGACAATGGATGAATAGATAATTGGATAGCCATGGTTGCGTCTTCAATTTCGATGAATAAATGACCTGGTGACTGACGTCCCGCTTCCAACTTGGAAATGTCGCCAACCAAGACGCCAAGCGTGAATGTAACCGGTATCGCCACCGGCTTCCCCAACTACAAACTTTAAGGCTCATCCACACACACAGGGAGGCAAGCCTGTGTGTGTGAACGGGCCATTACAGCCGACTGGCAGACAATCCAATAGGCGGACGAGCGGACAGATGAACAAACAAGATAAAAGAAAGAGAGATAGTAGGGCGGCCGCACCAATGAACGGACATGAAGTCGACTTAAAGACCAGCGGATATGAAGACAAGCGGACATGAAGACAAGCGGACATGAAGACAAGCGAGCATGAAGAGAAGCGGTCAGTCTAGCAAACGGATAAAAACGAACATATCGGAAAGAGTCGGAAAAATCTCGACCAATTTTCCTCTAATCTACAACAAGGCTTACCCGACTTTGACTTCTGTCGAGCAAGTTAATACATAAATCAAATTTCGGTAAATAGAAAAGTGAAAAAATTAATTTGGAAAAATTTGCTGTCAAAATTTTCATTAGATAATAAATGGGCATCTAGGCTGAGAGTAACTAACTATATCCTTGGGCTTTATTTTGTTCATCTATAATAAGATTGTATTACGGGCGCTTGTCAAAATGATTGATTATCAAGTTGACACTAGTGGTGTAATCATAATTATATGATATGATAAATTATAATCCAGACGTGCTTATAAGTTGACATAATTTATTGTTTTATAAATGGTTAATTTCTTGTGGTCTGTTATATTAATTTAAAATAAGTGAATATTTTGTAACGGCTCAAGTTTTTCATAAAGAAACTATTTCACACTTATTAACCAACTAAAAGACCATTGTCATAGCTTTGAAAGTTTATTATGGTGAAAAGCTATTAGGGGATTTCTCTTAACCCTTAATAAGCATTATATACAGGGAAGTTGCCTATAGTCGATGAGACTAATGGTCCGTCTACACACACAGGCTTGCCTTCCGGCTTGACCTGTAGAGACTGTCTGAACAGGCCAAACCGGAGCGTGTAGACACCCTTCAGGCGGCCTGCACAGGCCGAACAGTAGCGTTTGGTTAGCGTTCAGGCTGTCTGCGCAGGCCAAAACGGAAGGTAAGGCCTTAAAGACTTACCTTACCGTTTGGGCTGTGCGGGCCGTCTGTACAGACAAACTGGAGGCCTGTAAGCCTCCAGCAAGCCTGTGTGCGTGGCGCAGGCTTAAGGGACGTGAAGAAGAAAACAAATTCTACCTATCGCAATTTCCTTAATTCATTTTTTCCTTCAATTCCAATATGGTATACAGGGAGAATTTCCAATAATAATCTAATAATAGACTCAAAAGATTTAAAAAATTCGTATCAATCACCACCTGTTACATCAAAGAGCTTCACACAGGAAGCCACCATATTAAAGACTCTGATGTTTGAAGACTGTTGATCCTAAACCAGAACATTATTTACTCCCTCCCCTGTTATATCTTTTAACGTAGAGCATTTAACAGATCCTGTCATTTAAGTATTTAATTTCGAGCTACTTTAATGAGTAACGCCACATAACAACATATAGCATCGAAAAAATAAATAAAACATAATTTATGTAAGGCATTGAAGCCTAGCACCCTCCGTTAGCACATTCTCATGAAAAATACAGCTTTTCGTATTTTTTTTTATTTGGTTCTAAGTGCGGTGCTAGGGGTAGTGCGAAGTGAGATGAGTCGACGTATAGCCACCAACAAGTCTTCCTTAAAATTCTCCAGCCAATACACACCAAAAACGGTCGAATCAGGCATATTATCGACACAAGAGGAGGGCGATTGAAAGAACATTTTTAGGAAGCAGAAAGTAAATGATTTTTTTTAAAACATTGATGTCCACATGACCATAGTAGAGTCATTTCAAACAAATTAAAAACCTTCATAAATATGCCGTAATTGAATTTGTGTTGCCTCCGGTACAATTACAAATTCCCATAACGATTTATTTGTTTAAATTGCTAAATGAAGTAAAAAAATATTTTTTAAAGTTGCAATTGTAACATCACGTAATCACGATTTAAAATAATGTCAATTATAATTTAAATAAATAATTTATTATTAATTTATAATAGAGAAAAAATTTTTTTTAACAAATAAAATAAATAAATTATGCAAGTTGAGTAGTTTTAAGTTTTAATTTGATCGTAAAATATAATAAACCTAACAATTATGTTTATAAAACGAGATTTAAAAAAAATGTATACTTTCACTATAAATCTGATTAATGCATTATTATAAGTGATGTTACATATTTCCAATTAAGAAATGTACTTTAACGAGAGGATATTTAATTTAGCATAACTGGGTATTTGATTCGAAATAAGAATGAAAATTTATTGCTTTTCGTTTTTCCACTGGCCCTGATTTCACTCACATACGTTTTCCACTGGATTAAATTTAAAAGTTAATCTAAGTCACAAAAGCGTTGAGCCTTTATATTAAGTTTAGACGCTTTATTAAGTCTCGACTGTTTGGAGATAAAAAATTAAGAAAAGGGCTTAATATAGAAAATTTATGGAAAAAGTCGTTGCCTTTTAGAATAAAATTCAGAAGACATACATCTAAAGTTCTATTGAAGTATTTCATCGCAATCGCTATTTCTGCTCGTTTTCAAAATTTTTAAATTAAATTTCTGACGTTATGGAGCTTCCAAAATTAATTTTTTTTCTTGAATTGGATGCACAGTTTTCTACTCTAAAACTTTTATTAGAAAACTATTTTTCTACAATAAATTGGGAAGCACGAAATCATCAACGTATGATTTTACAAGTTAATTTCCTATGACTGAGAGTTCCAGTCACCCTGTATAGTATACCAAGTTTAAATGCATCGCTAAAGGCCGTGCCACACACAGGCTTACCTCCCGGTTTGGCATGTGGAGGCCAAACTGGAACTTGAGCGATGTCCAGATGCTCCTGTTTGGCTTGCGCATGTGCAGGCCGCCTGAACGAAGTTCAGACGCTCCGGTTTGGCCTGTGCAGACCAAACTGGAAGGCAAGCCTGTGTGTGTGTGGCGTGAGTATTACACCGATGTTAACTAATGACTTCAAAAGCCATTTGAACAGGAAAACCCATTTCAAGCACTAGTATATTTCGTTGATTTGCCGAATTCAAATAAGGACGACAATTTAAATGATGAAAACTGCTACGGACGTCACAAATTGGATTACAAACCATTGAAGTAGTGAAGAATGGGAATGCAAGGCAATCAACGTGAATGAACTTGTATTCTACACAAACGGCTCTAAAAACCCAACAGGTACAGGAGCTGGAATCATCGGAGACGGCAACTTGAGGCAAAGGGTAATGTTGAGCCTCGGGGAGCACGTAATCGTCTTCCAATCAGAAATTTACGTCATTTTAACAAGTGCTCAAATGCTGTTAGATAGAGGATATCACAACCAAAAAATCTTTGTAGTAACTGACAGTCAAGCAGCCCTAAAAGCGCGGAACGCCTGTGAGGTGAGGTCAGGACTAGTTTCGGACTCCATCCGCAGACTGAATGCGCTAGTAAAAATTTCGTCAATCTGGTATGGGTGCCAGCTCATGCCAACATATCAGGAAACGAGAAAGCGGACGATCTGGTCAAAGAGGGCAGGAACATAACACCCATTGGACCAGAACTTGCCTTGGGCATTTCTTACAAAATGGCAAAGAGAGAAATAAAGTCACTTCTAGTGAAGTGGCATAACACTGAAGGAAATCTCCTGGACAGGAGTTTCTGAGAAACTGGAGAAACCCTCTAACAAAAGAACTCGTTCTGTACTCAGAACGAGCAGAGATGAACTTTAACTGGCAACGGCAATATTAACGGGCCATTGCCAGCTTAAAAGCACCTGTATACGATGGGACTAGAAGAAGATCCACTATGCAGAGGATGTGCATAGGAGGTGGAAATTCCAATTCATCTTCTGGTACACTGTGAGGGTTTCACAAGAAGCATTTTCGGGAAAGAGAAGATGCTCCAAAGAGAACTGCCTAACTTATCAATAGGGAAAATTCTAGACTTTATCAAAAGCATAGAACTCCCAAAAGAGAAGACCAAATCCTAGGCTCACAATAGATCCGACCCGACCTCTTAGGACCAGCCTCAGAACTACAATTAATAAATTAATAATACACAATGATCCTTGCACGAGTCTAGGCATCGGATTGTTGCCCAGTTCACGGGCCCTTTGTGTCCCCCCCCACCCATAAATACGCGACTGTGTTAAAATGAATAAAAATGGTATTTATGCATAAGATTAAGATAGCACTATTTTGGATGCACCCTTAACGACTAATAATTGAGATGTGGCTCTTTAGATAGCTGTCATTCGTAAATAAGCAAAACTAAGACATCCTGAGATAATATTGCAACTCATCACTGAAGAAAAGGCCATAGACTGTTAAGACGACGCCTATATCTTCATCGTTCAATAACCTGAGGCAGTGGCTCTATACCAGACAACTGGTTCAACAAAAAGCTCCGATTGGTAATACGATGCCAACGTTGGATAACGTATATGGCATCTAAAGAAGTAGCACACTCTTAATAAGCTATTAGCTCTAATTTAATATTTGAAGTTAATTTCGAAACCGTGAAACCCAAAATTCTTTTACTACAAATATTTTAAATAATTGACGGGCTGTCAATTATTTGACTTATTTGACAAAGGGAATTGGGGCTCAATTCCCTTTACATTACAACTACCGTTTAATTAATTTTTACAGATTTGTTCTAAACGTCTAACCAATCAAAGTTTACAAACGCTATCAAGATCGAAACATTTCTTTAAATTAGTAGCAATAATTAACATTCTCATACTCTTATTGAATAACTGTAATTAGCATCCATCCAATATGTAATTTTTGCATAAAACCATTAATATAAAAGTCTTTAAAAAAGATTGAATGGAACAAGAGAGATGATTTCGAAAATAATTTTAACCCTGATGTTTCAAATATTTGTTACAGTTAAGAAAAAAGAAGCAATTCATCTATTAATATAACAGAAAGGCTACTAGATTTTAATTAAAATTTGCGCAATTAAGACGATTTACAAATAGCCGAGATAAGTTGTACAATAAAATTCAACCTACAATAAATATAACTAATCGTAAAATATAATTAGATGTAGATTTAATTATTTATTAGTAACAACACTTAAAAGATGTTTTATTGAGTTCACTTTTATGTTTAATTTCTTTATTATTTTTTTAAAATAATTTTTGTCAAGGACGTCGCTGCTCATCGGTATTTGATTCTGTTAACGAAAGATGTCAATGTCTAACAACACCCCCACCCACTCCAAAATTTATTACTCTCACTTTAACCGTAGGCTAAAAGATAGGGCCTCAGGGGTTTTCCATGAAAATCGGAAACAAACTAAGGGTTGCTAAGTCAATACTGAGCACACGAGATATAAATTTAGATTTAATTTTTTGTATAAGAAAATCTAACTTTGAGGTATCTCGAGGGTATCATTTGGTTGTAGCAAAGAAAACTAATTGAAGAATTAAATCCCAAAAGAAAATTCAAAATTCTCCGAAAACTAAAGTAACTGTCTATTGTCTTAGAAACGCAATTTCTTCAAAATTATATGTCCAAATTTAAAAATTAACACCTCGTTGAAAAGAGAATTTAAAGGGTTTTAAAATGATAGGTCACTCGCCCCATTTTCCTAAGAAAAATTTTTAAGGCTGATTGCATCACCGTTAAGGGGTTGAAGTGGATGTGTTCAAAGTAGCAAATAAAAGTGTTCCTCACCAAAATTAAATGGAATGGTTCGAGCAGTTTTTGAAAAATGAAGTTAAATTAAGAAAATATCCATGTATCATGTTCGATGGGCCACGCTGTAGAAAAAAAACTACAGGTTGATTGTGTCACCGAGCCAAGCTGAGTAACCCCTCCTGTATTGCACTCCAAGAAAAAATTAATTGCTTCATTGTACCTACTTATTCATGCCATTTCATATTAGTTACAGATACAGACAATAAAAAATTTTACATAAAATAAAATCCGGTCAGTAACATATTCTAGTCGACTCACTTTCGTCACCTTTTCTTTTTCTTTTAAAGAAAATATCAACCATCTGTTGGGAAGCTTGAATATTTTATAGAGACAGAAAAATTAATTGTTACAAAAATACATCAAGTATCTATTAAAGGTTGTGGCACCACAAATTAATTTTTTAGACCATCAAGAGCATCTTCACTCAAAAAAGCTAAATGTTACAACCAACTTCAAATGGACAAAACGCATTAAGAAGAATTGGAGTGACAACCCATCATCAACAAATTGTAACTCAGTAAAAGATCATAGCACAGGCGCTGGAATCACCCGTCCAGTTGAAAATTAAGGGCCGGTTTCTCACTCATGATTTAAACTATCGAGCTGAACGGAGTTTAAGCTTATGCACTACGTTTCTTCTGAAGTTCAGGCTCTTGTGTCGTAACTCGCTTATATTACGATAGTTAAGGTGGGTTGTACCATCCAAGTTCAAGGTAAGTTCACGGTGACTGTAGCTCAGTAACTACAGTACACTAAACTACAGTCATCGTGCATTTACCTTGAACTTTGTTAATACAAGATCTGCTCTTACAGTGCATGAAATTGAACTTCGTTCACAGGGCCGGAATACGTCTGTTTTGCGCTCTAGGCTAATACAGATTAAACGCCTATTTAATTATCACCTGAGAATTTTGTTGGGTCGTGGCGTACCACCGTCGTCGCTAGGGTGTTTGGGAAAATTAATTTTAAAATTTGGTACAAAATGGTAATATTTACGGCTATTTTGCCACATATAAGAAGTAATTTTAGACGTTACCGCCTTTTATGCAAAAGACGCCTTAGGCTTTAGCCTTGTCAGCCTAGTGCATAATATGGCCCTGTATTGTTCAACTGGGACTTAGTTTAAACCTTGATTGAAAAATTGGCTTTGAGATTCTTTAGAAGATAATAAAAAAAGCAGGCTAGAGGGCATATAAAGGCACGAAAGGGTAATTAACCTATGAGTACAACGGTTCACCGGCCACAGACGTCGGCCACAGCTTGGTGCTCTAGTCTGGACCCTCGCGTGGTTCTTTATTAAATTTTTCGGAGTTTCGGACGTGTTCTTCGAACGAAAAAATTATTTTACCCTAGCAAAACTTTAAAAAGTGAACCGTTTTAAACTAGAGGCGATCTTAGGGCGGGTACTTTGAGTCTCGGTTCAGCAAATTTGGTACTTTGGTAAAGTTAAACTCAGTTATTGTAATGCCACAAGTTGTGCTGATAACCGGGGTAACACACCCTTAGGGTGTGCGCAAATTAAAAATTTCGAGCATAGAGCCTAGAGCATAGCATAGAACATGGCGTTTTGGGGTGCTCAAATTAAAAGCTGAGAGCATAAAGCATATTGCATCCTTGTATAGTTTACTCATAGATATAATGTTTTTCAGCTTCTATAAAGTCAACAGTTGCTCATTGTAAATCATAGGTAAGCATCCATTCTACTATGGCTATTGTAAATCTTTAATTATTTAATTATAAATTAGTGCTAAATAATAAATTTCAATTCATATACTTATATAAAAAAAAAGCATAATGATAAGCCGAAAAACACTATATCTATGCGTAAACTATAGTGACATGTGATTCTAGCTGAAATTTCAAACAACTCTATGTAAACGCTCTACTCTATACGCTTGAAAATTTGCGCTCACCCTTTTAATTATAGTTAAACAGGTTTTTAAACGAAAATCAAAGTACCGACCCTAACAGCGGGCACTTCGAGTCTCGGTTAAGGAAATTCGATACTTGGTTAAAGTTAAACGCGCTAACTAGTAGCCGTTACAAGCAGGGTTGGTTAATTTGAAACTTGTTTAATTGTTAAACCGAGATTCCAAGTACCGACCCTTAGTATCGAGAATTTCATTATCTCTATAAAGATTTTAACCATGTGATCCAAAATTGGTGATTTATATTAAATAAATGAAACTGGGAAAAACTGCCACCCATCACCGTAAAAGGCTAAATATTAAACTAATAAGCTTCTATTTTTCAAAGCAAGGCTAAGGCACTAGGCAAATGGTTCAGACAATGACCTGTGCGTCCTTGTACTCATACGCAAATGCGCTACCTAGTGCAAAAGATCGTAAAGTAAACAAAGCGAAATTAATAATATCTCAAAAGACGTCCCAGAATCATAATCCCACTATCAACACAACATAAAAAAAGAAAAAAATAGCTAAAGTACAGGGTGTTCCACGACGCATGGTCACTACTTCAGCTACACAATATTAAAGTCAAACTGAAAACTGAATGTAAAACTTTAATAAAGTTCCAAAGTAAACCGTTTCCAAAATATAAAATATTAAAGTTCATTTTTAATTTAAAAATTAATTGCAATTTCATGTTGAAAATTGCTCAAAATATGGCCACCATTATTTGTTTTCAATTGTGGCCTCAAAAATGCACTCCCTAAAATCGTATACAGCTTTTGAAGGTGTTTAATATGAACATTATCTCAAAAGACGTCACAGAATCATAATCCTACTATCAATACAACAAAAAAAGAACAATTGATAAAGTACAGGGTGTTGCACGACGCATGGTCACTACTTCAGGTAAGCAATATTTAGGTCAAACTGAAAACTGATTGTAAAAATTGTAATCACGTCCCAAAGCGAACCGTTTCCAAAATATAAAATATTAAAGTTAATCCTTAATTAATAAAATAATTACAATTTCATGGTAAAAGTTGCTAAAAATGGCCAACATATCTCGTTTTCATTTGTAGCGTCAAAAATGCGCTCCCTAAGATTTTATACAGCTTTTGAAGGTGTTTAATATTAACAATATCGCAATAGAAGTCTCAGAATCATAATCCCACTATCAATACAACATAAAATATACTTGAAGTACAGGGTGTTCCACGACGCATGGTCATTACTTCAGGAACACAATATTTAGATCAAACTGAAAACTTAATGTAAGAACTGTAATCAAGTCCCAAAGTGAAGAGTTTCCAAAATATAAAATATTAAAGTTAATCCTTAATTTAAAAATTGATTATAATTTCTTTGTAAAAGTTGCTTAAAATGGCTACCATTACTCGTTTTCATTTGTAGCGTCAAAAATGCGCTCCCTAAGATTTTATACAGCTTTTGAAGGTGTTTAATATTAACAATATTTCAATAGAAGTCCCAGAATCATAATCCCACTATTAATACAACATAAAAAATACTTGAAGTACAGGGTGTTCCACGACGCAGGGTCATTACTTCAGGTAAACGATATTTAGGTCAAAGTAAAAACTGTAATCAAGTCCCAAAGTGAAGAGTTTCCAAAATATAAAATATTAAAGTTAATCTTTAATTTAAAAATTAATTATAATTTCATGGTAAAAGTTGCTCAAAATGGCCACCATTACTCGTTTTCATTTGTAGCGTCGAAAATGCGCTCCCTAAGATTTTACACAGCTTTTGAAGGTGTTTAATAATAACAATATTTCAATAGAAGTCCCAGAATTATAATCCCACTATTAATACAACATAAAAAATACTTGAAGTACAGGGTGTTCCACGACGCATGGTCATTACTTCAGGTACACGATATTTAGGTCAAAGTAAAAACTGTAATCAAGTCCCAAAGTGAAGAGTTTGCAAAATATAAAATATTAAAGTTAATCTTTAATTTAAAAATTAATTATAATTTCATGGTAAAAGTTGCTCAAAATGGCCACCATTACTCGTTTTCATTTGTAGCGTCAAAAATGCGCTCCCTAAGATTTTACACAGCTTTTGAAGGTGTTTAATAATAACAATATTTCAATAGAAGTCCCAGAATTATAATCCCACTATTAATACAACATAAAAAATACTTGAAGTACAGGGTGTTCCACGACGCATGGTCATTACTTCAGGTACACGATATTTAGGTCAAAGTAAAAACTGTAATCAAGTCCCAAAGTGAAGAGTTTGCAAAATATAAAATATTAAAGTTAATCTTTAATTTAAAAATTAATTATAATTTCATGGTAAAAGTTGCTCAAAATGGCCACCATTACTCGTTTTCATTTGTAGCGTCAAAAATGCGCTCCCTAAGATTTTACACAGCTTTTGAAGGTGTTTAATAATAACAATATTTCAATAGAAGTCCCAGAATTATAATCCCACTATTAATACAACATAAAAAATACTTGAAGTACAGGGTGTTCCACGACGCATGGTCATTACTTCAGGTACACGATATTTAGGTCAAAGTAAAAACTGTAATCAAGTCCCAAAGTGAAGAGTTTCCAAAAAATAAAATATTAAAGTTAATCTTTAATTTAAAAATTAATTATAATTTCTTGGTAAAAGTTGCTTAAAATGGCTACCATTACTCGTTTTCATTTGTAGCGTCAAAAATGCGCTCCCTAAGATTTTATACAGCTTTTGAAGGTGTTTAATATTAACAATATTTCAATAGAAGTCCCAGAATTATAATTCCACTATTAATACAACATAAAAAATACTTGAAGTACAGGGTGTTCCACGACGCATGGTCATTACTTCAGGTACACGATATTTAGGTCAAAGTAAAAACTGTAATCAAGTCCCAAAGTGAAGAGTTTCCAAAATATAAAATATTAAAGTTAATCTTTAATTTAAAAATTAATTATAATTTCTTGGTAAAAGTTGCTTAAAATGGCTACCATTACTCGTTTTCATTTGTAGCGTCAAAAATGCGCTCCCTAAGATTTTATACAGCTTTTGAAGGTGTTTAATATTAACAATATTTCAATAGAAGTCCCAGAATCATAATCCCACTATCAATACAACATAAAAAATACTTGAAGTACAGGGTGTTCCACGATGCATGGTCATTACTTCAGGTACACGATATTTAGGTCAAACTGTAAACTGAATGTAAAAACTGTAATCAAGTCCCAAAGTGAAGAGTTTCCAAAATATAAAATATTAAAGTTAATCCTTAATTTAAAAATTAATTACAATTTCATGGCAAAAGTTGCTTAAAATGGCCATCATTATTTGTTTTCATTTGTTGCTTCAAAAATACCCTAACATCTTAGACAGCTTTTGCAGGTGTTGAGGTGTTTGATATACTTTCTAATGAAATTGAAAATATCCATTTTAAGATTTATGGTCGATTATAGCACTTAGGGGTTGACAAGTAATTGCCTGCTTTGAAAGTTTGTGGCATTTCCAATGCGCTTCTTAAAACCATCCATTTGTCTCGTCAAACTTTCAAACCAGGTAATTAGTTGACAACTTTTAAGTACCATAATCGACCATAAACCTTAAAAAGGTTATTTTTGCATTTTAACCAAATAATGTTCACCTCAACTATACCGCCTTAAACATTTCGCAAAGCACACGATTAAACTCGGGAGAAAATCAAGTTATAATAATTAATAATTATAATTTATTTATTTATAAGTGCATTTTTTGTTAAACGGTGACGGCAAGGCCCTTTTTAATAATAATCAAAAGCTATTACTTTACGAAATGAGGAAATTGATATCTAAAAGTAAATTCAGGTGTACAGGTATGAAATTATCTAAATTGTGGTAATTTTGACTGAATCTGTACATGAAATACTATAATTTAAGCTCATAAAGTGTGAGTATATAGCATACGTGTGTATCTATTTAACTTTTAACTCACTCTTTGCAACGACCGAAAAAGATTAAACATGTTTATGTAATCAACAACTAGTTTTACGTTATTTTAATAATAATTGCGAATTAACGAAAAAAATGTAAAATAGAACAAAAATTAATTGCAACATAATTTAATTATTAAAAGTCTGGAATTTAATTTAACATTGAAAGTGAAGACGAACTGACATGATTTGACGTAAATAGCGCTGCATGAAGTAATTAAAATTAACAAAATGATTAAGTGGTATACCGTCCATATGTAGATTACGATATTCCACCTACAACTAATAATTAAAGATGTCTAAAACACTTATGAAAAGAAACTTGTAACTTGTTAGTAGAAGCAATAACAAAAATTTCCTTATTGCCAGAGCTCGCATTTTTTCGAAAAATGTATCCATTTTAAATAAATGCATCGTTAATTAAAATAAACTCTTGCTCTATTTAGCAATTAACTCTTAATACACAAGAGTTATATAACTTTTATGTGAAATTTTACATAATTTTAAATAAGAAGAAGTTTATTAATGAGACTTGAATTTGTTTAGAATTAATCGTCAATTAATTTTTTTTAAATAAATGCAAGAATTTCATTCAACGATTCGATATACAGTGTGTTCACCGATAGTGGTAACAGTGAATAATTCTTGTATCGTACTAGATACAAAAAAAAGTTTAAATTGTTTTTTATTCAACTCGACGTTTACTATCGGAAACTGCTGAGGTATATTTTTTTGTACTTCAAACTCAACCGGAAATGTACATGCATTTTTTTTCTCAAATGGCAACATTTATTTTTTTTTACATTTTCGAAATCTCCATTTTTTTCTCTATAAATTCATGTAAAATTGTCATAAGATTACATAAGAAAAAATTTGAGAAAAACGTAATGGATTTATTAATTAAACAATTATTTATTGTTATTATTAGTAATTGATCACGTAACTGACTTAAATTGTATTACTCCTGTCAAACTTAGAACTTAAAAGTATTGTTAGGCACTCTATAATTTTAAATATTAATAATAATTATTATTGCTTGTTTAATTGTTTAATAAATCAAATACGTTTTTCTCAAATATTTTTTTATGTAACCTTATGACAATTTTACATCACTTCATAGAGAAGAAAATGGAGATTTCGAAAATGTAAAAAAATATATATGTTGCCATTTGAAAAAAAAAAAATACATGTACATTTCCGGTTGAGTTGGAAGTACAAAAAAATATACCTCAGCAGTTTCCGATAGTAAACGTTGAGTTGAATAAAAAATAATTCAAACTTTTTTTTGTATCTAGTACGATACAAGAATTATTCACTGTTACCACTATCGGTGAACACACTGTATTGATGGTAAACATTAAATAATTAATTATAGAAATAAATTCTTACCTTCTTAAATTATGAAAGGTTCGTTTTGTTTTAAGCATCCCCAATAAAAAAAATTTGATATTTGCTTCTTTTGGTAAAAGAGGTCGCAACACCATATCCAGGAAGATGAAAGGATTCAACGCTGCAACAAATAAATTGTTAATAATGACAGTTTATAATATTTAATTAAAAGTTAGCTTTTGTATGCATTCTATTTATAATTTATTTTAAAAGAAGTTCAACTCTTTATTGTTTAATTATTTAGCAATGTTGTAATTGTATTAAATTGCGAGTTTGCGGAAAACTTTTCGATAACACCTCAAAAAAAACACTTTGTATGTAATTCTTATAACTAATTTATGACTTTTAATTCACACATCGTTTCCAAGTTAAAGATCTTGAAAGGATGTAACGGTGGATGGGAAAAGTCGTAAGTTGTAAGGAAGGAAGACTTACATTCTAGACGCTCTAGGCAGCACTTTTTTGGCATTCTCTTTAAAACGAACGCTACTCTAAATGCTTTATTTCCACACGCTTCTTTGTATACATTTGAAAGAAACAAAACAAACTTTGTGATATACAGGGTGTCCTACTTAGCATGCTTACAATGAGAATTTCGTAAACCGTAAGAGACAAGAGGTCGGTTAAATAACACTAACTGTAGACTGGCTTCATTTGCTTTCGCCGGCAACAGCTGTAAGTTTTGACTTTTACGCCCTCAACACTCTTTACAAAAATCAACAATCTACAGGTTATAAAGAAATAACACTGAAAATAAACAAAAAATAAAGATAGGTTAGGTTAGGGTAGATTATGTTAAGTTACAAGGAAGACTGTTTCATTGCTATTGCTGGGAGCACAGACCAACTATGGCGTCGCCGAGAGCTAGTGAAACTCTGACTATATCCACTCTCGTCAACACCATGCTCCAAAACGAGGAAAGAAGGCAGAGTTAGTTCACCGGATAATAGAGGTTAAATAGCAATCGCAGAGAGAACAAAGAATGAAGATCAGCAATCTCGAGAAACCTACGACAGCAAGTACTCCGAGACGAGGGTGTACGGAGAAACAAGGGGTCAGTTTTAAAAACATCAATACCTCCAGAAACAAGAAAAGATGGAATTCGCAAGAGACGACGGTACCAAGGATAAGATCAGACAGGCAACAATCATGTTTCGATACGAGGAACGAAGGCAGAGTTAGCTCACCGGATAACGGAGGTTAAAGAGCGACAGGAGAGAGAGCAACAAAGATCAGCGTTCTCCGCTGATCGGCTCAAAAACATCAATACCTCCAGAAACAAAAAAAGTTGGAATTCGTAAGTAACGTGTGTGCCAAGAAAAAGACCAGACAGGTAACAATCTTGCTCCGAGACGAGGAACGAAGGCGGAGTTAGCTCACCGGATGATGGAGGTTAAAGAGCGATAGGAGAGAGAGCAACAAAGATCAGCGATCTCCAGAAACCTACGACACTAAGCGCTCCAAGGCGAGGATGTACGGAGAAGCTAAGGGTCTGCTCAAAAACTTCAATACCTCCAGAAACCGAAAAAGATAGAATCCGCAAGAGACGACGGCGCAAAGGGAAAGACCAGACAGGCAACAATCATGCTCCGAGACGAGGAACGAAGGCAGAGTTAACTCACTGAATAATGGAGGTTAAAGAGCGACAGGAGAGAGTGTAACGAAGATCAGCGATCTCCAGAAACCTACGACAGTAAGTGCTCCGAGACGAGGAACGAAGGCGGAGTTAGCTCATCGGATGATGGAGGTTAAAGAGCGACGGAAGAGAGAACAATGTGGTACAGCGATCCCCAGAAACCTACGACACTAAGTACTCCGAGATGAAGGTGTAAAGAAAAGCTAGGGGTCGGTTCAAAAACATCAATACCTTCAGAAACAAAAAAAAGATAGAATTCGCAACAGAAGACGGTGCCAAGGAAAAGACCAGACAGTCAACAATCATGCCCCGAGACGAGGAACGAAGGCAGAGTTAGCTTACCGGATAATGGAGGTTAAAGAGCGACAGGAGAGAGAGCAATATGGTTCAGCGATCTCCAGAAACCTACGACACTAAGTACTCTGAGATTAAGGTGTACAGAAAAGCTAGGGGTCGGTTCAAAAACATCAATACCTTCAGAAACAAAAAAAGATAGAATTCGCAACAGAAGACGGTGCCAAGGAAAAGACCAGACAGTCAACAATCATGCCCCGAGACGAGGAACGAAGGCAGAGTTAACTCACTGAATAATGGAGGTTAAAGAGCGACAGGAGAGAGTGTAACGAAGATCAGCGATCTCCAGAAACCTACGACAGTAAGTGCTCCGAGACGAGGAACGAAGGCGGAGTTAGCTCATCGGATGATGGAGGTTAAAGAGCGACGGAAGAGAGAGCAATGTGGTTCAGCGATCCCCAGAAACCTACGACACTAAGTACTCCGAGATGAAGGTGTAAAGAAAAGCTAGGGGTCGGTTCAAAAACATCAATACCTTCAGAAACAAAAAAAGATAGAATTCGCAACAGAAGACGGTGCCAAGGAAAAGACCAGACAGTCAACAATCATGCCCCGAGACGAGGAACGAAGGCAGAGTTAGCTTACCGGATAATGGAGGTTAAAGAGCGACAGGAGAGAGAGCAATATGGTTCAGCGATCTCCAGAAACCTACGGCACTAAGTACTCTGAGATTAAGGTGTACGGAAAAGCTAGGGGTCGGTTCAAAAACATCAATACCTTCAGAAACAAAAAAGTCGGAATTCGCAACAGAAGACGGTGCCAAGGAAAAGACCAGACAGTCAACAATCATGCCCCGAGACGAGGAACGAAGGCAGAGTTAGCTTACCGGATAATGGAGGTTAAAGAGCGACAGGAGAGAGAGCAATATGGTTCAGCGATCTCCAGAAACCTACGACACTAAGTACTCTGAGATTAAGGTGTACGGAAAAGCTAGGGGTCGGTTCAAAAACATCAATACCTTCAGAAACAAAAAAGTCGGAATTCGCAACAGAAGACGGTGCCAAGGAAAAGACCAGACAGTCAACAATCATGCCCCGAGACGAGGAACGAAGGCAGAGTTAGCTTACCGGATAATGGAGGTTAAAGAGCGACAGGAGAGAGAGCAATATCGTTCAGCGATCTCCAGAAACCTACGACACTAAGTACTCCGAGATTAAGGTGTACAGAAAAGCTAGGGGTCGGTTCAAAAACATCAATACCTTCAGAAACAAAAAAAAGATAGAATTCGCAACAGAAGACGGTGCCAAGGAAAAGAGCAGACAGGCAAAAACAGAGAGAGAGAGAGAGCTCCTTACAAATCTACATCGAAAAAAATGTTAAAGCTGATTCCTGAGTAGATTGTAGAACGATAACATAGAGCCAACTTCCCAGACGAATCCAGCACTACCTGGCACATTGTTCTAGTGCCAGGTGTTTTTGAAGATTTCCTATATTATCAAAAAAAAGATTACTTAAATGTTAGCTTAGGGTAGGTTATGTTAGGTTAGGTTAGAAGGAAGCAGAAGAGATACAAAGTAAGAATTAAAATATTAGAGAGAACTTGAGTAATTTTGAGAGGTTTTAATCAGTGGTTTATCCACTCTTGGAATCCAAGAATTTTCATAATTATTTAATATTTTAAAATTATTGGTAAAAATCTTCATGAAGAGGAGCTAGGTTAGCTTAAGAAATTTGAATGAAAAATCTAATTTATACATAAAACCCTTTGAACTTGGACCTGTCGGAATTGCCGACCTAGCCAGTCCCACCCTGCACAGATATAAAGCCCGACAAAAAGATAGTTTACTCAAATTTCTTTTAGACTGGGAGAAAAATGATGAGTCAATTTGCAGGCTACAAGCTTGCTTAGATAAACCCCCTTTGTATATCAACTTATGGGTTCGTAGATCCGAGCACGTTTGAGATTCCCAGTTTTCCATTGCTTTTTACGTCCAGTAGAAAAGGAGTGCGGTACGATTGTGTTTGATTAACTTGTATGAGAGGCCAATGTGGCTGACCCAAGCAAAAACACAGCAACTGAAAGAAGTACATACTGTGATTTTGCTTGGGAAAGCCGAATAGCAGCCGCGAGGTTTGAAAAATGCTCTTTCAGAGCCTCCGACTGCTAATCCTCAGCCATCTCGTTCAATTTAATTCCTGAATTATTATAATAGGAACCCAATTATAGTGAAGTCATTCACGGAAGGTTAGCGGTTGAGACGCATAATTATTTACTGTATGTTGTGACTGGTTGCTATTACTCAACATCTCAGCCGCTGACCTTCCCTGTGACCGTGTGCGGTAAGGGGTTGTAGATTCAACGAGCATTACAGAAGACCTACTATTACTAGACCTACCTCACTGTCAGTGGATAACTCAATATAAAGACCGTCGCTCACTTGGGTGAGCCGAAGCACGGCGAAGAGCAGATGAATTTTTGAATGAAATGCTTCTTATGTATCCTTCTCGACGATTCGTTTCTCTCAAGAGTGCGCATCCCCATAAAAAATAAATTGACATTATAAATTGCTCTTCGTCACACTTCCCTTCGCTCAAGTGAGCGACGGCCTTAAGGGTCTCCTACTGCAATGATAATTGGCTAGGGAAAATTGAAATTCTGCAACTTACGTACGTACGCTCTCGTCAGTAGCCGATATAATTTAATTTATTCAGGTTTAATTAAATTACCTGTCATTACCAATAACAAACAACTTATAGCAATTTCTTACAAAAAACCCAATTTTCACATAAACATGTGAAAAGAAAATGAAAACAAAATAATAATTAAAAAAACAATGAATCGTACTTTAAAGAATCTCATCAAGGTATTATTTAATTAACCATGTGAATAAAAGAGCTCCAATTATTGCGTAAGGTGTTAAAAATGTAGAACATAAATATTAATCGCGTAAGAAATACCTTGTTATTAATTAACCATTTAACAAACAAAAATAATTCTGCACGAAACTTCAAGTAATAATAATAATTTTTATCGCAATGGAACAATTTTTAAAATTGAGCTACCAAAACACGATAGTATTGAGAAGGTTTGAAATTGTTGTTGCTTTTCTTTTGTTATTTTTTTAACACCTTTTTTTAATTGTTTGGTATAGTAATGTTCTGGCTATTCCGAAATCTCTGATGGCGAGCGGTAGAGATAAGTTCGCGCAGATTTGGCCACGCCCCTTTTAACAATTTAAATACGTAAATGCGTTGGTGGGGATAAATTCCAATTTTTAGGTATCTACGCATTCCCATCGCTCACCAACATAAATCTGTCTTGTACTAGTAGTCCAGTTTGTGAAGTTTACAAAATTATAAAGTCATATTTCAGATACTCTGAGAAGTACTATACAATTTATAACCTGTTACGTAGGTATTTAATATTTATAGACACTTGTGAGCAAACAATTTAAAACACTTTTTATTTGCTTTTAATTATTTTATACGTTACTTAATTTAAGATTAATTAATTAATGACAAAGTGTAGAAAAATTAGTTAAAAAAAAGTTTATTTTAAATTTTACAAGAGTGTTGATTTTAAATCATTTCTCGGTGAAAAACCTTCACTTGTCTCAATATTCTCATTAAAAAGTGTTAAGATTTTTTTAAGTAATTTAAAATTGTATTTATCATCTATTCATCTTCAATGAAGTATTTTGTAATGTAATATGTCATTCAAACTAATATTAAGTTTATAACCAAACAATTTGTAATATTTATATCACTCTATATATAAACAAAAATGTCAAGGTAGTTCATGATTATTACGAACAATTTAAATAAAAAAAAATTAGTTGTTGTCAATCATAAAGATGTTTAAAACAATAGCAAGAGTTTCTAGGTTTGTTTTATGAAAGTTGCAGGACCGTATTTTAATTTAAAAATTAAATGTTTTTTCATTGACGTGAAAATAGTCGTAGAGTAGTCCCAACGAAAGATGAGTACACCACGTGACCAAATCTAAGCGGGGCGTGGCTTCAGAGCCACACTGTCTACGTTCGTTTCTAATCTACGGCAGAACAAAACGACTGGGCAACTTTAATGAGGTGTACTCATCTTTCTTTGGGACTACTCTAATATGGCAAATTATGATTAAAGGGATTGCTTTGGTGCAATAAAATTCTCTAATTTTTAAATTTTTGACACAATTAGAAAAAGATGCTGAGAGAAACCTAAGTGAAATTTAGAGAGTTTTTCTTCTTAAATAATTTGTATAATTCCGAAGAACGACTGTACCAAAGGAATCCTTGCAATTATAGGGTAATATTCAGTGAGGACTGTCACAACTACATACTTATACAGGGTGTCCAAAAGGTATGAAATATATCAATTATCTCGGCATATAAAATATTTGAAAAAAAAAGCTTGAACACGTCGATTTAGATTTTGAATTGCGCATTTTTCGACATAAAAATAATTTATACAGGGTGATCTATTTGTCGGAGGTATAGTACTGAACTTATGAAAAGAATAGGGCAGAGCCAATATCTTGCGTAGTACAGATGAAAAGAGTGAGTGCTTTCTCTCTCTATATTTCTAAAATTGATAGGACCGGATGTTACCAGACACATTTGCGTTATAGCGCATTATAGCTCCGCCCTATTTTTCTTATAAGTTCCGAACTTCCGAACACCCTATATATTTAATATTTTGAATTCTCCATAAAGAAGTACACAATTAATTAATGAAAACCGATGTGGTGTAGATTTTTCTCTTATTTTGTAATTTTGATTACCGAATCTAATTAGACGCTTATCTTTAATTTGATCCTCACTGTTAATGCAGTATCTAATAATAAAAATGTTCCAAAACAAGTTACTTAATTAAAAAAAATTTACGTAAACTTCTCTCAAGAGGGGAGTTAAAAGAAAATTGTACAGTTTTGACATATAAAATCAAATTTGTCGCAAGTAAGTTTATTTTAATTAAAATAATTATTTTCAAAACCAACAATATACTATTTCAATTTGTTATTGTTTTTATCTTGTAATTGGCATATAATTATACACTTTTTTTTATCAAGATCGAACGCAAATAATTTTCAATTGTATTACTACACTATTACAAGAGATATAAAAGGTTCTTTCACTTTTAAAATTACGCAGAAATTGAATTTGGCAAACAATAATGCATCATGAGATGTATCAATGAGATACCAACTATAAAAAAGAAAAATTTGTGTGAAATTGAAATTATTTGGAAAATTTAAGAAGCCTCTAAATAAAAATATTTACGTAATTAGTCAAAACTATTAATAAGTAGTTATTAGAAGAAAGATTTCAATTTGTACATGGATATTTTAGGGAGCTAATATCCCTAATTGCAAAGAAAATATCTTTTATACAAGAGTTATAGAAGAAAGGCTCTAATCACAGATGCACCCATATAGTATAACTCTTACTAACCTTTTTCAGGTAACCCTAGAACAAATTGATAACCGGCTGAAACTACTTGGACATTAAAATCGTTTTCAGTTGGATCAGCTTTATCAAAAATGATAATTTACATAACAGGGCACACTATAATATAGGGCAAGTATGTCACTAAAGGCTCGTCCACACACATAGGCTTGCCTTCCAGTCACGTGTGTGTGGACGGGCTATTAGGCGTTTAGGCAGCCTGCACAGTGCACATTGCACATGCCAAATCGGAGCGTCTTGACAGTGTTCAGGTGGCCTGTGCAGGCCGCTTGCACAGGCAAACCGGAAGGAAAACCTGTATGTGTAGACGGGCCTTAACAGTATAGCGCTTCACTAAAAAGAATTTAGTTCAGATATTTCCAGTTTTTATTTGTCAGTTCTAGACTGCTCTGAATAACATAACAGGTCTCATTTACCCATCCCCATTTTTGACTTCCTAAAGGCAGAAGACGACATAAAAAATACATGCTTTTGGAACGACCTTTGCGTCGTAATTATAATTAAAGTTGGCGTTAAATTTAGCAGATGTGCTTGAACGCCTAAAAGTCGAACAAAACGTGACAATTTACACTAAAGCCTGGGTCACACTAGGCTGCTTGCCAGCCGCTGATGTTCAGCGGCGGGCGGTAGCACCAGCAAGCAGCGGAGGGCAACCCGGTCACACTGCATGCTACTACTCGCCATTTTGTTTAGTCGCTTTCAGCAAGCATATCGTCTGTGGGTCCACGTAAACAATGGTTTACTCACCGGTTTACTGCGCTGCTTGAGTGGTCAAACTGCGCTGCTCGCTGGTGCCAGCGGGTGCGAGTGGTCACGTGACCTGCTAGTTGCCGCTGCCTGGCTATCAAAATAGAACATGTTCAATTTCACCAGCCGCTGATAAATACTCGCCGGCTGGCAGCGCCAGTGGCGAATTTTATGCTCACACCAAGCTGATTGATGGCTGGCAGTAGCGGCTTTCACAACTCGCGGCTGGCAACCAGCCTAGTGTGACCCAGGCTTTGTCACGTGACTCACTCGCACCCGCTGTCACCAGCGAGCACCGCATCAGTGGCGAGTAAACCATTGTTTACGTGAACCCACAAACGACATGCTTAAGCATGGGTCACACTAGGCTGGTTGCCAGCCGCGAGTTGTGGAAGCCGCTACTGTCAGCCATCAATCAGCTTGGTGTGAGCATAAAATTCTCCGCTGGCGCCGCGTCGCCAGCCGTCGAGTATTTATCAGCGGCTGGTGAAATTGAACATGTTCTATTTTGGTAGCCAGGCAGCGGCAACTAGCAGGTCACGTGACTCACTCACACCCGCTGCCAACAGCAAGCGGCGCAGTCTGACCACTGAAGCATCGCATCAGCGGCGAGTAAACCATTGTTTACGTGGACCCACAGACGACATGCTTCCTGAAAGCGACTAAACAAAATGGCGAGCGAGTAGTAGCATGCAGTGTGATCGGGTTGCCCGCCGCTGCTTGCTGGTGCTAATGCCCGCCGCTGATCAGTAGCGGCTGGCAAGCAGCCTAGTGTGACCCAGGCTTTACAGTGCACATCTCCAGGTGAATTTTTTAAAAACGATCCCAAAGAAAAAATTCGAATTTAAGAAAATAACAGTCACAATTTTTTACAAAGGAAATTGAGAAAATCCTAAACAGTAAGTTAAAACGATTTCCGCCATAAAAATTATCGTAAAGGGTAGTTAGCAAATAAAGATCGGTAGGTAGCGTCATCTCTTCAGGTAAATTTTTTAAATCGACCTCAAGGAAAATATTAGAATTTAAAAAAAAACAACAATAACAATTTTTTGCAAAGAAAATTGAGAAAATTCTCAACAGTAAGTGAAAAAGATTTGGGGTATAAAAAATATCGTACAGGGTGGTTAGCAAATAAAGACCGGTAGCATCATCTCTTCAGGTAAATTTTTTAAAAACGGCTTCAAGGAAAAATTTCAAAAATAAAGCAACAATAACAATTTTTTGCGAAGGAAATTGAGAAAATCCTAAAGAGTAAGTGAAAAAGATTTGGGGCATAAAAAATATCGTACAGAGGGTGGTTAGCAAATAAAGACCGGTAGCGTCATCTCTCCAGGTGAATTTTTTAAAAACGACCTTAAGGAAAAAATTCAAAAAGAAAGCAACAATAACAATTTTTTGCGAAGGAAATTGAGAAAATCCTAAAGAGTAAGTGAAAAAGATTTGAGGCATAAAAAATATCGTACAGAGGATGGTTAGCAAATAAAGACTGGTTTCGAGTTTAAGAAAACAACAATAACAATTTATGATAAAGGAAATTGAGAAAATCCCGAACAGCTACAAAGATTTCCACCACGGCGTCGCAAATCAAGCTGTGGAAATTGTAAAAGGTCATCCCCTCCGAAACTCCTGAGAAATCAATTTCGTAATTTTTGATTTAATTAAAGAGATTTAAAAAAGACATATTTTATCATAAAATACGATTATCGTCAAATAACAATTTTACAAAAATTCCAACCTTGGACAAAATGAACACCAAATTCGTCTTCGATTAAGATTATATGTTTAAAATGAGTAATGGAGGCATTTTAGCAATCTTAAACTAGATTGCCTTTTAGAACACTCAATAAATTTTAAAATTACAAAAATTTGAAAATTGATTTAAGAAACTTACTGTTTCCATGATGAACTAAAGGGTTAATTATTTTTTAACAGTTGAAAAAAACACACGGGGACAAGTCACTACTCAAACTAAAAGAAATGCGGTTTAAAACTGTAAAATTAAATTATCTTCTAATGCATTAAATTTGAGTTTACCTTGAAATAAATGTTGATAAACGTAGATTAGTTTATAAAATTATAATCGTTAATTTTTTAAGAAAATGACTCAATTGATGATTAATAATGAGAACTACCCTCAACAGCAGTTAAATCAACTTATCAGCAAAATCGCTGAATTAATACTCACGGGGTGAAGCATACACATCTGGATTGGGTATGAGCAAGTGATAATGACATAAATAAATATTTAAAAAAAAACAAGAAAACCAACGATGTAAATTATTTGCTTGCTGCAACCCCCAAAGAATTGTACGTCGGGGCAAGCTATCACTTTTATGATTTTTAGTTATATCACCAGCAATGAATAATGACTCATTTTAAGCATGAGCAATGTTGGAAAAAATGTTGAACGATCTCATAAAAAAATATAAAACTAACCTTTAAGAAAAATCCTCAAGTGGCCCAAGTGGTGGAAGTCTATTTAAAAAATCCAAAAAGGCACAAACACAATTAGAAAAATTAATACGACTCGCTTATACGAATTTTAAAATAAAACTAAAACTATTGAAAATGTAAAATTGTTATCAAAAAAGATTAAACGCGCGCAGAAGTCTTATCGTATAAACGAAACGTGTTTAATCTAATTTATTATTTTTAAAATGGAATTATTTGAAATTGTATTATTCGTAATATAAAATTTTTAGATTAATACAGGATGATGCAAAATTTTAAATCCATAACGAAGCAAACAGTGCTTCGGAGGGCATGTTAAGTCAGCGGTTTAGAAGTTATGTATAGGTTGAAAATTTTTTTTATTAATAAAATTAAAAGAAATTAATAAAAATTGGCACTTTTGGATAAAACAGAGAATGGGTAAACTCCAGCTTAACCAAACTGTTCTCAAAATTCCCATTATGAAGCACAAAAATTAACCCTGATCAACAACGCCAAGAGCTGAAGAAGAACGAAATTCAAGGGTTAATTTGCCAACATTTGGCCATTGGCCTCAGTGAGATGATTTGCTCCAATTTTGAAAACATTCCTACAACTAGCTCTGTCTCTTTAAGTAATGATATGTAAAGAAAGGGTATCAAATAGTATTTTCTATGCATCGCAGGTGTGAAAATGCATAGGTCATCGCTTGGACGTAGGCAAACGAAAGTCGCTGAAGTAACATTTCATAAACTTTTGACTACCATTCCAATAAGTCTTAAATCGTCGATTTAAACTTTTTTGTCTCTTGGTGTCTTCACAAGAGCATTGTTGTCTTTCGCATTTCTAATCGAAGAGGATAACTCCCAGGTATTTATCTCGTCGAGAATGTTCAATTGTAAGCTCTAATTTAATTACTCCTTTTATGAAAGGTAAACAAAATTATGTAAAACCAACTGAGGGCAAATTATACATTGAATAAATTAATTAAATTTATTAGTTTCCCACAAGACAATATTTAAATTTCACAAGGCCCATCCTTGTAAAATTAATAAAAAAAAAAGAAATCACAATTATCACGTTCGTATTACGAATATCAATAAAATGTAACAAAATTGAATATTAATAAGACAATTATTTTGCAATAAAGTGCATAATAAAATGCAATTTGGCCCTTCCTTGTAATACAATTTTAAAATGTCGCTAAGACGTCTACATCTAAGCTGTGTTTAAAATTACAAAAGTATTACTCCACAACACATTTTTGCTCTTATTTTTTTACAAACGCTAAGTTGTAATGATACGCATTGTTTTAATAGTTTTGTTACTCAAACGCATCACACCAATTACAATTATTTCCATCCACATAAAACATAAAAGGTGCTTTCATTTTCCTTTTCTTAAACACAAATTTCCACCACCCTCAAAATTATTTTAAACTTGTCGATTTGTAATGTATCTAATAATTATTTAATTTTAATATAAAAATAAACGATAAATTTAAGTATCGACCTACTTTACCCCACTTAAAATTTAAAGTAAAGTGCTCGTAATATCGAAGATGAGAATCCTTATTAGAATTCAAATTAAATCATCTAAATAGGCGTAATTGCATCATTGTTCGCACTTACAAGTTAGACAAGGAAAGATTGATCGCTTCTTTGCAAAAAAGCAAAGAATTTCTTTTGGTGATGGTACTATGGCAAGGTTTCTGGTATGAAAGTAAATGAATTTGCGAAGATACCACCCACTATTGGATTATTTTGAGTATATAAACATATCCAACTAGAATCTTGTCATCAGATTATTTTAAATTCATAAGTAAACACATCTAGTGATAAATTAATATTAGTGATAATGAAGGTAGGGTTGCAAGTGTTAAAAGTGTTCTTTTACAAAAGTGCCAATTTGGATTTTTCAGATAATTTTAATCGCAACGTTAGTAGCTTACGCTCTAGCAGAGCCTCCAGTCAATAATTATTTACCGCCAAATCAACAATATGGTGCTCCTCAACGTCCATCGAATCAATACGGATTACCATCAAACGGACAAACTGCCGCAATTTTAAAACCAAATACTCAATACAATGCGCCAAAATTAAATCAACAGTACGGAGCACCCGATCAAGGATATCAAGGAAATAACGGTTACAATAATGGTTACAATAACAACAACGATGGTTATCAGCAAGGAGGTTCTGGTTATGGAAAAGGAGGTGGATACGACGACGGTCCTTCTGTAAGTTCTTTAAACCAATTATAAAACAATTTAAGTTTGTCAACCTAATGTTAAATTTCTCAAGAAAAAGAAAGTTTTGAAAAAACTATTTGCAGGAACCCGCCAATTATAACTTTGAATATCACGTACAAGATGATTATTACGGAACCGATTTTGGTCATCAAGAATCGCGTCAAGGTGATGAGACGCAAGGCAAATATTACGTTTTACTTCCTGACGGAAGACGACAAATCGTTGAATATGTGGCCGACCAAAATGGATACAGACCTAAAATTTCCTACGAAGGTACTGCGAGAACTGACGGTGGTTATGGTAAAGGTGGTGCCGGTGGTTACAATAATGGTGGAGCTGGTGGTTATAACAATGGTGGATACTCAAACGACGGAGGTTACCAACAACAAAATGACAGAGGAAATGGTGGTTATAATTATTAAAATCAAATCTTTAGCTATTGTTTCAAATTTTGTGTTATTGGTACTCGATTCCTTTATTTTAAAAGATTATTTTTAAAATGATCTCGAATTAATTTATAATTATTAATTTTATTGAGTACCAGTAGCACTTAAAAAATATATAATTTATCGACAGTTGTTGTAAAAAGAACTGCTTTTAAATGACTTAATAATTTATTTTGTAAACGAAAAATTTTGTATTACGAGCAAGGATAAAACGAGTGTAAAAATATTTATTTTACTGCCATATATTTATGACTAGTAAGTACCAGTACCTACAAGTATTATTTGTTTGTATATAAGTATCTATCTACCTTATTGTAAATATATAACTTTTGCATTAATTCTCTTATTTAACTTAAACCAGCACCCAGTAGAAATATTTAACTTACCACTTATCAGATCGGTATAGTCCAAACAATCCATGAGAACAAGTTTGAAGCAATGATCGTTTACACTTAAACTCTTGAAAGACATCCCTGTAATTAAAAATGTTGCTGAAAGTGCTAAAAATACATGAAAATTGTTATACCTGAACCTGGAGCTTCATGATAGCGTTTTCAGTAATTCTTCTTAGCTGTATAGTACGCCATCTCTTGACAACGGTAGCGATCTTGTATCTGAATTTCAAGACGGTGGCGACGGATCGAAAAATGTCTACAAACACACCATATCTTTCAAACAAGACCTATGGGCCTCCTAACAAATATTTATTCTTCTTATTTTCTCCTTATAATGATGAATTCAAATATCCAACTTGCTTTTGCTTCGATTTCAAATGTTTTCCCATCTAATGCTTCTACACGACCTTTGCCTGAAGTATAGGTCAGCCCGGTCTTACTGCCAAGTCATCTAAAGCAAGAAAAAAATGATAAGTTAGGGCTTGAGAAGAGTATTAAGCACATCCCTGATGAATGCCCATGGACACATATCCTTGAATTAAAACTCTAAGGACCTTCTAACAGATATTTGTGGTTCTTATTTTCTCCTTGATGCTTAACCCAAATATCTAACTTCATTTTGCTTTAATTTCAAGTGTTTTCCCATCTAATGCTTCTACACGGCTTTTATCTGAAGTATAGGTTAGTCTGGCCTTACTAAGTTAGGGTTTGAGAAGAGTATTAAGCACTTCCCTGATGAATACCCATGGAGGCATATCCTTGAATTAAGACTCTAAGGACGTTCTAACAGATATTTGTGGTTCTTATTTTCTCCTTGATGATAAATCCAAATATCCAATATGATTTTGCTATGATTTCAAGTGTTTTTCCATCTAATGCTTCTACACGGCTTTTATTTGAAGTATAGGTTAGTCTGGCCTTACTGCCAAGTCATCTAAAGCAAGAAAAAATGATAAGTTAGGGTTTGAGAAAAGTATTAAGCACTTCCCTGATGAATACCCATGGAGGCATATCCTTGAATTAAGACTCTAAGGACGTTCTAACAGATATTTGTGGTTCTTATTTTCTCCTTGATGATAAATCCAAATATCCAATATGATTTTGCTATGATTTCAAGTGTTTTTCCATCTAATGCTTCTACACGGCTTTTGTCTGAAGTATAGGTTAGTCTGGCCTTACTGCCAAGTCATCTAAAACAAGAAAAAATGATAAGTTGGGGCTTGAGAAGAGTATTAAGCATATCCCTGATGAATACCCATGGAGGCATATCCTTGAATTAAGACTCTAAGGACGTTCTAACAGATATTTGTGGTTCTTATTTTCTCCTTGATGATAAATCCAAATATCCAATATGATTTTGCTACGATTTCAAGTGTTTTTCCATCTAATGCTTCTACACGGCTTTTATTTGAAGTATAGGTTAGTCTGGCCTTACTGCCAAGTCATCTAAAGCAAGAAAAAATGATAAGTTAGGGCTTGAGAAAAATATTAAGCACATCCCTAATGAATACCCATGAACGCATATTCTTCCATTAAATCCTTAAGGACCTTCTTACAGATATTTGTCGTTCTTATATGCTGCTTGACGATCAACCCAAATATCACGCTTTTTTTTACTTTGGTTCCAACGATTTTCCCGGAAAATGTATTTTGGTACCAAATTCAGAAGGCCTTAGCACAACAGGTCATCTAAAGCAAGAAATAAATGATAACTAATAAGGGCAAGATATCCATGATGTGACACCAGTCAAGTTCTCAGACTCAATACTTGCAGTACCTACACTCGTTCTTGTGTTGTCGTTTTCTGGAATGTTTGGTATCAGATTAATGAACAAAATTCCAATTTGTTTCTACTTCACTTTGTCCGATTTTTGTTTACTTTGTTCTTCCTCCAGATTTTACCCTGTCTAAGTACCTACATAAGACACATTCAACGTCCTTTCCTATAAAATTTTGGTAAAACCAATGGGTGAAACAATTTCAGTACTAAATAAATAAAGGTTTTAGCAAAGAATAGGGTACTTTTTCTTTACTTTTAGTAAGTAGTCAGTGTGGATGCAACTAACACATTACGCTACGGTTCTTCCTTATTAAACTCGTCTGCTGCAATTACAAAATAATTCCAGTCCCTTCTTAATTATTGAACAAGTTATGTACATCTTCTTCTCTCATTCATTTTTTATCACAGTTAAGCAAAGTCAAGGCTTTTGTGTAGGTGAGATAAAATAAACAATAGTCCACTAATTACAATGCCAGTGATAATTGGTCAGCCATGATACAAAAGGATGACAATAAGCGGACTCAGTTATGGAAGAAGTGTTAGGAGTCTTCAACACAATGAGCTAATATTAGGAAATACACATGTATCTTGATAATTTCTAGAAAACTCTTCTTACCTCCTGAAGAATATAATTTACAAAGGTACAATTAATTATTTAAAGAAATAAGCCCAAACTCTAAAGTTCTAGATAATGAAAAAAGAAAATGTAAGCAAGTCAAAATAAATTTTTTAGAGTTTGAAATATTTTTCATAAAGCAGTTTCTAATTAAGCTCACATGCACTAATTATTAATACATAAGAAATTATAAAACAAGGACACATGCATTAAACATTAATAATACAATTCAATCCAAATTATTGAGTACATTGAAAGACTTCGATAAAAGAACTTTATTACACAAATTATTTACACAACTCAAGTCTTAATTAGTTTACCCATTAATATAATATGAACATAAAAAAAGTTTATATTACAACCATGAAGCTAATTTCGACAATAGACGCTACGATCATTGTATTAAAATAATTAACAAAGGACGACTTTTTTATACACCAGGTGGGTTAATCGCAATCGATTTCAATTAAAAACAGATTAAATAAAAATTAAAGCCAAGTTTATAGTTATTAGAAGTGTTCACTACGAGGATTAAATCAGTTGTGAGCTTTGCAAAACATAATTCAGCCTACAAACTTCTAATAACTTATTTAAAATTGTAACACCTGGTATATTTAAAATTGCAGGTCAATTTCACATTAAAAGTGATGATTTTAATTAAAAAGCACTATTTTTTACAACCTTTTTCATTTCATAAATCCATTATTGCACAGAATCCAAACCAAAAGACTACCACAAGCGAAATACACAACAAAAAATTATCACATAATGCATTGTACTAAAATCCCACATGTACAAGCTACATAGAGAAAGCCATTTTGAGATCGAATGATAACAATCGCTATTTTTCATCTCAACTTTTATAACAACCCAAAAATCTAACCCTAATTCAGTTTGAATTCCGCGCAAACTTCCTCTTAACTGGAGTTAAAAAATTTATATTGCACTGGTAACGATTTTCAAAATCGTAAATTTAAAATTTACAACTATGGTTAATTCAATTAAAAACAATTTTTAGCCAGTTATGAGAAAATGAGTATGTTACCAAAATTAAATAATTAATGGTGTAGGTACTAAAAAAACAATAAATAAAATCTAAAACTAAAAATTACATTAAAGCTATGTCTTCTTGTTATTTAAAAAAAAAATTTGGTGGACGACTAAAACCAACAAAATTGGTAATTGATTTTTTTAAGAAGTATACAAAAATTCTCTTTTTTCATTAATTAGCTTATCGAATTGCAACAAGCTTTTCTTTATTGTATGACACATTTTTCTTTTCGCTGTAAATCCATTTGAGATAAATCGTGTTGAATTAAATCATCATCTTCGATTCTAATAAAAAATACAGTTAATAAAAATTCAGCTTTAATTTAAAACAGCTAAAATAGTTTTTAAACTTACGCTTTTTCTTGACTATCAAGGTGATGTACTAGTTCGTCGCGTTTATTAACAATTTGAACCAATTCTTCCAAAAGGTGAGCTTCACGGGCTCTTTGTTCGTCCGTCTTTCTCCAATCTTCGATCGAAAGGCTCATTCTTAATTCATCATTTAACATCGAGTATCTTCTTTCCAAATTATTTTCTTTTTCTCTACATTTAAAATTATGTAAGAAAATTAGTTTGTTGCATATTAGAGAACTTACAAAATATTAAGTTGCATTTGCCTACGTAACAAAGCATTCTTCTTATTAACTATTGTAAACCATTGAGTCATAAGCCCATCTTCTTCTTCGTTACTATGTGAAGATTCCATAACCGATCTTAATTGCTTTTCTAAGGTAACAGCTTGTGTATCAATGGCACTTTGTTCTCTTTCCAAATCTTCAAGCTCTTGTTCTATCCAAGTTTGTACATCGATCTATTAATAAAGTATTAAATATTGTCGAGAGATTAATTTAAACTTACATCTGATAACAAACCCTCTGGTAACTTTTCCGTACATTTTTCCTTAATACTAAGACTAGATAACTTGGAATTTTCACTTAAACTAGAAGTTGGGGACCTCGAAGATGGTAGGTTACCATTTTTTTCCGATTCTAGAAAAAAACAGACTCTGAGGTCTTATTACAAAAGAATTGTAGTGATGTAACTTACCGAAACTATTTTTCCTTTCCACTCTTGCAAAATCGTCCGATATGTTGTTTAATTTTCCTTCTGTATCACTCATACTTCTAATAATTTCCGGACTAGACGCACGAATAATTTCAGTGGTCGGAGTAGAACCTTTACGAGCTTCCGCTATAAGCCTTCTTGCCCTTTCCCTTAACTGGTTCTGCCTTTCTTCTTCAGAAAGAGACTACAAAATTAAAAATTTTTAAAATGAAAAAATGCTAAAAACTTGAGAAGGATATTAAAAAAAAATTTACCCTAGTCGGTGAGGTGGGTCCTTCCCTTCTAACCTGCTCGATGAGATGCCTAGCCCTTTCAATTTGCTCAGAATGTCTTGTTAAAAGCTGCTGTTTAATACGAGTAAAAAACATTTTAATTCTCAACCAAACCTTCACACAAAATTAAATATTAATAAAAAGCAAAACAATCTTATTAAACAAAACTCTCTGTAATAATAAGAAAAACTTGAAAAAAGCTCATCAAAAAAATTAAAACCACATATTAGACTTACAGACGCTGGCATTGGCAACTCGGGCGATTTACTATCCGGGTTGGTTTCGTCACAAACTCCATTAACCTCACAGTTGACCTTTTCACCAACCAATTCTTGATTTTCCTCTTCATCATCCGAACCAAATGGATCACACAACTCTCTTCTAGTCATCAAAATTGGTTTCTTTGGCTCTGCTTTTTTATTTGAATTTTGAATCAACTTATCTTTAGAAGGAGATAAGACTTTACCCAAAATATTTTTAGAACTACTCAATAAAATATCTTTAACGTCCTTCACAGAAGTAGGAGATTTTTCTTTAGGTTCTTTAAAAGTATCTAAAGGCTCATTTGTGATAGTTACAGTTAAAGGAAGGCGTAATTTTTCGGACGAAATTTTTTGATCTACGTTATGATTAATTTGATTATCTTTGTTCGATACTTTAATTTCTTTCTCTGGTGTGATTTTTTTAGTTTCTAATTCGATTCCTTTATTGGCCTAAAAACATTTTGTTTAGGCTTAACTTTTAAATCAAAGGCAATACTTACTTGTTTTACTTTTCTGAGATTCATAATTTCTTGACCAAATAATTGCATTGTTACGTTTGTATCATTGTCAGTGTTAAAACGTCCTATCATGTAACTACTTTCGTTGGTTGTTTTTCCTATTTGTTGCACTTCCAACTGATTGCCAGTGAAATGAGCTCGAAGTTGGTATAAATAAGTCATTACAGCTAACTTATCAGGAACTAAAAATAAATTAACAAAACTATAGTATCAAAAACAACGGATGTGGCCATACAAGGAACTTTTTCCGTCCGTCAAATCTTGTAATTTTGCATTAAATTTATATAATTTAGCATTAAATTTATATAATTTAATTAAAAATTATATGATTTTAAATAAAATTTTTTTTTTAAATTGCTGCCGTCAAGGATTGAACCTGGGACTTCTGTGTGTAAGCAGAATTTTTAGGTATAAACTGTTTCAAAAATTATATATTTTTATATTTTGGCATAAATTGAAGTTCAAAATATACATTGTTTTACATCTTCAGAAAGCTAATTTTACGAACTTTGAAAATATTGAAAAATATACAGGGTGTTCTATTTAAATTAAGAAATTTGATCCAATTTCCGGTTAAACCGGAAGTCAAAATATAAAGTGTTTGGTATCATGTAATAGCTAATTTTGAGAGCTTTCAAAATATTTAAAAATATACAAGGTGTTCTTAAAAATTTTGATATTTTTGTAATTTCCGGTTTAACCGGAAGCGTTTTGTTAACCGAAAATAGTGTGAAATTATAGATATTCATGAGATTGATAAATATATCCATTTTCAAGTTTTCATTTTTATTACAAAAGAAATTAGAGATTTTAGAAGTTTTGACATTCAAAAAATCATTACTCCAAAACGGCTCGAACGATTCTAATAAAAATTTATATTTTGATATAGAATTACGTTGTCTGTAACATATCCAGAAAAGAAAAAATATGGCTGAGTAAATTTTGATAAAATCCATTTCAAAAGTTTGACCTTCTTTGACCCCTTAAAGGTAGGCAATTTTGAAACAATTTTGAAAATCGATTTGTTCAGGTCGAAAGCCCTATATTTTGGCTGTACATTGCCGTTTTGAAAATTTTATAGTAATAATTATCGGCCAAGTTATAAGGGAAAAACCACAAAATGGGACAATCGTTCTATTGGCCGCCATTTTGAATAAAAAAATTTGAAATTTTTTTTCTTATATTGGGGCTCAGGTGTACTATCTTATAGCCAAGTAAAATTGAATTTGGCCCAAGTTTGCAAATATGCGCACAAAATAACCACCTTATTTTTGGACACCCTGTATAGATTTCTTATAAAAGGTTAGTGTGCTGATGAAATAATTTTAAAGTGGCTAAAATCAAATTTCTTAAAAATCGGTTCAGTAGTTTTTGCTATAAGGGGGGGGGCAAAATCAAATTTCTTAAAAATCGGTTTTCTTAAAAATCGGGGGGGGGGCATCCGTACAGACATTTCAGTTATGCATTTTTGGTTCAGGGGAACTCAAAACGGCGAGAAATGCAATAAAAAATTTTTTTTTCTCAATTACTTACAACTTTTTCTTGGACTGAAAAAAGTTAAAATCAAACTGTAAATTTTGAGGATGTATTTACCTGCTAACATATCCATATCTGTTGGTTCGATGAGTCTAGGTATTCCCAAAGTATCTCCAGCATCAAAAGCCATTTTGCAGTTAGCCTTAACATCATGAGGTGAAAGAGAATCAAACTCTCTACAAACCCACACAATAAAATAAAAATTTTGCTACACATTACAAGACTTACATTAAGTCAGGCTTGAAGTGGTGTATGAGTGCACAAAAAGCCATACCATTTCGCCAACTTGTAGTTAAATTTGTAATTTTGACACCCGCATAATTTTTAGTCATTTCCTTACACCATTCTAGTAAATCTTGACCGGGTGTTTTAAGTTTTTGCTGCTGTTTGGGCTCATTAATCTTAAGATCGAGTGGTTGAAGTTTAATATTAACATTTCGTACCTTAGGAATGACATTATCAATTTCACCAGTATCCTCTTCTAAACTATCTAATTTTTCCAACTGTTCTGAACACAACTCCGAATAAGGATCAATTTCGGGTTGATTGAAATCCTCTCGACTAGGTGGTGGAATATTCGAAGGTAGCTTTAGTTTTTCTGAAAGTGGCGAGAAGACTTCGACTGTAGGAGTCTTATCGTCTCTAGTTAACGATTGAATACTGTTAACTATAATTAAAAAGTTAATTTTTGAGCTTACAGCTAAACTTGGGTAACTTACTACTAATTGGCGTGCTAGCAAAATCAGAACCAGACAAACTGTTCGTCATTTGCTGTAAGTGTTGTGTTACTTCATTTATACTATTTTTCATCGAATTATCACTAAGAGAAAAGTCTTCATCTTCAAAATCTTCGAGTGGAGCAATGTCACTGTTATTGTTAACTGACATAAGGGATGCCATCGATTGCATATCTTCGTCACTAAAAATACAATGAGAGTTTCTAAAGTTTAAGTATCACTAGTTACTCACGTAGCTTTGCCTTCTCGTAAAAATACACACGATAATGTACACTCTAATTTTGCAGATGTAACTTTCTTGCTTATTGGCTTAAATATAAGTTGTATTTGATTTTGTGTCGATTCTACACTTGCATACTTTCTCATATTAATATGAGCTACAGCTAACTGCCTTCTTTTACCGGTTGAAGTAACCTATAAAAATTAAATTTTAAATAATGGTTTTACTTTTAAATAAACAGCTGTTAAAAGAACCAAATCAGACTTAAACTGTACGAGTAAGAAAAGGTTATGTAACGCAAATACAATCACTTAATATTCATGTTTATGTAGTATCAATCATCATGTTATAAATTAAAGATAAATTATTCTAAACATAAACAAAAACACTTACATCTTCTATAATGAAACTCCAATCTTTATCTTCTAGTTCATTAGTGCGAGGATCTTTAAATAGTGTAACTGAAACTTGATGATTGTCCGGTAAGGGCCAAACTACGATACCCTTGTATGTATTTTGAAGTGTAGGTTCCCACTGCATCGGTGTAGAAACTACACGTCTCGACCTTCGTGTCCAAACTATAGATAGTTTGTGAGGCTCCCTAAAATCACATGAAATTAACATCTAGTTAATGCTAAATGTTGAATGGTTGAAACTTACCATTTTGGTGAAAATTCAAATGCCAACTGATGATACGAAACTGTAAATTGAAACTTAACTGCTAACTTATTTACCCGTTGCAGGCGTTTCCAAACTGAGCCCATTTCACTTTACTGAAATATTTTAACTAATTAAAATAAAAGCAGGAAAAGCAAAATTGGTAAAATGATAATTTAAAAATATCCCCTCCTATCACAATTAACAGGAAATGACAATACATACAATCTCTTTCCTTGATGCACAATTTTTTAACTTTTAAATTAAAATTATCAAAATGTATTAATTTGTCTTGTTAAATTGAACTATCAAGTAATAATTGTTGTAAACAATATGATATTAACAAATTAACCTTGTATGACTCGTAGATTTGACATGAGGGTCAAAATTTTTGTATTGAACTTAAGCCAAATATAAATTTACGTCATTTACAAATATATAAACAATTTTTATATATTTACCTTAAACAATACTTTTAATTATGACACATTTTAATTTAATTTTAATTATTTACTATATTTTTATTTACAACTAATTAACAAATAACAAAAATAAAACCATTACCATTATTAAAAAATGACATTTAATAACTAACTTTTGTAGGTAACTAATAAAACGACACCATAAAAGCGTGAAATTCCCTAAATATTTAGCGTAGTTTTGCTACTTGTCAATAGATGGCTTAGAAAAGCGCCAATTTAAACTTGCGTAATAAAAGCGCTATTAATATTAATTAAAGAAACCTAAATATAATGGGAATTTAAATTATTTTTTAAGAATAAATGTTTTTCGTTATGTTTGAGTAATTAATTTAAATTAAATTGAAGTCTAAAAGTTGTTAAATGAGGTAATTATGTTAATTTTATGATGGTAAGGTGTGAATCATTACTAATTATTTTAACTTTTTCCGATCCAAGAAAAAGTTGTTATAATCGAGACAAAAAAATATTAATAATTAAATAGCTTTTATAAGAAATCTATACAAGGTGTCTAAAAATAAGGTGGTTATTTTAAGCCCATATTTGCAATTTGGCCCAAATTTATTTTTACTTGGCTATATGATAGTACATGTGAGCTTCAATTGAAAAAACAAATTTCAAACTCTTTTATTCAAAATGGCGGCCAATAGAACGATTGTCCCACTTTGTGGTTTATCCCTTATAACTTGACCGGTAATTATTAATATAAAATTTCAAAACGGCATTGTACAGCCAAAATATAGGACTTTCGTCCCAAAAAAGTTGATTTTTAAAATTGTTTTAAAAAAGCGTAAAATTAGCTATTAAATGATACCAAACACTTTATATTTATATTTCCGGTTTAACCGGAAATGGCATCAAATTTCTTAATTTAAATAGAACACCCTGTATATTTTTCAATATTTTGAATGCACGGAAAATTAGCTTTCTGAACATATAAAATAATATATATTTTGAACTTCAATTTATGACAAATTAACAAAAAAAGAAATTTCAGACAGTTTCTATAAAAATTCTGCTAACACACAGAAGTTCTAAATTTGATCCTGGACGAAAGCAATTTAAAAAAAAATATATTAAAAATTTTTTTTTTAATATATCATAATTTATATTAACATAAAAACAACAGATGTGGCCATACGAGGAACTTTTTCCTGTTGTTTTTTTTGGTGCACTTTAAAAGTTTATAATTTAAAATTTTCTTTAATGTATTTTATTTATAAGATATCAAATTAAATTTTAATATAAAAAAAATAAAATTATAATATTTGATGGACAGGAAAAAGTTTTTCGTATGGGCACATCCGCTGTTTTTGTAAATAATATGCGATGTTTTTTTTATAATTTTATATTTAAGAACACATATTTGTTCACATTAGAAATATTTAAAAATTCTATTTTAGAGAAACACAACAAAATTAACGTGATACCTTTATCACCTAAATTTGGAATCTAAATATTAAATGAACAGCAATAATATATTAGATAGATTAACATTACATAAAAATGTATTTTTTTACATTTAAAGCACGTAATGAATTTTTATAACGTACATTTGATTTTATCTTATTGTAACATCACATTTAATATTAATAATAATTTGTTAATTGGTAGTTCTATAAATATTACTATTATTTTTTTTATAACTTTACCTAAACTACCAACTAATATTTGGTAAAAATGCATTCAATAAAAAAAATTGATTAGTATATTGTAAAAAATTTTAAAAGTTAGTAAACTAAAAAACTAATAGAATTAAAGTACCCCAATTTTGAATTAATTTTTGGTGTTGTTTTACAAGAGAAGGGGGGTTTTAAATAATTTGAGCGTTAGTAAAAAAAAACATTTTAAGTTAAATTAGCCTTAAGATATATCACATTTAAGTAAAAAATTTTAAGTAAAGTTTGAACTTTTAAAACCAAACTTATAATTTTTCACTCACGAGTTACATAAAGTTTTTTTTTAAATGTTAATTCGACATTAATTTTTATAAATAAATTATTGAATTTAAGATGTAGAAAAGTGTAAAAATTAAAAGTTAACTTAAATTGGAGGTTTGCACCACGAGTTAATTTTAATTACACCACCAAAGTTAAAAAAAAAGAAAAGGTGCAACCCTACAACTATTTTATACATTTTTTTGAAGCTAAAAAAATTTGATTAATATATAATTTCGATAATAATTATATACAAATGATATTCAACTCATAGTTTTTGTTTGAATAAAAATTTATTTACAATTCGGCACGATCTAAACTATTCGGTTGAAAGTACAAATCGGAACGAACATTTTTATTATAATTATTTTTTGGATTAATAGGAAAAATGTGATTGTAATATTGTTCGTTTTCACCAATTTGTAATGGTTTGGGTCTTGACGATTTCATATCTTTATTTTTGTGATATTTTTTGTTATTTTGTAAAGACGACCTTCGATCGTATTTATGATTGACCGGTAAAGATGATCTATGAGATTTGGCTGCCATTGTATTAAAAGTGGAAAAAGTTTCTCCTTCATCGATATCGGTCGGTTTTCTAATCGAGTGATATTTATGATAACTATGGTATTTTCCATTACCATGTTGAAATTTAACACCATTTACGATTTCATCTGAATCGAAGTAGTTTTCAGACAGTGTTTTAGATTGATTATGCCGAAGGGTAGAATTAAGGCCAGAGTAGATATTCCCTTCCTTCAGATGATCTTCTATACTACTTCTACCTTTGAATGTGTGTGTTGTAGGCTATATATTTACAGCATTATGTTAGATTGTGTTAGTTTGTTAATTCGAGAACATATAAAAACTATTTTTTTTGAAAATTTAAATTTTTATATGTTCTCTTTTGTTTTACTACTAATTTTACAATTATATAAATAAATGAATGATTTTTGGATAAAATGGCGACGATCCTCGATGACGACAGTCCATAAAACCACAGGATTAGAATCAAGTAAGGTGGTTTGAAAATGTGCTCAGGACGGGAGTCTGTGTAGAAATACGAGTGTCAGTGATATGTACAGTGTGGTTAAAATAAATCAGGTTAATGTTAAAAACAAAAGAAAATAATAATAATCGAAGAGGCACAAATCTTTTAAAAGAACGATACACTTTGAATTAATAAACAAATCAATTCGTTATGTTAGACACATTAGGCTGTAATGAATGATTTCATCCTTCCTGGTATCTGTAGCCATCTTGAAGCAAGATGGCGGACTATTTTTTTTATTATTTTGCGTGCTTCTCAACTCCTAAAAAAATATGTGTACTGTACAGTTGGCTGGAATTTATTTCCGCAAATTTTATGGATAGTCATCTTGTGTTAGCCGCCATTTTGACGAAGCCATTAATGGCTTCAGAAGTGAGTAATAAGACTCAATTTTTTTATTAGAGCCAAATGATACAACATCAATCGATTTGTTTATAACTCAAAATGTAAGGCACTTCTGCGTACCTCTTTGACCATAAACCACTTTACTTTTCAAAAATGTGCATAAGAGGTGTTAGTGCAAATGTGTAGTAAGTCTACTTGTTGATTAAGAAAATAAAGCAAGTAGAAAAACCACATTTTCTACTTTATCAGGCAAGTGTTATACAGTGCAAGTGCTAGTGCATTAAAGTGCATTGTCCGTAAATTAAATTTGTGTCTAATAATTACACTCAACTTTAGAAATTCATATTAAATACTGAAAAACAAAAAAATATAAAAAACAGAGATCATCTTGCTACATGCACTTATTACAAAATTGGTAGTTTACAAACTACTTTTATTGTCAACTTTTTTTTAAGTTAAGAAGAGAAAAATTATCCACACTTTTCACAAAATTAAAGTCAAAAGTGCTTACACTAAAAAACAATATAAAAAAAAATGTTTAAAAAATGGGCCTTAACTGTTCGTACTAAAAGCTATCAATTAGTTCAAAAATACAACTAATTTCCTCTTTTATTTAGAAAAATAAAAAAAATAGTAAAAAAAGTTTGCTTTTAGTGCAAAAATTGTGGTCAAACAACGTTCAAATTGGCAGTGATATATTATTATTTATATATTTATATATACGTGAAAGCTGTTTTGAAAATTAAATAAAAAATATAAAAGCGTCCGCGACTCTGCCACCAAATGTGCTTTTATAGAAAATTCAATTTCGTTTTTCTAAGTTTCCCACTCTCTTTTTGCATTCATCAGCATCACATCCAAATAAAATTATAATTTACGAAGTGTTAAAAAATTTCATTTTAAATTGAAGGAGATAAATTCATTTTAAAACTGAAAATTAAATTTACTATACCCTCAGCTGTTCTTAAAATTATTTTCATAAATCAATTTTTTTCTTTCATTCTCAAAACTCTCTTAAAACACTTAAAACGTCCTCAAATGGTGGCAGTTTCGTCTCATCTCTCATCTAACTAACTTTAAAACGTTAATTTTCTTTTATACATAATTTATTTATTTTTATAATTCGAGTCTTTTGGGCTAATTTCAAAACAGTTAACACTCATATTCGATGACCGTGGCGGGTCGACCGCGCGCCGGTCGGAAGGTGCAGTGCTACACTCTAGTTGGGGGTTGCAGCACCATGGCGGCGAGACGTACCTTCATCGCTTCCGGACTATTGTGACCACGACCACCTCTAGGTGTTGTTGTGTATATTGCATCCGCAGGTATTCCACCTGGACCAGTTGAATTTTTTTCTATATCCAATTTTTCACTAAAGCAGAAAAAAATTAATTTTCACAAAAGAAATAACAGGACAATTAAAACTACAACTCGTAAGCCTTTAATTTCATCAACCCTTCCAATCTATTTACCGGCTACTGTTTAACTAATTAGAATTATTGGATTAGGCACACTTGCGTGCTCTACATAGAACTATCCACGTTAGCTAATATTTAAAGTTCAACCATTAATGCCATTATTATTTTGTAACATAAATTATTATAAACTTTTCTGCAAAATGTAAGCAAAAAGTTCGTATACAAGTAACGGCAACAAAAGAGGACCCAAAATCAGCCCTTGAGGCACACCAGCGTAAGTAGCATAAAGAGCAATAAAAAAATTACCCTTAGGGCCGGTACTTTGCGTTCCGGTTAACCACCGGTACCTGACGTAATCTATAGTTAGTTAAACAGAAGCTTTTATCCGAGACTCAAAATACCGACCCTTAGAGCCATTATGCCACTGTAGGTACCAATTTCAGTTCTGATGAAATCACTACGAAAAAAACAGAAAGGATGGACGGGTTGAAACTAAAAATACTCAATTCTAAAAATTCAGGTCAGCAATAAAACATGTTAAAGTTAAGATAAATTTCATTTCTATAGAATTCCTAGTGAACTTTTTTGGTTATAACTAATACAACGTTTAAAAAAAAGAAAATTTTTCTCTTAAAAGCTTTATGTGATTGTAGTAAAAATGTAAAAAAAAAATTAGCTGTCATGATATAACGTCGATTACTGTGCGCGCTTTTCACATTGGTTATTACTAAAAAATTTTTTTTAACAAAACGAAAATTTTTAAAAATTCACTTCATTTAACATCAATAGTTTTATTAGGATCTCGTCGAGTCGAGTCGTTTGGAATTTGTTTTCAAATTTCGCCTTTTAACTCAACAATGAATGAGAATCAGACCACAAAATGCACTACAAAACCATTTAAGCAAACAATGTAAAATTCAATAGATTTAGAAAATACATTAAGAAAATTAAAGTGGGCAAAGTGTTGGCAACCTAAAATAGTATTAAATTTACCACTTGGCATTTTCATATTACGTAATTTAAAAGAGGATTTACAAAATGCCCCAATAACTTTTATTATTTTTTTTCATTCATACTTTTGTTTAACCTATCGATTTTCTTCGTGTTTTATTTTAGGTGGAATAGGATTAGCCATAATCAGACAAATCTTGATACATGTAAATAAATGAAATTTGAGCTTAACAAAAACGAGACAAAAAATCGCCTGAATGCTCCCCACAAACGATGAGATAAATATAAAAGCACTAAATTAGCACTAAATTATGACACCTGTCTTAAGACGATTGGCGAATGTGGCGATTACCCCTATACTAAAGGTACGAACTTTTAGCCCTCATATGAAGCACTAAATATTTTCTTCAAATAAATTTGAAAGTATTAAATTAGCACTAAATTATGACACCTATCTTAAGGCGATCGGTGAATGTGACCATTGCCCAATGGACGTAGAAAAGTTCAGCGCTCATAATTCAAAAAGTAGGGGAGTATTAAATTTTTTCTTCCGCTAAAAATAAAAGCACTACATTATGACACCTGTTATAAGGCAATCGGTGAATGTGAAAATTGCCCCTATACAAGACGTACAAACGTTCAGCCCTCAAAAGTCATAAGTCATAACGCATAAACTAGGGGAGCACAGTTTTTTTTTAGATTTTAAAAGCACTAAGTATGACACCTATGTTAAGACGATTGGTGAATGTAACCATTGCCCCAATAGACGTATAAAAGTTCAGCGCTCATAACTTTAAAACTAGCGCACTAAATTCTTTCTTCAGATACATTTAAAAGCACTAAATTATGACACTTGTTCTAAGGCAATCGGCGAATGTGACCATTACTCCTATACAAGACGTACAAACTTTCAGCCCTCATCAGTCAAAAATTAGAGTAGTACCTACTAAATTTTTCTTCACATAAATTTTAAAGCACTAAATTAGCACTTAATTATGACTTTGTCTTAAGACCATGGGTGAACGTGACTAGGAGAAAACTAAATTTTTTCTTTAGATAAATTAAAAAGCACTAAATTATGACACCTCTTTTAAGATGATTGGTGAATATGACCATTGCCACAATAGACGTAGAAACTTTCAGCGCTCATAAGTCAAAAATTAGAGTACTAAATTTTTCTTCGAAAGCACTAAATTAGCCCTAAATTATGACTTTGTCTTAAGACGATTTGTGAACGTGACTAGGAGAGCACTAAATTTTTTCTTTAGATAAATTAAAAAGCACTAAATTATGACACCTCTCTTAAATGATTGGTGAATATGACCATTGCCCCAATAGACGTAGAAACTTTCAGCGCTCATAAGTCAAAAATTAGAAGAGTACTAAATTTTTCTTCAGATAAATTTTAAAGCACTAAATTAGCACTAAATTATGACACCTGTCTTAAGACGATTTGTGAACGTGACTAGGAGAGCACTAAATTTTTTCTTTAGTTAAATTAAAAAGCACTAAATTATGACACCTCTCTTAAGATGATTGGTGAATATGACCATTGCCCCAATAGACTTAGAAATTGTCAGTGCTCATAAGTCAAAAATTAGAAGAGTACTAAATTTTTCTTCAGATAAATTTTAAAGCACTAAATTATGACACCTGTCTTAAGACGATTTGTGAACGTGACTAAGAGAGCACTATATTTTTTCTTTAGATAAATTTAAAAGCACTAAATTAACAATAAGTTATGACACCTCTCTTAAGATGATTGGTGAATATAACCATGCCCCAATAGACGTAGAAACTTTTAGCGCTCATAAGTCAAAAATTAGAGGAGTTCTATATTTTTGCTCTGATAAATTTTAAAGCACTAAATTAGCACTTAATTATGACATTTGTCTTAAGACGATGGGTGAACGTGACTAGGAGTGCACTAAATTTTTTCTTTAGATAAATTTAAAAGCACTAAATTAACAATAAGTTATGACACCTCTCTTAAGATGATTGGTGAATATAACCATTGCCCAAATAGACGTAGAAACTTTCAGCGCTCATAAGTCAAAAATTAGAGTAATACTAAATTTTTCTTCATATAAATTTTAAAGCACTAAATTAGCCCTAAATTATGACACCTGTCTTAAGACGATTTGTGAACGTGACTAGGAGAGCACTACATTTTTTCTTTAGATAAATTAAAAAGCACTAAATTATGACACCTTTCTTAAGATGATTGGTGAATATGACCATTGCCACAATAGACGTAGAAACTTTCAGCGCTCATAAGTCAAAAATTAGAGGAGTACTATATTTTTACTTAAGATAAATTTTAAAGCACTAAATTAGCACTTAATTATGACATTTGCCTTAAGACGATGGGTGAACGTGACTAGGAGAGCACTAAATTTTTTCAAATTTAGTGCTTTTTCTATAGATTGCACTACATTATGAAACCTGTTATAAGGCGATTGGTGAATGTGACCATTACCCCTATGCACGACGTACAAACTTTTAGTCTTGATAAGTCATAACTCAAAAACTATGGAAGCTCTAAACTTTTTCTGCAGATAAATTTAGAAGCAGTAAATTAGCACTAAACTATAACACCTGTTTCAAGGTCATCGGCGATTGTGATAATTACGCGTGAACCTGTAATTTGTAGCCCTTACAACTTGAAAACTATGCGAGCATTAAATTTTCTCCTTAGCGCACTAAATTGCACTAAATTATAGCGAATGCGAAAACCTAATTTTCCAATGTGCTTATTAGGTTATTACAACTTCACGGACCCTTCCGAATGACCATCTTTGGGCATTAAAGTGACCATATCTCCAGAACGGTTAGTGACAGATAAATAGAACATTATACATTTTTGATTTTAAAAGTTCCTGGGAATCCGAATATGTAAAAATATATATACTATTTGTTCACAAATGTAGACAGTTGTGTCATTTATAGAATGAAGACTAGATTACATCGAGATTTTTCGGTACAGCATTATGAACAATCGTTCGTACTCGGATCCACTTCTACTACTAAGCTTCTGTCAAATTATAGTAAAGTACGTTATTCTATTAAAGCGGCACGTGTTTTCTGCATCAATCTCAATAGAAGCCGCGCTATAGTTAGCTAAATTTTGTGAACACATATTAGGAATGAGTCACTCTCTATAATTGTGAAATTGGAATATAGGGTATTCTATTAAAAATAATAAAGTTAGTTTAAGTATCTCTTAAACGAAATACACTGTATATTCTAAAATAGTTTTACGATGTAGGTCATTTCGAGATAAAATTTTTGGTTAAGGCTTTTTTCATTACTCTTCCAGAAGTATATATAATTCTAATGGTCTATCTCTCCAGACTCACCCTGTATATATTCTATGCTTACCAAAGAATAAGAACTTGAACTTGAAAATTAACACCAAATTAAATCAATTAAAATTCAAACGTACAGAGCATTTTTTTACCATTCAAAAATGCTAAATATCTGATGTTATCTCTTGTTTTCCTCATGCTCAAGTTAAATTACGATGAAAATAAATGAAATTCAAAAAGTATCTCCTAAAACATAAACGTGAAGATGAAGAGTTTGAATAATTCAACTTTTGTCTGCCGCTATAACGATAAAATAAAATTTGTTTGACCAAAGTTATACTGTTTTAAAGAGCAGTTCAAAAAAAAACTATTTGAAAAAGTTTTCTTTAAACAAGATAAAAAATTATTAGCCATATTTATTGTTAATCCACTCCTTCCCCAACTACTTTTATAGAATCCTACACAAACTTTTTAAATCGCACTTTCATTTCGACATATCTTTGCCAAAAATAAATAAAAAAACAACAACTGAGTAGCTGTTATATTTGGAAGAAGGAGAGACAACTTTATTAACATAACCTTAAGGTCTAAAATCGTTTAAATTTGATTTACTTGGATGGAGAATTTTCTTTCTGCTTTCTTATCAAAATAGCTACGATAAGGCAGCTTTACCAATATAAATATGCCGCAAGCTTTTATGTTCTTTCGTGGCACATAAATATGTGAATTTTCTAATATAAAGCTCAGGCCAAACTTATTTACTATACCTATTCGAAATAATCACATGAAATGCTTAAAAAAAAAGAAAAAAAAATCAATTTAGATAATCGAAAAACGTGGTCGATTATACGTTTGCCATAAACATAAATTAGGAATTCTGAAATCCTAAAAGGGGCATAAAAATGGAATAAAGACAAACGTTTTAACAGATTGGGTCATAAAAGAACTCTTCTAGTTATCAACGACGTGTTGTTAAAATTATTCGAAAGTATACTTAAATTAAACTTTTTTTTGCTCGAAACTCAAAGAATTATAAATAATAATTCTTTTAGAATTAAAATAAATAAGTACATAATTTTCTTGGAGGAAAATGAGAGCTTTTTAAGTAAATTACAGAAAAATGAAAACGTGCTCAAATGGATGGTAAATACTAATTCGTGATCCGAATGGATAAAAGACAAATTATTTATTAGAAAACATGAGGAAATGAGCAGTTTTTTACAAATCACAGTGTTTTAAATTGATAATTAAACATAGAGAATGGCCAAATAAGACACAAAAGCACGTAATTCAAAGCATTGTAATTATGTAAAAAGAAAATCGAAATTTTAAAAGTTTGCGTAAATATGGAAAACTCAAGAATTTTAAATTTTCCTTTCGTGGCGTTTAATGAAAATTTTCCCATTTTTCTCTTCAACTCAATTTGTTTTTCTTCAAAAGAGATATCTTTTAAATCTCACCAAAATAGCCACCTTGCTCCTTTTTTTGTTTTCCCCAAAACTTGACACTTTTTATAAATAATTCAAATCGCATTTACAAAACAATAAAATTTGGCCTACTTGATAAAACAAATTGCATGTTTTGGAATCGTAAATATTCTAAATATACCAGTAATTAATAAATCATCGCAATATTAACTGCAAATTGATAGCAATCAAGTATTGATCTCTTTAAAAAAAAAAGAGAGCGTGATGTTTAAGTTTTGTGTGATCGGAATATTTATTTTATTATAGCCATTTTTATACGAAAGAAAGTGATGATTATAAATCATAAAAGTTAAAATTTTGGTAAAACAAAAGAAAAACGTTTAAAGTAATGCAAATATTGTTTTTTTGTAAAAATAAATTGGCCATAAATTGTTCAAAGAGAAATCTTAAATACAGAGTGGTTTCTTCTTTAATATCACATGGTGGATGAGAATTATATGACACCTACAACAGTTAACCACGTGTTAGGCAAATTATTGCTAGTTTACCATTGCCTTGTAAATCAGAGTGGCCTAAAACAGGGGTGGCCAACTTCACTAAATATATGATCGACTATTTTTAGCTACTAAAATCTTCAACTATAATACTGGCAGCTGTCTCGTCAGCCATTTTGGTTCAAACGTCAAAGTGAAGTTTAATGTCATTTGCCCTATTTAGATTATGCGAGCAGCAAAATGGGAGCTCACATAATGTTGTCGAATATTTTAAGGTCTGTTCTCATCCAAAAATTTAACAATGGTTTTACCTTATGTAAAATAATAGGGTTAAGAATAGCGCAAATAAGATCATGACTAAAAATGGCTGATGAGTCAACTATGATTTATTATAGTAGGTACAGCAATAATTTTTTATATTGACGAGCGATGGGAATGCGCAGACACCTAGGTATTTATCCCCAGCAACACAGTAGTCAACGTATTCAAATTATTAAAGGGGCGTGGTCAAATCTGCGCGAACTTATCCGTACCGCTCCTGAAGTTAAATTTATTTAGCAATATTAAGGTTCGTTTGCACCGGTTTCCCTTAACTACAACTTAAATTTATTCTCCAGTGGACTTGTTAACGGGCGTATCATAAAAAATGACAAATTTAACTATAAGTAAAATTTAACTGGAAGTGGTGCAAACGGGCCTTAGTGGTATAATATGATAAGGAGCCACGACCGTTTGTTTCTATAATCCATTCACTATCTATTTCAAAATAAAAAGTCCCTACTAAGTTCACTGACAGCTCTTGACAGTACAAAAAAAATTGACCATTGACAGACCAACTATTAACACAATTGAATAAAAGCCGCAACTCTACAATACTTAAGCTAACTGATTTTTTTTCTAATTTATACCGGGTGGAATCTGTCACTCTAACATGGCCAACCATATCACAAATAAATAGTGAACGGATTATATGAATCATGACTAAGTTGCATTTGCGTGTTGAAATCGTTTCCTGTCGGCTGTGATCTACCAAAAATCGCTTCGCGATCGATCGGTCGATCCCGATCGACTTGTTGGCCGTTTCTGGCCTAAAACACCATGAAGATCTGACATGAGAAAGTTTTATACGGTTAACTTTACTAGAACCAGATCATTCATAACTACACCTCAAAATACGTCTATTATTTTACTTACTGATCTAAATCTGAAGGTTTGAAGTCGCCTTTTCCTAAAACAGAACAAAATAATGTACATAAATAATTCTAGAGGTCACCTAAAGCTAATAGGTCTGGGCTGGGATCCTGTAACTATTAGTGTAGCGTAGCGATACGCTAAGTTACCCAAGGGTACCATGTACCCTTCTATCAATTTCTAAAAGTTTGTAGGAGAGAGGTAGGGAGTAAGCAGTTTAGCGTAGCGTAGCAATACGCTAATAATTACAGGATCCCAGATCTCTTGAAATAAAAATTGAAAAACACTTGAATGATTTTACAACTAATGTTTTCTCTCCATACCACACAAGTAATGACTTAAAATTTAAAGAAGTGGAAGAACAAACTCATAGGTAGCTACTGTTCAATTACGGACAGGGAGCTCCCCGCTCCCTTTCCCCTAAGCTTTTCTTTCCGTAATCGAAAAATACTTCAGTCACATGGTCAGTCCTATTCTCACGAGTCCGGCAAGAGCGTCACTAAGCCGGTTCCAAACGTTCAAGCTTTTACTACAGTAGGCATGTGCAGGCCAAAATTACGTGTTGCCGCCTGAACGGTCTACAGCAGACGCTCCGGTTTGTCAGGACAGACTGGGCCTGCACAGGCCTCCTGTAGCAAAAGTATGAACGTATGATCGAATTAGAAATAAATTTAAAAAATAGTTTTTAAAAACTATATTATGGGGTGTCAGAACGACACCTTATAAGTTTCTGAAATTTCCAACGGAAGTCCTTCATAGCCTGCTGATGATAGTGTTTGTAGTGGCGTAACAAGCCCTCGAGTTGCTCGTGTCCGAAGCTACTGGTGTAAGTGTAGGCCCTTCTTTTAGTATTTTATGAAGGTGCTGCATTTCTCGGCCCTACATCTCAACGATTTCCAAAAGTTGACTAATAAATACTTCATGGAGGGCCACGAAAATAAACCTAACATATTTTGATGACAGGGGTCTCTCTTGAGCGAAAGCTCGCGTGCTTCGCACCCACTTCACCCCAGCAGTTAAGCCTTAGGTGTGTGTATGTATCCTATTTCATGCCATATGGTTAACAGAAGCTAGTCTTCCATATAGCCAACCAATCGCAGAATGTCATAAACGCTAAACATTTAAGTGTTCGCACGCAGCGTCTGTAGAAGTGTAGACGCACCTTTAGACGGTAACGCCAACCACTGACAAAGTGAAAGAAGAAGTTTCCCACATAAAGAGCCATTTAATACAAGAATAATTTTCAAAAGCTGCTCGCTTCTGAAAATTAAGAAAATTGATAAATTTCCCATCATTTTCCGAATGTAATACAAACACACATCATCCCTTAGTTAGCTCAATATCAATATTTATTTGTTCAATTTTCCTTATACTTTTTATTTTTATAAAGAAAAACCTTAGATGAATGTTTGATAGCAATTTCTCAATTTTCTCTCTAAATTCAGTTGATACAAATAAATGTAATAACCAAAAGAAAATTCTAGGAAAACCTCAAAAGTGACTTTTTCTTTATCAGATAACAAAAAATAAAAGCATAAAGTAACATTTTTCTTTAAAAGTTAGCAACATTTTTACAATCTTTTGCATCTCTTTACTTATAAAAAGATACGTCGTTCAAGCTTATTTTCTATTTCATTTAAAATAAAAAGAAAAGCCAAAGATACACTTTTCTCTTAAAGTAATGTTACAAAAAGAAAACATGTAAAAATAGTAACATCCACCTTTAAGAACACGTTTTTGAGTAAGATTTCTTAAAACACATCTGACGTTTGCATAAGACTACATGGCATCTTCTTCTTATATAAGTATACGATTCAACTCGTTTTAGTTTTCAAATGTAAGTTTCAAAATTTATTTGAACGTACAAAACTAACTCTCACATCAACTTTAGTGGCTTGCGAAGAATTTTAAAATTGCTCTTTGCTTACAAAGTAGATGAGAAGGAATTTTTACTATTGCAATATTCATCAACAATTTTGCTACTTTTAAATTAAAAATATTTATAACTCGTACCGTTTTCGACCTTACTGCAATATTTTATTTTAGTATACAGTAAATTGGTACTTGCTACCGGACAGACGTTTGGCCAAATGGACAATAGACTGACTGGAGAATAGAAGTACGAAAAATATGTTCTTTTTAAAGATTAACGGACGGTCAAGACTCAAGAGACCTTTAAGTCACCCACACTCCCGATGCAGACGACATTGCTTAGGTTTAATGACAATGAATGTTGATAACGCAATGGGCCTGATGAATAACACGCGTGGAGTTAATTAGTCAAATCGGCTAAGACTTGACTAAAACTATTGAACTATCCTGTATCAGTTAATTTTTTTATGGGCTTAGGTCACTCAAGCCTTGTTGAGCAACCCACAGATAGAAGTTGTTGGTCAATCAATTGGCAATTTAGTTTTACGACTGTAGTTTGAAAATGGTTTACTATAGAAGAAAAATTGCTAAATTGTTTTAGGACATTGCTAGAGCTATCAAACGACACCAAACTCGACATTTTATCACACCGAGGCTAGGCGTCGCGACGTTCGACTTTTAAGATAATAAAAAGTTGGACGTCGCGACACCTAGCACCGATGTGATAAAATGTCGAGTTTGGTGTCGTTTGATAGCCCTTTTGACCTTCTAAACATTTATACCGAGCTTTTTATTCTAAAGTAAACCATTTCAAAGCTACAGTCGAAAAACTAAATTGCCAATTTTCAGTTTTTTTGCGTTACCATTAAAAAAATCACCATGTATATTTTCTCACGCTTTTTTCCTAGAAAATTTTAAACTATTTGTTAATGAAATCAAATGAATATTTAGTTTGAAGTAGTACAATCGCATTTTATTCGTTTTGATTAAATTATTAATCAACAAATATTTAGGAACGATTTTATACGTTAATCATTTTATAATTATTCTGTGACTTGTTAGTTCAGGTAAATAAACAATGGCGTATATTTACCTACAACTACTAATTTCTGTTGTACAGTTGTACTATGAGTTTGTATCTGCGATTTTTTACCATTAGTTATAAATCGTCCAAGTTCTTTTAAAATAAAAATTAATAACTTACGTGAAAAACAGCACTTTTCAGTTCTAATGGCGTAGATACATACACAGATAAGTAGTAAAAATATGACTAAAGCTGCTCCTGCAAGGCTTACTAACGTACTAAGCTGTAGCGGCTCTGAAAAAAAATAAAGAAGTGTATAAATGAGACATTTTTTTTCTTTAAATAAATAAATAAAATACATATATGTGAAATCGATGAACACGCATTATTTTATTCATGACTTAAAGTCACAAAAAATCCAGACTGCGCTAAATTTACATTGTAAATTTAAATTTTGTAACCCGTATTGAAAAGAATCAGGAAAAACTTGATATAAAATTCATAATTCATGTGTTACAACCGAAATTTTTACTACTAAATTTTCAATAGTTGCTAAAGGAAACTTTAACAAATTTTTGCATTTTATAGCAGTGGCGTACCAACTTTTGCAAGATTTTTATATCATAAATTTTTTGAACCTCAATCCACACAATAAAAAGCATTTAAGCATTTAAAAAGCACATTTAAGGTCATGTCAGGTGGAGTTATCTATCATTCCATCTGCCAACCCATATGACATCCTATCTGTTATAAAACCTGTCATCTCATCTCACAGATAAGTTTAACAGATAGGATGAGTGACAGAGAGGATGAGATGACAGATGAGATTGACAAATGAGATTGACAGATAAAACTTACATATAAGACACTTACAATGAGCTAAGATGACAGAGGAGATTGACAGTTAGATGACAGATAAGATGAAATAACAGGTGACATTGACAGATGAGATGAAATAACACGTGACATAGACAAATGAGATGAAATAACAGGTGAGATTGACAGATGCGACGATATTAATGTGACAGATGATATTGGTAGATAGAAGAGGCATAAACAGTAAGAAAAAGGAGGCGCGCATAGCGCGCATACATGATCTATTGTACTAAATTGAACATCAGAACTAAAAGTACGTAATCTTGAGGTTATTTTAATACGTATGCAGGTCTGACTGCTTGCATTAGGCTTTGCTTTGTCTGCTGGTCTACTGACTTGCCTGTCTACCCTTCGGTTAATCACTTTTAAGTCTGATGGTCTTCTGTTTACGTTGGTCTATCGGTCTGTTCGGATGTACTCGTAAGTCTGCCCGTCTGTTTTGGTGCCTGTTAGTCAGAATATTTTTCCATCCGATCGTTGTCTGCTTGCCTACTGACTTTGGGTACTGACTTTCTGGGTCTGCACTTTGGCTAATCGATTTTTAAGTCTGATGATCTTCGGTTTCAGTTTCACTGGTCTATGGGTCTGTTTGGATGTACTCGTAAGTCTACCCGTCTGTTTGGGTGTCTCTTAGTCAGAATTTGTTTTCCATCCGATCATTGTCTGCTTGTCTACTGACCTTGGGTACTGACTTGCCTGTCTACCCGTCGGTTAATCGACTTTTAAGTCTGATGGTCTTCTATTTAAGTTTGACTGGTCTATGGGTCTGTTTGGATGTACTCGTAAGTCTACCCGTCTGTTTGGGTGTCTGTTAGTCAGAATATTTTCCCATCCGATCATTGTCTGCTTGTCTACTGACTTTGAGTACTGACTTTCTGGGTCTGCACTTCGGTTAATCGACTTTTAAGTCTGATGGTCTTCTGTTTAAGTTTGACTGGTCTATCGGTCTGTTTGGATGTACTCGTAAGTCTACCCGTCTATTTGAGTGTCTGTTAGTCAGAATATTTTTTCCATCCGATCGTTGTCTGCTTGTCTACTGACTTTGAGTATTGACTTTCTGGGTCTGCACTTCGGTTAATCGATTTTTAAGTCTGATGGGCTTCGGTTTCAGTTTGACTGGTCTATCGGTCTGTTTGGATGTACTCGTAAGTCTACCCGTCTGTTTGGGTGTCTGTTAGTCAGAATATTTTCCCATCCGATCATTGTCTGCTTGTCTACTGACTTTGAGTACTGACTTTCTGGGTCTGCACTTCGGTTAATCGACTTTTAAGTCTGATGGTCTTCTGTTTAAGTTTGACTGGTCTATGGGTCTGTTTGGATGTACTCGTAAGTCTACCCGTCTGTTTGGGTGTCTCTTAGTCAGAATTTGTTTTCCATCCGATCATTGTCTGCTTGTCTACTGACCTTGGGTACTGACTTGCCTGTCTACCCGTCGGTTAATCGACTTTTAAGTCTGATGGTCTTCTATTTAAGTTTGACTGGTCTATGGGTCTGTTTGGATGTACTCGTAAGTCTACCCGTCTGTTTGGGTGTCTGTTAGTCAGAATATTTTCCCATCCGATCATTGTCTGCTTGTCTACTGACTTTGAGTACTGACTTTCTGGGTCTGCACTTCGGTTAATCGACTTTTAAGTCTGATGGTCTTCTGTTTAAGTTTGACTGGTCTATGGGTCTGTTTGGATGTACTCGTAAGTCTACCCGTCTGTTTGGGTGTCTGTTAGTCAGAATATTTTTTCCATCCGATCATTGTCTGCTTGTCTACTGAGCTTGGGTACTGACTTGCCTGTCTACCCGTCGGTTAATCGACTTTTAAGTCTGATGGTCTTCTATTTAAGTTTGACTGGTCTATGGGTCTGTTTGGATGTACTCGTAAGTCTACCCGTCTGTTTGGGTGTCTGTTAGTCAGAATATTTTCCCATCCGATCATTGTCTGCTTGTCTACTGACTTTGAGTACTGACTTTCTGGGTCTGCACTTCGGTTAATCGACTTTTAAGTCTGATGGTCTTCTGTTTAAGTTTGACTGGTCTATCGGTCTGTTTGGATGTACTCGTAAGTCTACCCGTCTATTTGAGTGTCTGTTAGTCAGAATATTTTTTCCATCCGATCGTTGTCTGCTTGTCTACTGACTTTGAGTACTGACTTTCTGGGTCTGCACTTCGGTTAATCGATTTTTAAGTCTGATGGGCTTCGGTTTCAGTTTGACTGGTCTATCGGTCTGTTTGGATGTACTCGTAAGTCTACCCGTCTGTTTGGGTGTCTCTTAGTCAGAATTTGTTTTCCATCCGATCATTGTCTGCTTGTCTACTGACCTTGGGTACTGACTTGCCTGTCTACCCGTCGGTTAATCGACTTTTAAGTCTGATGGTCTTCTATTTAAGTTTGACTGGTCTATGGGTCTGTTTGGATGTACTCGTAAGTCTACCCGTCTGTTTGGGTGTCTGTTAGTCAGAATATTTTCCCATCCGATCATTGTCTGCTTGTCTACTGACTTTGAGTACTGACTTTCTGGGTCTGCACTTCGGTTAATCGACTTTTAAGTCTGATGGTCTTCTGTTTAAGTTTGACTGGTCTATGGGTCTGTTTGGATGTACTCGTAAGTCTACCCGTCTGTTTGGGTGTCTGTTAGTCAGAATATTTTTTCCATCCGATCATTGTCTGCTTGTCTACTGAGCTTGGGTACTGACTTGCCTGTCTACCCGTCGGTTAATCGACTTTTAAGTCTGATGGTCTTCTATTTAAGTTTGACTGGTCTATGGGTCTGTTTGGATGTACTCGTAAGTCTACCCGTCTGTTTGGGTGTCTGTTAGTCAGAATATTTTCCCATCCGATCATTGTCTGCTTGTCTACTGACTTTGAGTACTGACTTTCTGGGTCTGCACTTCGGTTAATCGACTTTTAAGTCTGATGGTCTTCTGTTTAAGTTTGACTGGTCTATCGGTCTGTTTGGATGTACTCGTAAGTCTACCCGTCTATTTGAGTGTCTGTTAGTCAGAATATTTTTTCCATCCGATCGTTGTCTGCTTGTCTACTGACTTTGAGTACTGACTTTCTGGGTCTGCACTTCGGTTAATCGATTTTTAAGTCTGATGGGCTTCGGTTTCAGTTTGACTGGTCTATCGGTCTGTTTGGATGTACTCGTAAGTCTACCCGTCTGTTTGGGTGTCTCTTAGTCAGAATTTGTTTTCCATCCGATCATTGTCTGCTTGTCTACTGACCTTGGGTACTGACTTGCCTGTCTACCCGTCGGTTAATCGACTTTTAAGTCTGATGGTCTTCTATTTAAGTTTGACTGGTCTATGGGTCTGTTTGGATGTACTCGTAAGTCTACCCGTCTGTTTGGGTGTCTGTTAGTCAGAATATTTTCCCATCCGATCATTGTCTGCTTGTCTACTGACTTTGAGTACTGACTTTCTGGGTCTGCACTTCGGTTAATCGACTTTTAAGTCTGATGGTCTTCTGTTTAAGTTTGACTGGTCTATGGGTCTGTTTGGATGTACTCGTAAGTCTACCCGTCTGTTTGGGTGTCTGTTAGTCAGAATATTTTTTCCATCCGATCATTGTCTGCTTGTCTACTGAGCTTGGGTACTGACTTGCCTGTCTACCCGTCGGTTAATCGACTTTTAAGTCTGATGGTCTTCTATTTAAGTTTGACTGGTCTATGGGTCTGTTTGGATGTACTCGTAAGTCTACCCGTCTGTTTGGGTGTCTGTTAGTCAGAATATTTTCCCATCCGATCATTGTCTGCTTGTCTACTGACTTTGAGTACTGACTTTCTGGGTCTGCACTTCGGTTAATCGACTTTTAAGTCTGATGGTCTTCTGTTTAAGTTTGACTGGTCTATCGGTCTGTTTGGATGTACTCGTAAGTCTACCCGTCTATTTGAGTGTCTGTTAGTCAGAATATTTTTTCCATCCGATCGTTGTCTGCTTGTCTACTGACTTTGAGTACTGACTTTCTGGGTCTGCACTTCGGTTAATCGATTTTTAAGTCTGATGGGCTTCGGTTTCAGTTTGACTGGTCTATCGGTCTGTTTGGATGTACTCGTAAGTCTACCCGTCTGTTTGGGTGTCTCTTAGTCAGAATTTGTTTTCCATCCGATCATTGTCTGCTTGTCTACTGACCTTGGGTACTGACTTGCCTGTCTACCCGTCGGTTAATCGACTTTTAAGTCTGATGGTCTTCTATTTAAGTTTGACTGGTCTATGGGTCTGTTTGGATGTACTCGTAAGTCTACCCGTCTGTTTGGGTGTCTGTTAGTCAGAATATTTTCCCATCCGATCATTGTCTGCTTGTCTACTGACTTTGAGTACTGACTTTCTGGGTCTGCACTTCGGTTAATCGACTTTTAAGTCTGATGGTCTTCTGTTTAAGTTTGACTGGTCTATGGGTCTGTTTGGATGTACTCGTAAGTCTACCCGTCTGTTTGGGTGTCTGTTAGTCAGAATATTTTTTCCATCCGATCATTGTCTGCTTGTCTACTGACCTTGGGTACTGACTTGCCTGTCTACCCGTCGGTTAATCGACTTTTAAGTCTGATGGTCTTCTGTTTAAGTTTGACTGGTCTATGGGTCTGTTTGGATGTACTCGTAAGTCTACCCGTCTGTTTGGGTGTCTGTTAGTCAGAATATTTTTCCATCCGATCGTTGTCTGCTTGTCTACTGACTTTGGGTACTGACTTGCCAGTTTGCCCTTCGGTTAATCGATGTTTAAGTGTGATAGTCTTCTGTTTTAGTTTGACTGGTCTATCGGTATGTTTGGATGTACTCGTAAGTATGTCCGTCTGTTTGTGAGTCTATTAGTGTAAATATTTTTCTCTCCGATCGTTCACTACCTGCTTGTTCGTCTGTAGAAACGTGTTTCTGCCAGCCAATCCTTTCTGCTTAGCTCTTTGTAAATCTGTCTTCTGCTTCATTGTATTCATGTCCGTCTGTCTCTAAATCAATTTTACCCTCTGCTTGTCTGTCTTTTGGCAGTATATTGACTGCCTTTTCTGCTCCCCTACTGGTTTGGCTCTTTGCCCCTCAGCCAGTACGTCCTTCTGGGTTATTATTTGTAAGTCTATTCGATGAATGACTGTCTTTGAGACTGCCTAACTGTCTAAACTTTTTCTATAAATTCACCTGCCTGCTAACAATCTATCGCCTACTCTAAAGGCCGCGCCACACACACAGTCTTACCTTCCTGTTCCAAGCCGACCTGTACAGGTCAAACCAGAGCCTGAACGATGTCCAGACACCTTTCTGGACTGTGCAGACGGCCTTCACAGGCCAAACCGAAAGTCAAGCCTGTTTGTGTGGCGCAGGCTTTAAGTCTATCAGGCTGGTATTAGACTGTCAAAGATCTTTGATAAAGTTCGTTTTTAAAAACTTTATTATAAAATATTTTATATTGTAATTGGCTAGATTTTATAAAATGCAGTGTAATATGGTACATTTTATAAAATGTACCCTATTTCCCTGTAAAATATTTAATAAAATAGCTTTTAAAAAAGAACTTTGTCAAAGATATTTGACAGTCTAATAGCAGCCTCAGCGCGTTATTTTATTATAATTCGAGAGTAATTTTTTAATTTCCTCTTCCAACAATAATTTGAGATTTTTACATAATTTGAGAAGGGTAGTTAAATTTGTAACTTATACTTTATTTAAAATAATAAAATATACATACCATTTACATAAAGGAGTACCGCATGCTTATCTTTTCCTTTGTCATTCTCAACAGCCAAATAATAAGCTCTTGAATCTACAGAATCGGCGTCCGAGATATGCAAAGTTGCAGAATAACAATCTTCTCTAGCTTCTTCAGTAACATCGTCAACTTTATATCTTCCTGCAAAAAAAACCACTTACAATAATCGAACTATAGATAGATAATCAAGAACGGTCACAAGAGGGTTTTATATAAGGTTAAATGTGTGTATCAGTTTAGTTGTAAAAAAAATGGCAAATAGTGTAACCCGACATAACTTTCGTCGTAAAGTGGCCGAAAAATATGTTTTAAGGGAGGAAACCACAAAATTTTGTACTAAAAGTGTAGTAGGGACGCTTTTATCTGATTTTAGTTTTGGATTATTTGTAAACTTTCAAGAAGTAAACATCTAGAAATAATCTTCGCGTTTACGTTAAACACGTGAATCAAAGGTGTACGAGATTGTAAGCGTTTCAAAATCATCTTACAGAAGAACTCTAATTTACAAGCTTAAGAACTTTCAAGTAAAATCTCATAAAAGCGCCTCAAAGTTCTTTTAATTCAAAGCTTTCGCAAACATTGTATCTTTCAAGTAGAAAAGCTTTAATATTTTAAGATGTATTTAATATTTAAATTTTATATGGTTTTTCCTCAACTAATTTACATTTTTGTTATATATGAGAGTTAAATATTTGCGAGGATTTAATAAAAAATTAATCTTTCTAAAAAAGAAAATTTATTATGGTTTCCGTTACTTTTTTCTTTGGAGTGATGTAAGTGGCGATTTTCTTACCTTTACTCGTTCCAGCTTCCATTCTAACAGATCCCCATTCCCAAGCCATGATACGAGGCCGAGGGTCAGCACAAACGACTACCCTTAGATCGGCGTTTTCACCTTTTTCAATCCTAATTTCTGGTTTTATTGAATGCCTCAGCACTTGAGGAGCTCCTGTAAGAAATACACGAAATGATTAATTGTTCTAAGTCGTATCATCAACTACTAAAAGTTCGACACAAAATCAATTCTTATCCACATTTAAATTATTAAGTACAACTCAGTTATAAGGGTTGGCTATTATGCAATTTTGTTTGAATTGTTGTTTAGTTTTATATACCCTTAAAAGATAAACAACCAAAAATAAACTGCTTTTAGGGTGTAAAGTTTGAATCGTCAGGAGAGAAACCACTGCAAATAAACAATTAAAATATACAGCGTGTTCAGATAAATTTAGAACATATTAAATGTTTTTTAAAATACAGAGTGTTGTACGAAAAAAAAGCGAGGTGAGGGTTGCAATTGTAATGGTTGGGGGTTTCTAACCTTATGATTAAGCATAAAGAGCTGCCTATTTATTAGAAAGAGTTGCAAGCTTATGACAAAACCAAAGAAGATCTCGAGGAGTTGAAGACAAAGGTTAGTAGCTTTTAAAGTATTTTTTTAAAGATTTAAATTGTAGAAGCAATTTTGTAGGACGTAAGTTAAAAATTTTAATCTTTGGGTCTTACAAGAAAAATTTTCAAAAAGTATTCATAAAGAGATTCGGATTTGACGTTTGGAACAGTACCACAGGGCTCATTATTTAATGGCTATTTTAAAACCAATTGTTGGAGCTTTATTTTAATAGTAGGTAAACCCCTAGCCTTCACTCTTGGAAAATAAATCACAAGTACCATTTAAACACACACTCACACAACACACATACACATCCATTACAGCGACACCATAAACACACGTTTGTGGACAAATTAAATTACAACGTGTCACACCATTTTATAATAATATGTAACACACTACTACAACAACATAATAGGAAACAAACTTATCTTAAAACTTACTAACTGTTAAAGATAAACTCAAACATTTAGTAACAAATAAAATGTTAGTAACTTTCCAGACGACATCAACTAAGAACTAGTAAGCAAGAGAAGCTGTTTAAGGAATAATTTTCTATTTATCGACACGTAATAAACTTCTTGCAAGTTTCCGAACTGAAAATTATTCAAACTTTAAAGGATTTATTGTTGACAATTTTATCACTTATTAAAACTTTAATTAAAAACTTTTAAAAATTCTAATTAATATGTTTACATCCAACAAATTATTTTATTTATTACGCAACTCCGAACGCTGATGGAAGGTGCTCCTATAAAGATGACCTTAAAAATAGAAAAAGTACCAAGATTCGAACATATTTTAAAATAAGGCCGGTATTTGACTGTAAAAGATCTTTGAGAAAATATAAAAGGTACCCTATTACATTATAAAATATTTTGAAAAAAAGCTTTTTATAAAAAAAACTTTGTCAGAGATCTTTTACAGTCTAATACCCGCCTAAGAGAACGGATTTTATGTAGTTACATATGGGACTATTTAAAAGAAGAGCAGAGTAATGTGAACCCGCAACGGTCGCTCCTTCCATTAGCTGATGAGAAAAAAAAGAAAAAGATTCGAACATATCTTAAAATGAGGCCGGTATTAGACTGTAAAAATTCTTCGGTAAAGTTCTTTTACAAAATGTAAAATGTACCCTATTACACAATAAAATATTTTGTAATAGAGCTTTTTATAAAAGAACTTTGTCAAAGATCTTTTTCAATCTAAAACCGACCTAAGAGAACGGGTTTAATGCAGTTACGTATGCTACTATTTAAGAGAAGAGCAGAGTTGTGTGAACCTGCAACAGTCGCTCCTTCCATCAGCTGACGAGAAAAATAAGAAAAAGTGTCATTCGTCCCATGATGGTGCCACAGTACCAGTGTAATTACCACTTCATTCTTAACGAAAGATTGGTTGGTATCGAGAATAAAAGGAATAAAGCGCGCCGCCACTGATGGAGAAAAGCAATAATACCCCACTATAAGGCTTGGTGCAAGCAAGTTTGTCAGCTTGCAACTTTATGTCTTTGAATTCGATATTTATCTTCGACATTTGCATTTCGGCCTTTGAGACCTTCATCGAGGCTAGTGCTTGCTCCACAATAACTATTTTGAAAAAATGGCTCTGAAAAGACCGATCAAACATCGTCGTTGAATTAGATTTCTTTTAATATGTTGGCTACGGGAAGGCCAATTAGGGTTGAGTATGCCAATAAAAAAGTTTTCTACCAGCAGGGCTGGACTGGAAAAAATTAGTAGCCAGAAATTTGATAGTCCAGGTTTATACTTTTGATTTTTTTAAGTAACTTTTTGTAATATATTTTCTTCATTGTCACATCACGGGCCACCGTGATTCCCGGTAGTCCGCTGGGCCAGTTCAGCCCTGACTACCAGGCTCCAGAAATTGAAACAATTGTCTCCCAAATGAGAACTTTTTCCAGGCATTGGATCGCTCTATACACAACTGGAAGGAAGAAAGCCATCAACAAGAAAATATTGGTTTTGTTCAAGTTGCATGGAAAGAATTCTCAGTTGACGTGGGGCGAGAGGAGACATTATCACTGGTTTTGATTTGTTTTAGGCATCCACCAACACGTGGAAGTACCATTCCCAACAGCTGCTAAGTGGGCCACCTTCAAGAACCTTATTGAACTTACTAATTTAAGGATTAATTGTTTGCCCGCTCTGTGTTTCAGTCACCTAAACGTCTGAATATGTATCAGGATCCATATTTAATAAATAGTTTTTTTCAGGTGCTATGCTATTCCAGCACATTGTCCAGTCTTGTTACGTCATGTGCTGTTCGGTTCCTGTTTCTTGCGTTTTGCGTAATGGCTCTACAGGCCTGCATAACCCAACAGCCCCTTAGGCTAATTCTTTACCTCTGGCCCTACAGGCCTATCCAAATTTAATAAATAGTTTGTTTCAGGTGCTAGGTGCTGAGCTGTTCCAGCAACATTGTCCAGTCTTGTTTTTTCATGCGCTGTTCTGTTTCTGTTTCTTGCGTTATGCGTAATGGCTTCTCAGGCCTTCATACCCCAACAGCCCCTTTGGCCCGTGCTTTACCTCTGACCCTTCAGGCCTATCCACATTTAATAAATAGTTTGTTTCAGGTGCTATGCTGTTCCAGCACATTGTCCAGTCCTGTTTCGTAATGTGGTGTTCTGTTCCTGTTGCTTATGTTATGTGTAATGGTCCTTCAAGCCTCCATACCCCAACAGCCATCAGGCCAGTGCTTTACTTCTGACCCTTCAGGCCTATCCACATTTAATAAATAATTTGATTCAGGTGCTATGCTGTTTCCGCACATTGTCCAGTCTTGTTTCGTCATGTGGTGTTCTGTTCCTATTTCTTGCGTTATGCGTAATGGCTCTTCAGGCCCTCATACGCCAACAGCCCTTCAGGCCAATGTTTTACCTCTTGCTCTTTAGGCTTATTCGCTTATTTGATCTCTAGCCCTTCAGGTTCTGGATCATGCATTGATTGCTTGACGTCGTAGGCCCTTCAGGCCAAATGCGTTCTCAGGTTCCACTCATACGCCCTTCAGGCACTTACTCGTCTAGTCAGAACGTCGATGAACTGGCTCCCCAGTGCATCGCTCTTAAAAAACTTGTTCTTTTACTGCCAATCGGTCTCCACCTGCGGATACATCCGGCGCTTGGGGCTAATTATGAGAGGCTAGGAAGTTCTCGCGAGAGTTCCTCCGATTCCTAGTCGTAAGTCTCACTGTGAGCGGTATCTGAAGCTAAATGGAAAACCCTAGCTAAAACGTCCTGTTATGGCCACATCAGAGCTATTATAGACTTGATTCGATTCAAAGGCTTATGTTTAGTTTCAGTGATTAGAATTTATAATGACCCTACAAGAGGTATTTACAAGGGGTATAGGGGTATTACCCCTACAAGGTATTTATTTAGAGCCCTTTAAAGATGATATACAGCTACTGAAACATTGGATATTTGAGTTTGAGGATTTTAGAGCTAAATAATGTAAAAACTTGAGATTTTGAAGTAAAAACGTTCTCAGATAATATTACGCCAAGTATTAAAATTAAAAATTTTGATTTAATTAGCCGATAAAAATAATTTATTTTACAGCTACTTCATGAAACATTAAAGCGCTCGTAAAAGTAAAATGAACGTAATTACGAGCTGTAAACTTAGCTCTATATTGTACTGAGTATTAAATATCAATAAATTGTTTAATGAACCTACATTAACCAAGTGCAACGAACGACATTTCAGCTTAAAGAGCGAGAACTATGAAAAAATGCTCAGATAAAAATTTAAGGGTTTGAATTTTAATTATTACAGCCCCTTTTTATTACGGACGATTAAAATTTAAGTTAGTTTACGTGAGCGCGCATTATAATGGAGGTAATGTGGCTAGCACTACTATTTCAACAATTTTTGTTTTAAAAGACCGAAATATAAAAAATATTGTATGATATTTGTGTTGAAAGTGATTTCATTTTGTTCGTGGAGTTACTCCACTCGCTTCGCTCGTTTCGTAATCTTCTCCACTCACAAAATAAAACGTTCTTTTTAACATGTATATCATAAACTACTATTATTATTTTTTACAGTGACGTTACTCAGGTTACCTTGTGGCTGTTGAAAGACGTAAGCACTAGCTGGTAGTTTCGAATGTTTTTGATTAACAGTTTTGGCGCTTTCCACGATTTTCCGAGAATCCTCTAGCGACCTGCACACCTACTATCGAGTCGCTTATCTAGCTGTGTTTGGACATTGAAGCTTACTTACTAGTCTAGAATTGAACCTTCCGTTTCGTATGGCATCGGGGGATGCCTCTATCACTAAGTTTTTTTTTAAATATATTCCTCCCTAACTAGAATTATGTAAATCGAGAATGGATTTTCGTATTAATATCGAATTAAGTTGAAATCATTTACGTCGTTCGATCACAAATTTTGAATTAATCCTAGTAAACAAGATTTTCCCACTAAATGGAGGTAGAAATTTCTATATTACGAATATACATAATTTAAAACAGCTTTTCTAAGCTTTAATATAACACGATGGGAATTACTTTATTAAGTTTTGTAAAATCGTTCTACTATGTGCATTCCATTCTATAAACTAATGTCCTTTAAAATTAGAGTTAAACCAGCGAAGAGAGCAGATATATATATTTTCCATCCATAAAAGCTTAACATCTAACAATGGAAACGATAGTCATATTCCTATTCGTCCCAACAGTAGCGACTCGTGACTTTCTAGTTTTGTACTAGAGAGGCTTAAGTTTATTAGCCATTGTTGTTAAAAATTTTAATTTAATTTTTTCAGATCCATTCCAAACCTAGCTTACTACGCTAAGCTGCTAACGTACAAGAGATAAATTTGAGAGGGCTCCGTTTTAAAGCCACTCCACGCCAACCGCCACTGCACCTCGGTTAAAATTTCACCGTTAAAATGAATAAACTTTTAGCCGTTTTAGTTTTAAGTTCAAAATAATGTTATCAAATTCCACATTGTTTTAATACGTCACGTATTTAGTTTCGTTACGAATTGTTCAATTAACTGATTCAATTTCTTTATCGTCCGTGTATTTCAATTTTATAAACATTGTGTTTATGCAAATATTTTGATTTGTTCGTTGATTGCTTTGTAAATATTACATTTAGATAAGTACGTTGTAAAACGTTACTAAACCCTTTCGATTCAATTTATTTTCCCTATATCAAGCTACATGCAAAGATTATAATTTAAATTCCTTCCGCTCTATATTGCAGTTTAGGTTTCTAAATATTACCACACCGCATGCAGCTTAAGAGCAACACTTAAGTTTAATGCACAAATTTTAGTACTTTAATATGAGTTTTAGTTTAAATTTTCTACCTAAAAGAATTTAATATGAGAAAAAACAATAATTAAATGTTTATTGATGTTGCAACTCATCTAAAGACCGTATTAAGATTTGTATTATTTGGGAAATACAAACCAGACATACAGACAAATAAAGAGAGACTAGCTAACTAGTTATCCAGCTAGCAAGCCAGCTAGAGAGACAAATAGACAGCTAACCATCTACACTATCACCACCACATTCCTTCTGCAGACAATAAGACGTCTAACGAGTAAATCACACATACAGAGAGATAGAAAGAGAGACAATCATCATAGAGGACCTCAGACCAATAAACAAGATGCACATAGTTATTTACATTTTTATTTGTACCCTACACCTTTTGTTATGGTAAACATGTTAAGATCAGCTTTTAAACGAAGTAATACGAACTATCACATTCGATGCATATATGCATCCGAAGATCGAATATTTCGTATTGGCTACCACGCTAATTCATATATGTGCGGTGTCCATCTTGATTATTGGTCTGAGTAGGGGATGGATAAGCGACAAACAGAAACAATAAAATACAAAGGAAGAGGAAGAAGCTGAGGAAGAAAATGTAACAGACGATCGAATTTATAAAATTTGTGTCGATTTTCTAAACCTTTTATGGCCGGTTTCTGGTACATTTTTGCTTAGCTCTAGCTAACTTAGCTAGAGCTAACTTATGGAACCCATAACTCGTCAAATCGGGTTGCTCGACGGTCGGCTAACATTTAAAATTGTCGTGTAACTTGGATAGAAATAACGTCATTCTGTTTTTCGACAATAGATGGATTGTCAAAAGAATAACTAATTCGCGCTCGTTTATAAATAATCGTCACTTGATGTTACAATTTTTTTGATCAAAATATACGTATAAAATAATTATTATTTTTTTAGAGATAGCCAATTAATTAATAAATATTAAATAATAATATAAAATTGACTATTATCTCTAAAAAAAAATCATAAATACCTAAGCCAAAAAAAAATAATATTAAATATGATTAATTTAAGTTGATACTTTGTATTCCTTAAAATTAATTAAAGAAAGCACAAGAAATGCAAATTCCTGTAGGCCGGTGATTAAAAATTTAGAAAAAGAAACAAATTCTCGAACCTTTTAAAAATATTTTTAATACAAGGAAAAGCTTAAAGAAATATTTTGCATACATCAGGTAAAATAATGGACAAAAATTTTTTTTAACAATAGGCACCTCAAAAGCAGGTAAAAATTTTGTACTTACATTTAAACGCGATTGACAATAACAAACAAAACAAACACCAGCGCCACGAGCGTACATAACTTGACTTAAGTTAGCTGCAGCTAAAATAACCGGAGAAAATCAGTGGTTATAGAATGGTTAAAGTTGACTGGCCATCGAGAGACAGAATGAATAGATATCTATTCGTCAGTAGATAACTCTCTTTTCAGAAACTCGCAATTAGACATAAAATCCATCCATTTAAAAATATTTTTGAGTTAAAAGGATTAAATAAAATTCACTTACCTACAACTTGAAGCGCTATCGATTCACTTTGTACAGTTCTTTCAATTCCACCAATAATATTAGTAACTTTACAAACATATTCTCCTTGGTAATCGTACGTGACGTTGGAAATGTGAAGTTTAGATTCTCTTCCTCTTTCAATAATGTAATCCGAAGGTGTTGGATATCTCTGTAACCATTGATAAGTAGGTTGTGGATTTCCTTCAGCGATACACTCAAATGCGGCGGAAGTGAATAATGGCGCAGTTGTTAATCGATCGGGTCCTACACTTAAAATTTTTGGCGAATCTGTAAAAGGAAAGAGAAGGAAAAAATATTTCATTAAAGAGGTATTGTAATCGAGGATCTAAAATACTTTCTCTTATCACTGTAAGGCATTTTGTGAAATAACAGCTTTGTTGAGATCTTTATCTTGATTTCACGACGCTTCCCTAAAGCTGTTAGAAAAGCACATTGTGTGCAAACTTCCCAATCTTTAGTAGTTTCCTATGCAAACATGAGTGGTATAGCGAGAGTGAAAATTTAGAACGATTATAAGTAGAGATTCAAAGTCAGACCTAAGCCAACATGGCGAGTCCAGTTATCAAATTAGTAACCCTAATTAACGAACAAATTACATCCGAACTAGAGATTTACTAATTTCCAAAACTTTCTACGTCGGTGATATAATTGATATGAGATTATGCACGTTACTTAGACTTTATAAGGACTACAAGTTTAAATTAGCAAGATTTATAATCTGATTGCACGATGATAGTTAATAATTAAACATTAATAATAATTTAAAACTTAATGAAATATTTAATTTTTCATTTTAAATTTATTATTTTGTTGCTTTTCATTTTCGCTCTTCAGATTAAAACTCTTTAAAGAAGGTACTAGGAATTAATTAAGTTGTCTTACGCTTTTATTACATTTTAAACGTATAGAAAAAATAATTTAAAGATGTTTTGCCAAAATTTACAATTTCAACCAGTAATGTTAAGCTCTCGACTAGTTAACGTCGGCATTAACTTGAACATGGAATTTTTGATTTATTTTTCAAATTAATAAATTCTGATTAGCCAATGGCAAGGACAGTGGGGATGGGTAAATCGAATTAATTTCAATATGACATTAATGTTAGCTCGTCGATAGGCAGGAATTATATTTTAATCCGAGAATTAGATTTAAAATTCTTAAGCCTGCGGCACACATACAAGTTTGTCTTCCAGAGCAGAGCGTTTGGACATCGTTCAAGCTGCCGGTTTGACCTGTGCAAGCTTCTTGTACAGGCCAAAAAAGAAGGCAAGCATGTGTGTGTGGCGCTGTCTTTAGATGACAATAAATAAAAATGTCAAAGTTTAACGTTTGTTTTCACAATTCAACAACAAAAAGAACTTCACTTCAGATTTTAATATTTAATCACAAACGTCAAACTTTGACATTACATTGTATAACGTTGCCATATCAAAGGATTATAAATATAATTCTCGGATGAAAATTTTCGTTTATGCAACCGGGCATTAGAGTATGGAGCTGCTCGATAGCGATTAGCAAAAAATATGGAGCGACAATCTCTTCTTAACAGTACAACAGTTTTATCAGATAAGCGCTAAACCTCGTCTTCGACATTCTTGTTAACTAATGCCCGGTTTCATAAAAGAGAATTATATTTTAATCCTTGAATTAGATTTATAATCCTTTGATTATGCAACCGAGCATAAATATTTTTTGTGTAGTTGTGGATGATAATAATAAACCTGCACATGACACAAGTATCAAACCTCTAGAGCTGTTTTGGATTCCGGTTCCGCTTTCTGTCCTAAGAGGATCCTCTGAGAGAAGACGGGTGTAATGATTAACATATGTTAAAACTTGTGCTACAGTTCCTCTAAACACTACTCCTGGCTTTATGTTTTTTGCGCTTCCGCCCCTGGGTGGCATACCCTCAAGGTTCCACTGTTGATTGTTCGTTAAAGCGAGCGTGGAGGGAAGGAATCATCGAGTTCATAAGTAGACATCGGGTGAACGTTCTGAATCCTAAAAGGACCCTCTGAGAGAAGAGTGTGGGTAATGACTAATGCGTGTTAAAACTTGTGCTGCAGTTTCCCTAAACACTATTCCTGGCTTTATACTTTTTGAGCTTCCACCCCTGGGTGGAATACCCTCAAGGTTCCACTGTTGATTGTTCGTTAAAGCGAGCGAGGAGGGAAGAAATCATCAGTTCCTAAAGAGATTGGGTGAACGCTTTGGGTCCAAAAAGGACCCTCTGAGAGAAGAGGGTGGGTAATGACTTACGTGTGTTAAAACTTGGGCTGCAGTTTCCCTAAACACTATTCCTGGCTTTATGCTTTTTGAGCTTCCACCCCTGGGTGGAATACCCTTAAGGTTCCACTGTTGATTGTTCGTTAAAGCGAGCGAGGAGGGAAGGAATCATCGAGTTCATAAGTAGACATCTGGTGAACGTTCTGGGTCCTAAAAGGACCCTCTGAGAGAAGAGGGTAGGTAATGACTAACGCGTGTTAAAACTTGTGCTGCAGTTTCCCTAAACACTATTCCTGGCTTTATGCTTTTAGAGCTTCCACCCCTGGGTGGAATACCCTCAAGGTTCCACTGTTGATTGTTCGTTAAAGCGAGCGAGGAGGGAAGGAATCATCGAGTTCATAAGTAGACATCTGGTGAACGTTCTGGGTCCTAAAAGGACCCTCTGAGAGAAGAGAGTGGGTAATGACTAACGCGTGTTAAAACTTGTGCTGCAGTTTCCCTAAACACTATTCCTGGCTTTATGCTTTTAGAGCTTCCACCCCTGGGTGGAATACCCTCAAGGTTCCACTGTTGATTGTTCGTTAAAGCGAGCGAGGAGGGAAGAAATCATCAGTTCCTAAGGAGATCGGGTGAACGCTTTGGGTCCAAAAAGGACCCCCTGAGAGAAGAGGGTGGGTAATGACTTACGTGTGTTAAAACTTGGGCTGCAGTTTCCCTAAACACTATTCCTGGCTTTATGCTTTTAGAACTTCCACCCCTGGGTGGAATACCCTCAAGGTTCCACTGTTGATTGTTCGTTAAAGCGAGCGAGGAGGGAAGGAATCATCGAGTTCATAAGTAGACATCGGGTGAACGTTCTGGGTCCTAAAATGACCCTCTGAGAGAAGAGGGAGGTAATGACTAACGCGTGTTAAAACTTGTGCTGCAGTTTCCCTAAACACTATTCCTGACTTTATGCTTTTAGAGCTTCCACCCCTGGGTGGAATACCCTCAAGGTTCCACTGTTGATTGTTCGTTAAAGCGAGCGAGGAGGGAAGAAATCATCAGTTCCTAAGGAGATCGGGTGAACACTTTGGGTCCAAAAAGGACCCTCTGAGAGAAGAGAGTGGGTAATGACTAACGCGTGTTAAAACTTGTGCTGCAGTTTCCCTAAACACTATTCCTGGCTTTATGCTTTTAGAGCTTCCACCCCTGGGTGGAATACCCTCAAGGTTCCACTGTTGATTGTTCGTTAAAGCGAGCGAGGAGGGAAGAAATCATCAGTTCCTAAGGAGATCGGGTGAACACTTTGGGTCCAAAAAGGACCCTCTGAGAGAAGAGAGTGGGTAATGACTAACGCGTGTTAAAACTTGTGCTACAGTTTCCCTAAACACTATTCCTGGCTTTATGCTTTTAGAGCTTCCACCCCTGGGTGGAATACCCTCAAGGTTCCACTGTTGATTGTTCGTTAAAGCGAGCGAGGAGGGAAGAAATCATCAGTTCCTAAGGAGATCGGGTGAACACTTTGGGTCCAAAAAGGACCCTCTGAGAGAAGAGAGTGGGTAATGACTAACGCGTGTTAAAACTTGTGCTGCAGTTTCCCTAAACACTATTCCTGGCTTTATGCTTTTAGAGCTTCCACCCCTGGGTGGAATACCCTCAAGGTTCCACTGTTGATTGTTCGTTAAAGCGAGCGAGGAGGGAAGAAATCATCAGTTCCTAAGGAGATCGGGTGAACACTTTGGGTCCAAAAAGGACCCTCTGAGAGAAGAGAGTGGGTAATGACTAACGCGTGTTAAAACTTGTGCTGCAGTTTCCCTAAACACTATTCCTGGCTTTATGCTTTTAGAGCTTCCACCCCTGGGTGGAATACCCTCAAGGTTCCACTGTTGATTGTTCGTTAAAGCGAGCGAGGAGGGAAGAAATCATCAGTTCCTAAGGAGATCGGGTGAACACTTTGGGTCCAAAAAGGACCCTCTGAGAGAAGAGAGTAGGTAATGACTAACGCGTGTTAAAACTTGTGCTGCAGTTTCCCTAAACACTATTCCTGGCTTTATGCTTTTAGAGCTTCCACCCCTGGGTGGAATACCCTCAAGGTTCCACTGTTGATTGTTCGTTAAAGCGAGCGAGGAGGGAAGGAATCATCGAGTTCATAAGTAGACATCGGGTGAACGTTCTGGGTCCTAAAAGGACCCTCTGAGAGAAGAGGGTGGGCGTTGACGTGTGTTAAAACTGGTGTTTCAGTTTCCCTAAACACTAGTCCTGGTTTTATGTTTTTTGTCCTTCCACTCCGGGGTGGAATACCCTCCAGATTATTGGTTAAAGTGAGCGTCAAGGCAAGGAATCACCAAGTTCCTAAGGAGACATCGGGTGACCGTGGTGTCGTTACTCACCAACAGCTGATTACGCAGCTGCCCTGCGGCTTTATTGTTTCTATTATTAAGTTCTAAGAGCAATTCTCACTTTTTTGTATACCGAGTGTTCTAAAGATGTGTGCACGGAAGATTGTAAATATAACTTCAACATATAAAGGTAAGTTGAATACGCTGAAGTTCAAAATTGTATTCAAACGTTTTCCATCTTACACTAATCCGTAGTTAAGCACATTACAAATAGGTAGACGAAGTCAGTACGTCTTGTATAAAATAAGACTGATAAATTGGACCGTAATGAAAAGCTGCTTACGTAAAAGATAATGAAAAATGATTACTAATTTTAATATAAAAAGACAAGCTGTAAAACCACAAAAATGGAATATGAATACAACGGTGGATACGTGACGTACAAAAGTCGAATTTCAAAAGTAGATCGATTCATAAATTTTTATACCAATGGAAAGCTTACGAAAAGAGCCGTATTTTCCTTTATTAGATACAGGGTGTATCAATAAACGTTTTATTTGTACTTTGTGTAGCCACGTTGGTGTACCGCACCCCGGACTGCCCGTAGCACTGCACTTAGCATCGCATCGACAAAAAACAAAAGCATTTTTTTATATGAGTATTCGGTACGAGGGTCGATGCGTCAATGTGGCCACTCTTATATAAAGTAATGCTTTAATTATTTCGGCGGTGCGATGCTAAGTGCGGTACTAGGGACAGTGCGAGGTGCGGTGCGTCGACATGGTCACGCCCTAAATAGATTAGTAATCTAAAATTACCGTGTATTTTCTTCGTTGTTTGTAACTATAGTCTACGCACAATCTTCCGTGCGTACCACTGTGAGACACCCTGTACAAATAAGGCAAAGACGCTAGAATGTATGAAAAATCAATGATTAATTAAAAAGACACTTTACCTATTCAACACAAATAAGGTTTGTAATGCACGTGCATCTAATAACTGGCATTTTATGGAAGTTATTCTCTTAACTTCATTCCGACACAAACTTCCTCGTGCATGACACGAATGTAATTAATCGCGAGCATTGATTTACAATTAAAATAAATATTAATTGTAAATATGTCGCAACGAACTAAATTATTTAATTTTCAAATCGAAACAAAATCAACAATTGCCGAAGCAAGCATCAAATTTTAATTAAAGTGAAAAGAGGAAAAAAATATAAGAAGAAGCACGAAAGTGAGACTTTCCTGAAACATCTGCTTTTTGGGGATAAAATTCCTGCTGAATCATTTTATAATAAAAATAAAGTAAAACAAAATTTTATTTGACGTAAAAACAATTTTCAAAGTCGTCGAGGAAAATGAAAAATATTTATTAAAAAGATTATTTGGAAGCGTTTGCGCTGCAATTGCAGAAGCCGCAAAGGGTTTATCATAAAAGCCGGAAAAGATTTGAGAGCTGGACATCGAGTTTATGTGTTTTTATTTTTACATATATGCTCGTATCCACAAGCATCTACTACTTTATCTCTTAACAATTTTGTTTTGCAAAGTGTGCCCTAAGAAAGTTATTTACTGTAATATGACAGTTTTGTACTAAGATTATTGTGCTTGCGCTTGTCATGACTCTGTAGCGTATTTTATGGACATAGCGTCAAAAATACTAATTAGAATTAGAAGAGTATTCTGAGTATCAAGTTCGATGAGAAGTGATAAGTTATTACGCCTACAGACAGGCAAAAAGATGGACGGATGCATCCTTAAATATAAACAAATAGTTAGATGGAGGGACAGACGCAAGAACAGATATTTATACAGTCGAAGATAAAATTATATATTTAACTGGCATATAATGGTTACTATTACCCTCGCCAGCGGCTCATGTTGTAAACTTCATCTTCGGGTAATAATAGTATACATTATACGCTTTTTAAACAATATACTATTATAACTTAAATAAAAGTAAAGTGATGAAAAATTACTTTTTTTAAATTAAACGTTCTCTCGAATCCATACCTTTTCTTTACCTTTATACAGGAAAGTAATTAGCGACAGTTTATGCCATCTAATATTGTCGTAAGCTTTGCGTAATTCACAAAGCACATGCACATGGATGTTAATATTCCCTCGCCTTCGCGACGAGCTATTGTAGATTTCAGAAAGCTATGAAAGTTTAAACTTAGGTTAAGTTTGCTATTAATCTTCTAGAAAACTCATTTACCTACATTGTTGTACAGCGTCATTCAAAACGTTTTCTCTTTAGAAAAAAAATTGAAAACAGAAGAAGATGGCCAAGACACTGATGTATAGGGTGGACGCTCTAAGAATAAAAGAAGGTATTTTATCGCGAAAATTTTGTTTTAATAATAGGTAATAGGAAAATTGTCAAGACACTTTAAATCCTGGACAGACGGCTTTACGTGTCCTCTGTAGCAGTCAATTGCGTGATTAAAGTTACGCGTGTTATCGCCCATCTAACTGCTAGTACGGTGAATGAGAGTTTTATCTTGAGCACATTAGAGAAGAAATTATGTCAATTAGGGCATTTAATTTAAATACAGGGTGTCAATCAAACGTATTCTTGAGACTCACTATATATTATTTGAGTATAGAGATTTTATTTTCTAAGAGAAAAAATTAAAAGCTTTTTATTTAGGAAGGTGAAATAAAATATTTTGGTGTAGTAAAAAATGGAAATGAATGTGGCAAGTAAATTTTTGAAAAACATCCCTAAATGGTTAATAATAAATCTATACTAGATGGAAACAGACGAAGAATAAAACAGATAGTGGTGAAAGCAAAATTTAAGAAGATTAAGAGAGGCGCCAAGAAAGCTTATATTTTGTCACCAAACCGATTGAATATTTATAGCAAGACGTTAAAGAATTATAAGGGAAAAAATAGGTTTGAAAAATCAATAGTTTTAAAAAGTACACAGATGATACAATTCACATCAGGGGTAAAAAATGATAAAACAAAATAACCACAAAATTACCTTATAATTAAAATTTTATTCAAAAATTAAGAAACTTTTTGCATAATTGATTAAAGAGCGACTTTAAAGTTATCGTTTATAATTTGAAACATGAAAACATTCGTGTCTTATTATTAAATATTTATATGCAAATTTCCTAGTTTTCATTATCATTAGGCTTAATTAAGCTAAGAAAAGTTATTTTCAACTGATTAAACTTAAGATTAACAATTAATATGCAACCGGGCGTATTATTATACATATTTATTGTTTTATTCCTTCAAATAAGTCGCATGCTTATACCGATTATTACAAAAAAATATTTTTATAAAAAAAATAGTTGTCGGTGTATACAGGGTGAATGACGAAATATGCCCCAAGGTGGGGCGCCAATTTGTTACGGTCAGCCGCAAAAAAATCAGGTCGGCCAGGTTTTTATAAGTCGGTATTCGCTTTTAGGTTTTAAAAATTTTCACGCCTTTATGTAGTAATGTTTTAACGCTTTTCAATTTTTTTTATAATTTGTCAAATGTATTCGCTATTTTGGAAACAACGCCTCCTTGATTTATAATACTAATAAAGAACAATAATTCAAAAATAAACTTCTTTTGTTTGTACATTTTCTTTAGTTTAAGGAAAATAACAGAAGTGTAGTGTGAATTCTGTCTTGGTTATTATAGTTATAAAGAAAGAAGAATGTTTAATATAAAATGTTCAATAATTTAAGTCTCGAAATAAATTCTGACTTATGTAGGTTTTTATTTAAGATTCGTATCTATTCAAAATGTTCAAAAGGAAAAAAATGAAAGCTTTATGTTTTCTCATAACACGCCGCTCTGTTAGATTTCGTTTAGAAAAATGCCAATAATGTTTAAGATTAGGATAATTTTCATATTCTCATGGTTTTTCGTTTAAAACTAAATTTAAAATATTTAATTCAAATATTAAAAACTTTTAAAATGGCTTCGCCCATACTTACTATGATACGGTATAGTATCGTAAGCCACTGACCAAAAGTAAGGTCGCATTTGGCGGAAAATTCAAATTTGAAGGAAAGTGGGCGTGTAAATTTAAAAATTCAAGATAGTGCGATTGTATGACATCGGATATCCCATTTTTCATTTCTCTCACTCGAATTTGCGCATGTTAGAAAACGCGGTCACCATTTGGAAGCACCTAAGTTTAAAGCCCCATGAGCCCCCTGCAGAAGCCCTATTTGAAAGTTTAATTCCCCAGATCCTCTTTAAATGTTGGACTCCCATTCAGAAGTCCTTAGTTAGATGCAGCGCCCCAGGGCCTCCCTTCTTCAGCTTCTTCAGTCGAATGCAAGAACCGAAACCTCCTTTGAAAGTTTAAGGCGTTGCCCCCATTTTTACTTTGCAGTAGGGCCCTCATGTTTAAATCTCTTCATCTGTAACGTCATTTCCGATACAGATTGCCACGTATTTACAGCTCATTTAGAGCAATTTTGACATCCCACTCTCCCAATTCGCACTCTCCAAATTACCACTAATAATTTTGAGTGCCTATTGTTAGACGCCATCTTGCATTTTTAAATTTACACGCCCACTTGCCTCTAAATTTGAACTTCCCGCCAAATTTGGCATCACTTTTGAGTTAGAACCAGCTTTGTATATATACCCACGCTAAGTACGAAAGATGTGCTGCTACTGTAAATTCCCGATGAGATTAATTCATTATATTAATGTCTGTCGTAGATGACTACTAAGCTAATGTTTTTATCAACTAGGACTAAAAGATACACAAAAGCGGAAGCTGAATGTGAGTTGAGGAGAAATACCCCAAATAATTAAAGGCTAAAAAATAGTCTTGCTCTAGACATTCGATAAAAAAGAACAAACTATCGAACTAATAAACAAATTTTCTAATAAAGCCAAAAACAAGTTTAGATATTTAGTTTCCAGACTAACCTACAGAGGACTTCTGTTCTAATTACAGACTCCTGTACCGACGCGACGGCTTGACATGTTTTTCGAAGCAAATGTGATGCAAAATCAATTTCTTTTACAATAAAATTCGTTTAATTCCAAAGTTTCAGAAAAAAAGTTAAGTGAACATGGCGGGAAATTCAAATTTGGAGGCAAGTGGGCGTGTAAATTTAAAAATGCAAGATGCTGGCTGCTAAAAATACGTGTAAAGTAGGCGTACGAATGTACGACATCGGATATCCCATTTTTATTTCTTTAACTCGAATTTGCGCATGTTAGAAAACGCATTCTATTTGAAAGTTTAAAGGCTCTTGGACTCCCTCCAGAAGCTTATTTGAAAGTTTAAAGCCCCAGATCCTCTTCAAATGTTGGATCTCCATTCGGCAAGCCCCTTGTTGAATGCAGGACCCCCACATAAGATGAAAAAGGACATAATATCGATAACTGGTAAAAAATGTTGTAACGAAGACAAAATAAGAGGGCTTCCGTTCTAATTACAGAGTGCTGTACCGACAGCTTAACATGTTTCTTGCAGTAAATGTGATATAAAATGAATTATTTTCTTTGGCAATAAAATTTATTTAGTTCGAAAATTTCCTAAAAAATCCTGAAAGTCTAATAATGAACTCGTATACGTACACAGGTGGTTAAAATAAATACAATATGATATGTCGGCCACTGGAGGTTACAAGGGATCTGATAAATGTGCTCTTGGGTCTTCATTTTGGATTAAATAAATGTATATTTCAGTCCGTGAAATGTGCATTATAAAACGACCTTTTCAGTTTGCGCAATAATATTCCAACTGTTTAATTTAAACACACTGCATAGAGAGAGATTTTAATGTTTTAAACAGCGGTAATAATTTTATTCTATTTTAAATCAAAAACAATAAATTTAAATTAAAACCACAATAGTTTTTACAATTCTCCAAAGCGTTTGAATAATGTTAAATAAAGCAACAAAATTGAGAAAGGAGAGGTTACTTACATTTTACATCTAAGTGAAATCTGAGTGGTTGAGATTCACCGGCTTGATTCCTTGCGTGACAGGTGTAAAGTCCCGCATGTTGTCTTACAACAGGACTAAATTGTAAAAGCTCCTGAAAGCTCGCAGCCACACTTTGTCCTTCTCTTCTCCACGTTACCGAAGCTCGAGGGTTTCCATTTACTATACAACGCACCGCTACAGAATCTTTCAGCTCTTCAACGTCTGTCGTCGGAATGCCGACTAAACGCGTTTCAGGAATAACTGAAAATAAATAAAAAATGGATAAATTTAATTTGCAATACATAATTTTATTATGTGACAATAATATAATATATTTTAGTTTGGCAACACTGTAAAGGGTTATAGCTGATGGGATTCGAACCCGGGAGCTTACGATTCATAGTCCCCGCGTCCAATCATCACGATTTTATATTTCTATATTTATTATTTATCTAAAAAAATAAATATTATTTTTCAACTAGAATTGCAACGTGTGGATAAATTGTAACTTATGTCAACATTAACTTTTAATGGAAGATACATGTTGGAAACTCATTCACCCTAGTGAGATATAAAAACATTAGTAATTTATGACAATCTGCTATTTACAATCCAAATAAATTAATTAATTATCGAGCTTTACAAAAATACATTAATAAGCTTTATTTGTTGTTATTTCCCAACCATAACCTCAAAAAACAACATTTTTCGAATTTATTCGATTTCAAAAGCGCTTTAATTTCCTCTTGTGAAATTAAATGTAAAAGTAGAGCGAAAATAATTTTTCCCCAGCATGTAATTGAAGATTAAAAGATACCCTTTTTGTAACTAATTTTTTTTAAAGTTGCATGTTTTGCTCCACAAAAATTATTCAAAACAAATAAGAATATCACGTCAGACAACTACCAAGATTACCACTTGACACGAAACGAAATTTATTTTATTAAAAATTCTTCTAGTTAATAATATTTTACAACAATTAATTCCCCTTGCAAAAATTTGGAGTTGAATTATTATTATTTTAAGGCGTTTCAGCAGAATCGAACCCACGACCAACTACTATAAAAATTTACTATATTTCTTTCGTAATAAAATTTTATTGGTGAAATATAACAAAGGTCAATTTATTATATGGGGAGGAATTATAGCATCGAGTAACTCTTGTTAAGGGAAAAGGGAAAGATTTTTGCGCTAGCAATTTAATTGCGTTAATTTTTTAACAGTACAAGATATACCACATACATGTAACTTGTAACGTTCTAACTATACACCTGATGAATCTCGGTTTCCGTCATTAATTCCTAATGGAAGATGTATGTTGGAATAGCAATTCTCTAACCACAATACAAGAACAACATTAGTCCGTTTCCGTTATTTTAAGATATTATTTATAAATACATTTTTTTCTAAAAAAGCAGGAACTTGGACAAACCGTTAATAATTAAAAGATAAATTAAAACAGTTAGTGGAGTAATGTTTCATTGTCTGAAGCTTTTGTATAACCTTTTAATCAATCACTAAATAGCTCGTGTACTTCACAGCTGTGACATAATTAAATTCAATTGAAAAGTTAACTAGTTGTATAAAAGTAAATGGAAACATTAATTTTTAATTTGTTCGTTTGAAAGTTAATGAAAATATTTATTTTAATTCGTCTTCTTTTTGTTTATTTCAGCTTCTTCTTGAGAGTGAATACGTAAGTAATGACATCAAGACCAGGGCAAAATTATTCGTTTACATCTACAATTTTGTTTACAGAAAGCACGATGGCCGTAAGGCCAATCAAGAAAATTCACTTGAGACTAGTAGGAGGCCATGGATAAGACTATTGAGCGGGATTCTTCAGGTGAAATTTATGAACATCAGCAGAAACCTCCTTCCACCAGAAGGGAGAACTTCAGGCCTATACAACACTCTTTTGGATAAACAGTTCAAAAGCTGCAGATTGAGTAATTGGGTTGCATCTTTAACTGGAAGAGGTTGGCTACAGGATCGACAGCGCTAGAGACTTTTTTGAGATGCTCTGGTGTGACCCGACCGACTAACTAACTAACCAAGAAGCTGTCGGGAGACCATACGTCCTGGAGATCTCGATCTTTAAGGACATCCGACAACACATCGAACTAAAAGTACTGGACGAACTCTACTCCGACCATAACCCTATCCTGATGCTCATCGGCGAAGACATCACCCAGAAGCCAGCTACGTACACCAAAACCAACTGGCCAGCGTACAACTGGAACTTGCAACATACCGTCGACCCAGTAGCGGTCATCCGTACCATGAGGGAAGTAGATTCTTATGTTGACAGGTTGACGTCCTCCATCTAAGACAACATCCGCCGAACGACCACCACCCACCTCGTTAAGGACTCCAATTCTACACCACGACTAATCCGCGAATCATCACCCGAAAATACTGGGCGCGGCAACACCCAGACGACAAGAGGGAATGGAATCGCTTTACCTCCGAAGTGAAAAGCGCCCTGCGTGAAAAAAGAAACGAAGAAGAGCCACTCCACCTCGCCTCCCTCAACACTCAGAACAGCTCACTTTAAAAAAATCCAGAAGGCACTCAGGAAGAAGCACCCATCCCTTCGACCCACGGTACTCAAGACTTGCCCTACTCCAATCGAGACAAAGCCGAAGCATTTGCAGACAACCTAGAGCGCCAATGCACTCCGCTGGAGGACGACGACCACGTCGACAAAGTTGAAGTCCACGTCCGCAGACGGCTTCGAGACTAAGACGACGTAGCCATCGCTCCAGCCAGTCCGCTCGAAATCAGAACCCTCATCAAGAAGACGAAACCCAAGACAGCTCCCGGTCACGACGGCATCTCTAATTAAGTCTTACGTAACCTTCCTCCTTTAGCTCTTGTCTGGCTATGTACGATTATTAACGCTATTCTTCGTTTTCAGCACTTCCCGAAGCAATGGAAAGCCGCTAATGTCATCGTAATCGCCCAAGATTACCGCCCGATCTTCGTCTTCTGCATACCATGAGCAAGATTGTCGAAAAGGTCATCTCGCACCACTATATCCGCTTTTTTTCAGGTACAACACTGGATCTCCGGAACCGACCTTCACAAGAACGTCATCAGACCCATCATGACGTACACCGCACCAGCCTACAGTGCTACGCTGCACCGTTAAACATCAAGAAGATGCAGACCATACAAAACAAGATCTTGAGGACCATCGTAAACGCACCATGGTTCATGCGCAACAGCAACCTTCAACGGAACCTACAGATGATCAGCATCCAGGATTTCATCCGAGAAGCAGCCTCCATGTTCCACGAGACAACACTGGACCACGACAACCCTATCATACGAGGACTATGAGAAGACAACATTAACGAGTCTAGGCTTCGGAAGAGATCCAAGTTGGTTCTTGACCGAGCCTAAGAACCTCGTTACCGTCACCATAACAGACTAACGTTTATCGTCAATGACTTTCGGTCACATTTCACAACACATTTAATCATATTTTTTTCTTTTTTAGATCCGACCGATGAAGAAGGTACAGGGCAAAGCCCGGGCACCCCAATAGCCAGTTTCAAGATTCCAGATACTCTGGTTTAAGGCAGGAACACGTGGTTCCGAATTCTAGTTCAAGATCCACGCCATATACGCCATTTATACGACTTGGGGTTGCACTAAATTTCCAAGATCGAGCACCTAGGTACTTAACCTGGATGCTAGCCACATTACCTTCATGTGTCTAAATTCAGACTCAAAAAGATGAAAATCCACACTAGCAAAACCCTTAAGGCGTTATCAAGTATAGAAAAAAAAAATTATTATAATAATAACAGAAGCAAAGAGAAAGAAAAGCGCATTATTAGAAACAAAGTCAAATGGAACGAACGTGTGACAGACAAAGCGTTTCTGATAGATATACGAGTACAATGACGAGAAACAAAGCCTTTTACATTTGCTTTAATTGTTAGCACAAACAGAATCGAATAATTTACTAAGCCAAAAAAATTCTAAAACAAATATTAAAAATTCCTAGTAAAATCTATTTAAAAATAAAAAACAATAACAACGGAAGGAAAATCCGAGGGAAAATCGTAAAATTTGGTTTTTCAAATTTTCAATGCATATAAATTATCATCGAGCACGTAATTTATAAAATTTTTCTACTTATGACCTATTTGTTGGCGTAAAAAAGTGTCTGCTATGGAAAAATATTAATAACAAAGCTTTTTCCATCCGACATTGTATTTTTAAACGGATTACCTCTTCAAAACAATCATGTATTTAACAGATTACATCACATTTTAATGTATTTATGAGTTTGTTTCAGCTTAACGTAGATTTACTTTTTATTTACAACAAAAAAATATACAGTGCGTCCAAAAACTGGAAATTGAATGACATTTTTATTTAAATAAAAAAATATTTCAAAAAAAGATAGACGTTGACTTTTTAGAGATTGCCTGGGCGGAGTCAATGCTCTAAGATGAAAATGTGACCGATCGTAGTAGAGAGATAAAGAGAGAGAGAGAGAGTAGTTAAGTAGTTAAGTACTAAAGATATTGGCTCCGCCCAGACAATCTCTAAAAAATCAACGTTTACTTGTTTAGCAGTTTATGTAAAGGGAAAAGCAATTTACATGTAAAAAATTATTAACTTTTATACTGAAAATTAGCAAACCTACACAATAAAAAACACACGGATCATCGGAAATGCGCAGTCAAGTCCGAAAGAGACAGAGATATATAAACAGGTAAAGAGAGAGTGGGGAAAGTAGGGTAGGGATTGGTTTAGAAAAATGGGGAGTGATGAAGTAGGACAGGGATTGCTTTACAGAAATGGGACGGGTCTGTCATCATAGTAACCATGTGTCAAATGTTAATCTGTTACCATGTAACAGAGGTAACTATGGAGTTACCGTATGTCAATTTGACACCATCCGCCAATGTCAAGGGTGTTCGTCTGTCACCCAACATATGTTAATATTAAGGTCATCTGCCACCATCTATGTCAATTTTATCTGTCATTTCATATGTTAGTGAGAGATTCCATCTGTCAACTTATCTGTCAGCCCATGTGTCATCTCATATGTCACTTCAGAGATTGGTTTAGAGAGATGTGGAGTAAGGGTAATCTGTCATCATAGTTACTATAGCGAACTGAAGTTACCGATGAGGGTGCTCTTGACGCACGAGCAGCTGATTCTGTAAATGAGCTGTTTGCTATCCAACCCGCTTTTAGCAGTTTTATTAGTACTTTAAAGTTCTTTTTAAATTATTACCTGTTTCTTTTTTATTGTTATTGTGGGGTTATCATTGTTATTATAACAGCTCATTATAGGTAGTTGAAAATTTAGCCACCAGGAGGGATACTCGAGTGCTTCAGTTACCTATATGTCAAATAAAACTCTGTCATCATAGAGCGGGTCATCTGTCATGCCATATGTCATTTCATATGTTCATATCGGTCATCCCATTTGTCAACCCATCTGTCTAAGATTTAAAAACCTTTTTAAATGTTTCTTACAGAACTCACCCTGTATAACAGACATTTAACAAAAAATTTCCTCCAAAAATGTCACTTAATGCTGGAAAATCATAACTTTTGTACAATTTTATTCGTCTTGCTGCTTTATCAGCGTTACACTTCATATAAATTTAAAGGAAATGAAATATTAAGACGTTAGGAGAAAATTTTGAATCGACTTTTCATCTTAAGCTATTTGGATTGCGTTACCAACTCGGGCAAACAAAGGAAATGACACGAAACAATATTCTCAACATCGCCACCATCTGTCAGATAATATTTCGGTCATTGTTGTGTATTAGATGAGTTGTTCGATATCGTCGTTTACAATTTTGGAGAAGCACAATAAAATAGAGCGATAATGCGGGCGCGTCTTGATGTAGAAAAATTTTTATCGATTTTTCAAAACGTTTTCTCGTAGCTCACTTTAATTTGAATGGGTGTTTTCTTAATATATAAAATCTCGTATCTTTTCAAAAAAGAAGAGATCCGTGAACATAATACATCTATGGTGGATGCAGGATATTGAGTTGAGTTGCATCAGCTGCATCTCATATAGGTCTGGGTTTATGCAACTTGCGTCTTATCCTTAACAGCAGTTGCGAAACTTTCACCCGAAAGGGAAATTCTTGGAGAAATACAAATTTTTCAAATTCGGATTAAAAAGTTTATTTTTAAGTCGCAAGCTATTTTAAACGAAGATTTTAATTATTTCCAAATTAAAATATGGATTTATTATTTGTGAACATTTTGTGAACTACTGCTTTAAAGTAATATAAATATTTAGGAGCTTTGTAATTCTAGAGACGTTGACATAAAAATCCAACTGAATTGAAATTAAAGTCATTTCTGTAGGGTTTAAGGCAAGGTAAATCACTATAGTAGGGGATATAATACCTCTACTTGATATAGCTGAATCGATTTCAGAACAAAAAGGTATAATTTTCGTATTGAGAATAGAAAATTTTAAATTACCGATCATTTCTTAGAGCTGTATACCACTATACTAACTACAGTACTAAAAAAGTTTGAAGTAGTACTAGTACTAAAATAAAATAATAAAGCGAATTAAATAAACAAAAAATTATTACGATAATGGCAAGCCAAAGACAAGAAGTGGGGTCCATTTGTACCCCACTCCATATTAGGAAAATTAAAATAAGTTAAATTATTATAAAACCAACCCTAAGGACGGGTTGTACCAAATCAAATTCACGGCAACTGAGTAAACCAAGTAAATTTATATGATTGATCTACGAACAGCTTACCGCAAATTTACTTTTATCTTGGTTGGTACAACCGGCCCTAAAGGTCGACTTTAAAATCATCGTTTAAACTAAGTTCCATCCGAACGAAGTTCAAACTCATGATTCGCAACTCGCTTACATTACCGTAGAGGTACTGCGCATGAGCTGAACTTCGTTCAGATGGAATTTAGTTTAAACGATGCTTGAATAACTAGCCCTAAGAATCTGTAAGTGAAATAAATGAGTTTCATAATTGTTTTGTTTTTACCTCAAGTATTTCAGTTTTATTCAAAACGTTCAAAATTGAATTAAACGAGATGAAAACTTTGTTTACTGAAAAACTAAAGAGCACTCAGAAACCGAGAATAAAGTCTTAAAAGAAAGTAAAAAATTTCCACTTATTCAAAAAGGCGACTAAACAGTAAAGCGGATCATAGACGCCAAATTGTGAATGACAATCTTCGTGATTGACAGTCAAGACTGATGGTGTATTGATGTTATTTTTGATTGGCCATAATGACAAATAGTAAATTGTGCATTAAGCACGAAAATTGTCATTCATGATTGTCTGTGTATGGCCTACTTAAATAAATGATAATTACCGTTCTTGAGTGTGCATGCAAGGTAAATCATCAGTTCCGCATCAGACTGTCAAGTTAGAAAAATTTTATTAATATTTGACTGTGTGTGGCTCACTTCATTGACAGTCAAGACTGGTGGTGTATCGATGCCAGTCTTGATTGGCCAAATGGCAAACAGTAAATTGTGCGTTAAGCACAAAGATTGTCATTCAGGATTGGGCGTATATGGCTTACTTAAATAAATAATAATTGCCATTCTTGAGTGACCATACAAGACAAATCATCAGTTCTGCATCAGATTATCATTCATGTTTGACTGTGTGTGGCCTACTTCATTGACAGTCAAGACTGATGGTGTATTGATGTCATACTTGATTGTCATATGCCAAACAGTAATTTGTGCATTAAGCACAAAGATTGTCATTCATAATTGGCCGTATATGGCCTACTTAAATAAATGATAATTACCATTCTTGAGTGAGCATGCAAAGTAAATCATCGGTTCTGCATCAGATTGTCAAACAAAGCTCGAAGAATATCATTCATGATTGGCCGTATATGGCTTACTTAAATAAATGATAATTGCCATTCTTGAGTGACCATACAAGACAGATCATCAGTTCTGCATCAGATTGTCATTCATATTTGACTGTGTGTGGCCGACTTCATTGACAGTCAAGAATGATGGTGTATTGATGTCATTCTTGATTGGTCATATGACAAACAGTAATTTGTGCATTAAGCACAAAGATTGTCATTTATGATTGGCCGTATATGGCCAACTTAAATAAGTGATAATTGTTATTCTAGAGTGACCATCTGACCATACAGGAAACAAATCAAAAGTTCTGCATTAGATTCTCAAGCACGAAAATTGTCATACGTGTTTGACTGTATATGACCCACTTTAGACAGAAATGACTTCAGTCGATCACCGTTGGAATTTTAGTTTAATTTTAATCTTTTAATTCAATTCTTCATTTACAGTTAAAGTGCTTGCATTTTTAAAATTTAATAAAACTGAAGAGTAGACATTTCTGTGTACATTCGCAACTATACAGAATGTTAAGAACTTGAATTAACCCGAGTGCGGGTTTGTTGCGGGGGAGAGAATTTCACAAATTGAAACCGTTATTTAAACAATTCTTTATTCTTTAATTTTCTAAAGTAAGACTTGATGAATTAAAACTCAAAACCAATTTTGTGTAAATGAACTGTTAACATAACAGAGTCAATTTTATTTCTGTTTGAAGGACCAAAAGTTGATAATAACCCTCAAAAACACTTTGTAAAGTGGTTTTTATATTTACCCTAAAACCCCTCTCCCGTGCTCCTCGTTTTGGTGGTGTGTTTCAATTTTAATATAATCCTGTTAATTCAGCTTTATCATCAATCTTCATTACTCATTAATATTATTTATTACTTAACAAAATTTTTGAACCGCACTAAACCCCTATTTGGATTTGGATATTTAAAAAGAACCTCGAATCAATGCTTCGTTTTGTTTTTGAAAAGAAAAACGTAATTTAAAAACTTACACATAACATCCAATCGAACTTCAATGCTACTTGATTTAGTTGAATAAGATTCGTGAACAGCAACGCATCTAAGTGTTCGTCCGTGATTTTCTTTAGATATCGTTAATTCAAGCACAGAAATTGCCATCCACGTTCTTGGATTATCCAATTCAGTTGAATTGGTCTGTCTTCGTGATGGAGTTATTTCGTTTTGGTCTAAATGAAAAAAAAACGTAATTAATTTTCTTTAATCAGCCGATTAAAGTGAACAAAAATTATTTCTAGGTATAGACGTGATGTGGAAGATGGACAGTTTACTAATAATTTTTGGTTGAATTTACTATCGTTATATGCGTAGTCGAGTCACCCCCGTATATGCAAGCATGTTAGGACGTAAATTAAAAATTTACATATAAAACATTAAATAATTAAACAAATATTATGTTTGTATGCAAAAATATAATAAGAGGGAGATGAGTTGAATGAAAGTTGATTAATTGCCATTTCCGACATTTGTTGATTTACATGCAATTTTCTGTAAATTTTGCATGGTTTCACTGAACTGGATGTAATTTTAACGAATAAAGCTCTCGTTTAACTTCAAACTTCACTAATTTTACATATTTACTTTTTGGTTTAATAAGTTTGTACATTCCAATTTTAGACTATGTGTGTATGTAGTTAAATCGAAACTTACGTTTAAACTCCTAAAAGGGCGTTATAGGTCAAATTCTTGTTATTTTATTACTTCGAGCTACTTACAATGGATTACATAAAAGAAAACACTTGAAATTGATTAATTAACCCCCAAAAGAGGTCTTTTACCCAAACCCAACAAAATGTGAATAAGCAACCCTATTTTATTCAAAAGAAAAGTGGCTAGGGTTAAATACGTGTATTATACGCTCGTCACTAAATAACATTTTTTAGAGAAATAATATTAAAATGTCTTATGGCTAAACCAATTCTTGAAAATTAGTGCACAATCAAAAAACATTTTTTTAGAAGGGCCATGAGCAGCTTGACATCGTTTTTATATAATAGCGAGTCATTTATTAAAAGTTTAAAAATAGAGGACCTAATATAGAGCCCTGAGGCACACCATACATAATCGAAAATCCGTTCGAAAAATATCAAATAATAACATTTAAAAAAAAATTGTTGGAAACTGTTGAAGTTCAAATCAAAAGAATGAAAGAGTTCTCATTAGTAAACAGAATAGTTTGTACGGCTTTAAGGGCGGGGTGGTTTTAACAATGCATACGTAAAAATTCAACTACAAAATAACTCTCATTGATTATTTTTGACGTAAATATTTCAAAAGCAACTTTATCTACTCGTTAAAAAATGTGACGGTAAAAAGAACAATTTCAAACATTATTCCTTTTTCCAACAAGTTCTCTCAAGTTCGTAATTTCATTTCACTAATCTTTGTTTTATTATTTCTACCCATCCTATTAGTTTAAAGTTAAACTTTAATTAGATTACTTACCTAAAAACCATTTAAGTACCGGAGGTGGATTTCCATAATGAGATATGCATTTGATAGCAGCAACTTCTCCATGAAGTGCAGTTAAATTACGCCCAGGTAAAACTTGCGAAGCATTAAATTCAATTCTTGGTTTTTGAGGTGAAACTGAAATAAATAAGAAAAAAAATTATATTATTAAACGTCATTTCAAAATTAACGGCACGTAGCTTATGCTACATAAAATAGTTTGATTTTAAAAGTTATATGGTCTGTTTGAAACGAACAAAACTTTGTCAATTTCCTCATTTCTGTTTTGTGTCAACTCAACCGAACGTTGATATAAACTATTTTCTTTATATAACCTTACATAGATAGATATATAAGTTTGATTTAAGTCCATGAAATGCATCAAAATAGAATTTGTTTGCTTTGTATACTGCAATGTATTATGTACTCTACTATACAACAGTAACTTTATTGAGCTTTGTTAGTTTCCACTTAAGTGAATGTGCAAACGCATTGTATAAGAAAAATGAACAGTTTCAAATGAGTCGGACCTTTTCGGCTTCAAATTCATTCAAACTTGAACCCTTTCCCTAATAAGAAAAAAAAATTTCGATAAAAATACTTTTCACAAAAATGTCTTATAATCAATTAAAAAAGGGCAGATACAGATCCAAAGAGAAGCAGGCTAACAATTAGAAAAAAGCATTCGAACATTAAGAGAAGCTCTAACATTCAGAAAAGAGCACTCTAATATCCAGAAAAAAACACTCTAACATACAGAGAAAAGCACTCTAAAATACAGAGAAAATCACTCTAACATCTAGAGAAGAGCGCTCTAGCATACAGAGAAAGACACTCTAACATTAAGAAAAGAACACTTAAACATAAAGAAGAGCACTCTAACATACAAAGAAGAGTACTCTTAACATCCAAAGAAGACCATTCTAACATTCAGAGAAGAACAAAATCAAGAGAAAATAACTTTAACATCCAGAGAGAAGCACTCTAACATCTAGAGAAGAGCACTCTAACATATAGAAAAAAAGCACTCTAACATGCAGAAAAGAACACTCTAACATACAGAGAAAAATCACTCTAACATACAGAAAAGTGCAATCTAACACACAAGGAAGAGTACTCTAACCTTCAGAGAAGCGCATGGTAACGTTCAAATAAGAGCACTCTAACATCCAGAAAAGACCACTTTAACATACAGAGGAGCACTCTAACATACAAGAAGAGTACTCTTAACATCCAGAAAAGACTATTCTAGCATTCAGATAAGAGCACTCTAACATCTACAAAACAACACTCTAAAACACAAAGAAGAGCACTCTAACATCCATAAAATAACACTGTAACATAGAGGGAAGAGCGCTCTAACATACTAAGAAGAGTACTCTAACATTCAAAAAAGAACACTTTAACATACAGAGGAGTACTTTAACATACAAAGAAGAGTACTCTTAACATCCAGAGAAGACCATTCTAACATTCAGATAAGAGCACTTTAACATTCAGAAAATAACACTCTAACATACTAGAAAGAGTACTCCAACCTTCAGAGAAGAGCACGCTAACGTTCAGATAAGAGCACTCTAACATCCAGAAAAGAACACTTTAACATACAGAGGAGCACTCTAACATACAAGAAGAGTACTCTTAACATCCTTAAAAGACTATTCTAGCATTCAGATAAGAGCACTCTAACATCTACAAAACAACACTCTAAAACACAAAGAAGAGCACTCTAACATCCAGAAAATAACACTTTAACATACAGAGAAGAGCACTCTAACATACTAAGAAGAGTACTCTTAACATCCTGAAAAGATTATTCTAGCATTCAGATAAGAGCACTCTAACATCTACAAAACAACACTCTAAAACACAAAGAAGAGCACTCTAACATCCAGAAAATAACACTTTAACATACAGAGAAGAGCACTCTAACATACTAAGAAGAGTACTCTAACATTCAAAAAAGAACACTTTAACATACAGAGGAGTACTTTAACATACAAAGAAGAGTACTCTTAACATCCAGAGAAGACCATTCTAACATTCAGATAAGAGCACTTTAACATTCAGAAAATAACACTCTAACATACTAGAAAGAGTACTCCAACCTTCAGAGAAGAGCACGCTAACGTTCAGATAAGAGCACTCTAACATCCAGAAAAGAGCAGTTTAGCCACGGAGTTATTTTCACTCAAGCTGCTAATTAAGACATTTAATTAAAAAAAAAAATTAACATAAAAAAATTACTTAATTGCAACAAATATACAATTAACACATTTACAAAAAAACTATGGTAAAACTTTTCCATGCACAAAATGTAAATACCTCAAAGTAAAATTCTTTATGTTTAATTGCTTGAAGAAAAACTTTTTAATTAAAAATGTGCTTGGAATAATTTTCAATTTTTTTCCTCTAAAAACTTATTCAGTATGCAAAGTGCACCAAGTATATTTTTTACAATTATAAATAAGGTAATTAAGCTAATTTTATTCTACTGTTTTTTTTAAGTTTTTTTCTTTGATCTTACAGATGAAAAATTGCCAACAATTTAATTCGCCCTTGTTTATTTCAGTTGAGGTTTCTAAATTTTTTAAACAGTCAAAATTGTTTTATTTGAATTCGTTAGTTGTTATTTGAGTGTTTTGAGTTCAAAGTATTGCACGCTTTAGGGTGTTATCACACGAAAACCACAGACGCTTTGTTCGCAAGGCTACTGGCGGATCCAAAATTAAAAAATTTAAAATAATTGCTTCTCATTATTTCACTGAATAAAGAAATACCCCCTACTCTAACAGGAAAGAGCTTCTTAACTAATAGACGAGTAAATATAGCGATTTCCGGTCAATTTCTCCAATAGAAATGGTTAGTTAATACTCCCACTTATAAGGAAAGATCATGACAGCCAATGATAATGTAAACTCGACGGAATGAATGAGTCGTGTATGGACTTCTAAAATGTTATTTCTCTTATAGGCAACGGTTGCTAACCCTCCTTCCGGATGTTTTATGTTCTAAGCATTATTTACTTATACAAGGATACCAACGCTTTTCTCCAGAGTGGTTCTATGGCCTACTCCCTCATAAAACGCTACGCCATTGAAGAAACTAATTATTTTCTGATTGCCCACCCCTTGAACAATTTCCAGAGATACGGCGTCTATATGTGAATTAATTTATGGGATGCCCTTAAGGTTAACAAAGTTTGATAATTCTGTAAATAACAATTTAGATGGAAAATACATTTATTTTAATAAGTAAGAGAAGGAATGTTAAATGAAATTTATACAGGATGTTCCTCTATTCAAACTTGTTTAGTTTTGGAAAATATATTTGACTTTCTGTAAAAGAACCCAGATAATTAATTCCCAATCCAAAAAGACTAATAGAAATCTTAGCAGGGCAGAATGACTTATTGAGTCATATTAGGAGCGAGTTGATCAGAGAACTGCTTTAGCAGCTGACGGCTTAACGTGCCCTCGAAACACAGTGTGGATAAAACGGCAGAGATACATTTTATTTGATAAGTAAACCGCCATGAAATCCTATGTATTTGAGATGCCATTTTAGAAGAGTTTATTTTTATTTAATTTTAAACAATCTAACTGGAAAGCAGAAATAGTTATAACAAAATTTCCATGAATATAAAATGAGACATTAGTCCTTAGGGGTTGCAAAATAAATTATTGTTCAATATTATGAATTAATTGCTATTATTTTTATTAACAAAATAATACTTTAACATAGGAGCACTCTAACATCAAGAGAAAAGCACAATATCCAGACAAGAGCACTCTAACATTCATAAAAAAAGCACTCTAACATACAGAGAAGAGCTTTCTAACATATAGAGAAGAGCATTCTAACATACAAGGAAGAGTACTCTAACCTTCAGAAAACAGCACGCTAATGTTCAGAAAAAAAGCACTCTTACATCCAGAACGAACACTAACATCAAGAGAAAATCAGTCTAACATCCAGAAAAGAATACTCTAACATACAGAGATGAGTATTCTAACATACGTTAGCGTGCTGTTTTCTGAAGGTTAGAGTACTCATCCTTGTATGTTAGAATGTTCTTCTCTCTATGTTAGAGTATTCATTTCTGGATGTTAGATAGCTTTTCTCTTGATGTTAGAATGTTCTTCTCTGGATGTTAGAGTGCATTTTTTCTGAACGTTCTCCTCTGAGTGCTCCTTTGTGAAGGTTAGAGTACTCTTCTTTGTATGTTAGAATGCGCTTCTCTTTATGTTAGAATAGTCATATATGTATGTTAGAGTGTTCTTTTCAGAATGTGCAAGTGCTTTTCTCTTGATGCTAGAGTATTCTTCTCTGGATGTTAGAGTGTATTTTTTCTGAACGTTAGTGTGCTTTTTTGTGAAGGTTAGAGTACTCTTCTTTGTATATTAGAATTCGCTTCTCTGTATGTTAGAATACTCATCTCTGTATCTTAAGTGTTCTTTTCACAATGTGCGAGTGTTCTTTTCTGGATGCTTAAGTGTATTTTATCTTAATGTTAGCGTGCTCTTTTCTGAAGGTTAGAGTACTCTTCCTTGTATGTTAGAATGTCCTTATCTGTATATTAGAATACTCATCTCTGTATGTTAGAGTGTTCTTTTGTAGATGTTAGAGTGCTTTTCTCTTGATGTTAGGGTGTTCTTTCTGGATGTTAAATTGTTTTTTTTTCTGAAAGTTAACGTGCTTTTTTCTGAAGGTTAGAGTACTCTTCCTTGTATGTAGCGCTTCCCTGTATGTTCCAATACTCATCTTTCTATGTTAGAGTGTTCTTTTGGGGATGTTGGAGTGCTTTTCTCTTGATGTTAGAGTGTTCTTTTCTGGATGTTAAAGTGCTTCTTTTCTGAACGTCAGCGTGCTCTTTCTGAAGGTTAGAGTACTCTTCCTTGTATGTTAGAATGCGCTTCTCTTTATGTTAGAATACTCATATATGTATGTTAGAGTGTTCTTTTCAGAATGTGCAAGTGCTTTTCTCTTGATGCTAGAGTATTCTTCTCTGGATGTTAGAGTGTATTTTTTCTGAACGTTAGTGTGCTTTTTTGTGAAGGTTAGAGTACTCTTCTTTGTATATTAGAATTCGCTTCTCTGTATGTTAGAATACTCATCTCTGTATCTTAAGTGTTCTTTTCACAATGTGCGAGTGTTCTTTTCTGGATGCTTAAGTGTATTTTATCTTAATGTTAGCGTGCTCTTTTCTGAAGGTTAGAGTACTCTTCCTTGTATGTTAGAATGTCCTTATCTGTATATTAGAATACTCATCTCTGTATGTTAGAGTGTTCTTTTGTAGATGTTAGAGTGCTTTTCTCTTGATGTTAGGGTGTTCTTTCTGGATGTTAAATTGTTTTTTTTTCTGAAAGTTAACGTGCTTTTTTCTGAAGGTTAGAGTACTCTTCCTTGTATGTAGCGCTTCCCTGTATGTTCCAATACTCATCTTTCTATGTTAGAGTGTTCTTTTGGGGATGTTGGAGTGCTTTTCTCTTGATGTTAGAGTGTTCTTTTCTGGATGTTAAAGTGCTTCTTTTCTGAACGTCAGCGTGCTCTTTCTGAAGGTTAGAGTACTCTTCCTTGTATGTTAGAATGCGCTTCTCAGTTAGCGTTATGCGTTGTTACTCTAACATCCAGAAAAGAACACTCTAACATCAAGAGAAAAGCACTCTAACATCCCCAAAAGAATACTCTAACATATAGGGATGAGTATTCTAACATACAGAAAAGCACATTCTAACACACAAGAAAGAGTACTCTAACCTTTAGAAAACAACACGCTAACGTTCAGAAAAAATGCACTCTAACATCCAGAAAAGAACACTCTAACATTAAGAAAAAGCACTCTAACATCCAGAAAATAACACTTTAACATACAGAGATTAGAATTCTAACACACAGAGAAGCACATTCTAACATACAAGGAAGAGTACTCTAACCTTCTGAGAAGAGCACGCTAACGTGCAGATTCCTTTCAGATTCGAAACACAGTGTGGGTACAACGGCAGATATATATTTTATTTGATAAGTAAACCGCCATGAAATCTCTGGGTGCTTGAAAAAAGTGAAGAGCACCCAATCCTCGTTTGACAGACTATAGAAGGCAAATGTGAATTTTATTAAAACTTAAAGCCAACCCCTATGTATTTGAGATATCATTTTAAAAGAGTTTATTTTTATTTCATTATAAATAATCTAACTGGAAAGCAAAAATAGTTTAAGTTAAAACACAATTTCAATGAATATAAAATGAGACATTGGTCCTTAGGGGTTGAAAATAAATAATTGTTTAAAATTATAAATTCCAGTGCAAATAAAGATATTTAAATTAAAATAAATTGTTGTTATTTTTGCTTTTATTGTTTAAAAAGTTTTATATCAAACACATAAGAGCTTATAGAATTGTTATAGGTATGTGCTTGGGACCAATATTTAATATAAAATTTAACGAACCGTTTCGTATTCGAGCTTATCGTAAAATGGTCATGTTCGTTTCGTAATTCAATTAACTAAAACAAAGCTATTTTCTTAGTACGTGGTTTAAATTAGATAAAACTTATGAGTTTTATAGCCATCCAAGTATAATTTTCTCATTATGTGAGTCAAATACACTATTTTATTTACGACTAACTATTTTCGAATAAATTGAGATGATTTGAGTTAACATGTAAGATTTTTGTATTTTTGTTGTCAAAGGGGTTAAAAAATTATTTTTTTCGATTATAATTACTTTTTGAAAGAATACGTAAAAGTAAGAATTTATAAGTCTGAAAATCTTTCGCAAGTTTGAGATTTACGTTCAAACTTGAAACAGTTCGAAATCATAAATTAACTAAATCAATTAATCACACTTCAATATTAATTAATCTAATGTCACCTAATTACTTACAATGATTAATTGTGCAAGAAACTTCCGAGACATTTTATTGCAATTTGAACGTTCCTACAATTTCATAAATTAAACTTCTTTTTATGTAATCAAAGTGATGAGATAACAAAGAAATTGATGAATTGAAATTTGAGAAAAACCTTTAATTTTGAGATTAATTGAAGAAGGGTGTGAGAAGCGAATCCTAGTAAACATGCGAAAGGGCTTTTAATAGTAAAAGGGTTCGAACCAATTTGGGCTCAATTATAGAGTGTTATAATTGTAATTTGTGTTGCCCTTAACACGAAATACTTGAAACGCTTGTTTTAGTTACTGCTATGCGCTCCCGGCATAAAACAGACTACATTCGATTTCGTATTTAATTTTTAATTTTGTTAAAAAAATACTACCCTTTGTAGTTAATAATGCAATCAATTTAAAGTCAAATTCTTTAAATTATTAACGAATGGGGTTTTACTTTTGATACGTCCAGAAAGCGTAACCGAACTGGCACGGTGATTAATTTTCAATGGCACGCGATGAGCCCGCGTCTGGTCAAATATTTAGCGCTCAAAAGAATTTAAAAGCAGGCCCTAAACGATAAGTTGTAGAAACCAATATCCTGTATTTCCAGTAGATTTTTAAATACTTTGAAATCCCGTAAAATTTGCTTTAATACGCAGCTAAAAGTCACATCATAGTTTTGTATTTAAAGAAACTTATTCCATTTTTAAGCAAAAAAATGTTAAAAAGTTTCATTAATTTAAGGATTTAAGTAATCGGTGTTTTTGAAAAAAAAATTACTACCCTTTTAATGGTCAATTTTCGTAAATTTCTTATACTGAAGCAAAAACAATCGAGGGTCTAAGCACGTAGTGCGCTATGACTTCCTGCTGGGGCTACTTGATCCATTAGGCAAGTTCATTCTCATCACGCCCTTGTTTTTGTTGGTCAGTCTCATTATCCTTTTTAATCTGTTTGTGCTATTTTCTCACGTAATTTTTCCAAACCTTTATTCGTTAGCATATTTAAGTTACTTTAATACAAATAAACGTGAAGAACATTCATAATTTAATTTTCTTTTTAAAATTCCCAAGAAGTAAAAAGTATCATTTATTTTTTCTTTAAGTTGAGATAATTAAGAACAACGTTTTTTTAAAAAAATTTCTTGTGTTATTATTCTAAATTATGTTTACATCCTCATTTTACAGTAGCTTTTGAGTTTTAATTAAGGACAAAGCTAAAGTTTTGAGAAGGGTTAAGGGTTGTGATTGTAAAATCAATTTGGGATTTTGCATAAAGTACTTTATAATTTTAAGCATTAACTTTTGACACTTAAAGTTACTCAAATTTTTATTAACTTCTATTGTTTATAGAGTTGACACTCATGTAATTTTCATAAAAAAGTTGATATTGAGGTTGTGAAACTATACAAAAACTTTGTTATAGTTTATTATTCTGGGTCAATTTTCGTATCCTATTAGTACGAAACCAAGTCAGTAAATAATAAATAGGTCACAAAGTGGGATAGCCGAAATTAGAAGTTGGTAGTTTGTAACGAGTCGTTTTTCTACACGTATCAGAGTGTTACGAATCCTCAAGATTCTGTCCCTGATACGGGAAAAATTAACATCGTTTTTACGCCCGAGTGTTTTTTTTTTTATCAAAAACGGCTCGTACGTAATCCACCAGCAACCATCAGATGCTCCGTTTTTGTATCGTCTGCGATGCAATGGTATAAGTAAATCTTTATCCGACGTTTACAACAAACTTAGCACAGTGTAAATGTACCCGAAGTCACCCGCATAAATTTCATTGTATCTGATAAATTAAAATTATTTATTTTAATTTATTTTTGGATCCTCAGGCATCCCCCATATATATTTTTTATCATTTTAATTTTCCTTTTAAACGTCCCTAACATTTTCAGTCATTTTACGTAATTTAAAAAAAATATTTATAATTCACCCCCCCCCCCGCGAAACTTATACCCCTCGATGCCTCGTGTGAGCCCGCATCTATTGCCCCCTACATAATCGCATAAAAAGCATTTATGTAAGAGTTTGGCGATAATCGTAAAAATATGAGTACGAAGCGTACGGAGTAAGATGTACGTTCCCACCTCGCAGTTAAATCGAAAGTTGAAAGAACTTGGTGGTGGAAAATTAATAAATATTCGACGTGTATTAATTTCAAGAGACAGTGTGCATCCACTGTACAGAGTGTATTCATTGTGTCCAGTGTGATCCTCTTGTGCTGTGGGTAGTTGATGGTCTGGCGTCCCTACACCAGCGGCTGATACAAGCTACAGCTGTAGGGTTTAAACTGATCGCGTTTACCTCAGTAGATCCCTCCTGTTCGTCAGACCTTCGGGCTAACCTCGACTTACTACTCAACGGTCTTACAGCTTTTTGGCCGACCGTGTGGGACTTCATTACAGTCTTTGGCTTGTTCGTCGACTGTCGATCGGATTGCAAGTAGAGTGGCCTGTTGACTAACCACTTCTTAACAATCTTTGGGCTTTTTGGCCGATCGTGTGTGGCTTGATTATAGTCTTGGGTTTGTTGGTCCACTATCGATCTGAAAGAATACTGGTCAGGCCTTCGCGCTAACCACGCGTCCCCCTTGGCGTTCCAGAATTCAGTTCTTTGAGAGTCGCCAGTTCAACTTCTCAACGATCTTTGGGCTTCTTGGCCGATCGTGTGGGACTTGATTACAGTCTTGGGCTTCTTGGCCGACTGTCGATCTGGAAGAACGCTGGTCAGGCCTTCGGGCTAACCACGCGTCCCCTTTTACGTTCCAGGATTCAGTTCTTTCAGAGTCGCCAGTTCAACTTCTCAACGATCTTTGGGCTTCTTGACCGATCGTATGGGACTTGATTACATTCTTGGGCTTCTTGGCCGACTGTCGATCTGGAAGAACGCTGGTCAGGCCTTCGGGCTAACCACGCGTCCCCTTTTACGTTCCAGGATTCAGTTCTTTCAGAGTCGCCAGTTTAACTTCTCAACGATCATTGGGCTTCTTGGTCGATCGTATGGGTCTTGATTACATTCTTGGGCTTGTTAGTCGACTGTCCATCTGGAAGAACGTTGGTTAGGCTTTCAAGCTAACCAAGTGTCCCCCTTTGCATTCCAGGATTCAGTTCTTTGAAAGTCTTTGAAAACGACTGTCATCCAGTAGGACATTTTTGATTTCATTTTAATAACATACTGGGTTATTTTTATTTTTAATAATTATTTTTATGATTGGGTTAGAAGTGTTTGTTATTACTTGTTTATCACTTCAAACCCCTCCGCTCTTCGACTCGGGTGACGTCGAAGGCATAATGTGCACTCGATCGTAAGATCGGTTTCAGAAGTTTCTAGGGACGTCATTATAAGAGACCGCAGAATACAGGTGGATGACAGCAATGTGAGTGGGTAATGTTGTAATACGCAGAAAAGTACAGGTTTACCGATTAGTGGAATATTGCTTTAGTACGATAATGCCTCATATGGGTCGATTAATCCATAACAAATTTTATGAACAAAAGCACCAAATTCTTTATCTATTCTATCTGAGAGCCCTCAGCGATTTTCAGCTGTTTGGTATGCTAAAAACTTACATTAGCGACAAACCTTCACGACCGACGAAAAGATTGAACGTAAGGTGCGAGTGTGGCTGAGAAATCAGGCCAGAGACATTTATGTTGATGGGATAAGTGTATGAATGACAGGGTGCTAAGAAGTACAATTAATTTCTGAAGGACGATTTTACAATTGAGACTCAACAGTGGTTTAAATTAAACTTCGGTTGAACCTGAGTTCAAGGCGAATTTGTTTTGTAAAATCAGGTTCAATCGTAGTTGAACTAAAATTTCTTAAACTTTTACTTAAGTTGTGTTTGTAAAATCGGCCCTAAGACAAATTAATAACAGTCACTCAAGGAGAAAAAATTTAATTTTCGATTTCTCAGAAAATTTTATTCTTTAAAAGAAGTTTTGCTTGCTTTGAAATCCCCAAATATGCAAAAGCATCTGAAAATAGTTTATAAATAACACAGTTTTCGAACTTTTTCTCAAAATTTTTAGAAACTAAATTTTTATTCTAAAACTGATTTCCTCTTTAGCAACCCCATCCTGAGACACACTGTGTATGTACAGTCAGCCTCACAATTATTGGACACCCTGGCAAACCGCCAGGGTCGTTATTAGCCAACAACGACAAAAGGACAGAAGGGGAGGTTGTTGATTTACTACTTGTTGGCAAAATAAAGTTACCCCTAAATTTAAGTTAAGTACATAATTCGTACTAAACGTATAGCTAGGGTGGCCACTAATTGTGAGGTTGACTGTACAGAAGATCTGCGGCTGGACGATCAGTCAAAACGACTAGAGGCGAGGAGCAAGAAAGGGGCGGAGTAAACACACGGACAGGCGAAGTTTAAAAATTAAAATAGAGATATGAGTAGCTTTATAAATGTTTTAATGGGGAATGGGAATGGGGAAAAAATATTTACACCGGTGCGGTGCGATGTATTTAAAAGCAGGTATTTTGTATTTATCTCCATAACTTTTATTAAAGTTATGTTTTAATAAACTGAGCTCCCTCAAATTCAACTTTGTAGATATTAGGTTGTAGGTATTCGTTTTGATGAAACTAAAATGTTTTAAAACTGTATTCAAATTAAAAGATAAATTACGCACATCAAATAATTGCTTTGCTTTCATATCCTGAGTTCCCGCTTAATAATGGTATGTTTTTCATTAGTTTGATATTAATTAAATTAAAAATTTATTCATATCTAATATTTAGCTGCCTATTAAAATGAAAGCAGTGGAAATAATATTAAAAACGGTTTTTTACTCCTCAGAGCTTGTTATTTAACCAGGGTTTATTAAATTCCTACACTGAAAGCAATGGCAAATCACTGAGGCTAAATTTTTGTAGTAAAACTTCCCAATTTAGTTCCTTGGATCTCACGTTCTCTACGTTGGTATTTAAATATTATAAGACTTTGAAACACTAAGTTAGCAAGCACTCTAAGAAGAAGAAAGACTTTTAACTAAGGAAATAAGTCATTTTGATGAAAAACAAAATGTGAGACTTAAAAATTAAGAAAACGGTTAAATTAAAACGACGCCGACGGCTAACGTCTCGTTCTGCAGACATCACACTATTAAGGTAATGATGCTCTTTTATCAAAAATTACAAAATACGAAAGTTATTATTGGACAAAGGTCTAACAATTGACCAGTTTTGTTCATTTGTATCAAAAATACTAGCGGGTCACCCCCGTCGAAATTCGACTAAGTAGTTGTAGAGATGAATGTGTTAGAAAAATGAAATTTTCAAAAATTATTATAATGCACTTACTACCTACACCGATGATTGTTTGTTAATTTATTATTTTAAAAAAATTTATGAAATTGGTAATTTGAATCAAATAATTAGTGCTGACATATCTGGGGGTCGACAGCTTCAATTTAAAAAAAATAGCGGTCACCCCCGTCGAAATCGACGAAGTTTTTGAAGATATGAATGAGCTATGACTATTTTATAAAAAAAAATAAAAAAACTAACCTTAAAGATAACTAAGCCAAAGAGGGCAACATAAAAAACCGTCTCAAAAATCCAAAATTCACAAAAGCACGAAACGTAATTAACAATGCACGCACCAACCTGACCATATCGCGTATTAGAAAAGTACTGGTCGAATAAAAGTATTGAAAATTTTATCACCACTACCAAATATATAATGTGTGCCTTATCGTATAAAACCAAATACTATCTACATTTATTCTCATTTATAATTTTTAAAATTGGATTATTTTAAATTATAAAATTGGTTATTTTATTATGTATATTATAAAATATAAAACAATGTAGGAAATTAATAATTTTGAGAAAAAAATTAGTGGTGACATATCTGTGGGTCAAGAGCTTCAATTTAAAAAAAAAATCATCAAAATCGGTCCAGTAGAAGTACGCTAAAATTAGCGGAAAAGAAAAGGCTTCGCGTTTTAAATATATGGATTATAAATTACAGTACGTAGAGGTACTATAAGTAATGATTTCCCCACATAAAAGCTTTTTCAAATTTTCAACATACATAACAACACTAAACTATTATTAAAATTTCTAATGTTTGCTTTTTATATGAAACATCAAACATTACTTACACGTTGAAAAAATTTAAAAAAGCGTAAGGCCGCCGAATTATAATTTGGAAGGTGCGCCAAATACGCCAGCACCAGCTCTGCGATAGCGTGTCGGTTAAATGGACAAAGTGTTGGAGATTGTGCCTAATAATATGCTGACACAAAACCAATTGATTATCTTTTAGAAATCATTTACAAAACTTTTTTATTTTTAGTGCCAACCTATACATTAAAGGCCTGATTTGACGATGACACTGGTAATTTACTTGACAAATAATGTCACCAAAATAATGATACTTATATGTTATCGCCAGAACAGGCCTTAAAGCATTACAAAAGGGGTCAATTTAAGGTTCGCAAGAGAGAAACGAGATAACGTAGAAAAACTGGAAATTTGCAATTTCGTTTTTCGACTGTAGTTTCAAAATGGTTTACTGTAGAAAAAAAATGTCGGGAAAAATTTTCAGCAGATCAAAAAAGCTATCAAATGATACCAAACTTGACTTTTTATCACATCGACGCCAGGCATCGCGACGTTCAACTTTTTATTTTCTTATAGGGGACGTATCATTTTTTTGAAAATATTGCTCAGTAGGCGTGTCTAAATTCCGATACCAAACGAGAACTTTCTAACTTGTACTTTTCTTGATTTACACAACTTTTCAGGTTATGTTATGTTATGTTAATATGTATGTTATTTTTTACGATGAAAAATAACGACTAAAACTTAGTTTTTAGTTTTGAAAAGGAAGTTGAGAAGAAAATAAAATTACATTACTAAGATTTAATAAATAATAATTTGATTTATTTTTATTTCCTGATCAACTTACGTTTTAGAACTTTAATAACTAAGTTTTAGTCGTTATTTTTCATCGTGAAAAATAACCTAACATAATACATATAACCTAAGAAGTTGTGTAAATCAAGAGAAGTACAAGTTAGAAAGTTCTCGTTTGGTATCCGAATTAAAACAAGCCTACTGAGCAATATTTTCAAAATAAATGATAGAGGTCCCCCTTCAAATGAAAAGTTGAACGTCGCGACGCCTAGCGTCGATGTGATAAGAAGTCGAGTTTGGTATCGTTTGATAGCTCTTTTTACCACCTGAAAATTTTTCCAGAAAATTTGTTTTCTAAAGTAGGCCATTTTGAAACTACATGAGAAAAACGAGGTTGCAAATTTTCGGTTTTTGAGAAATGGAGAAAACATGAGATAGGACTGTTTTGAAAAGATAGGCGCCTGAAGAAGCAGAAAAAAAAAGGCGTGCAAGGACTACTTATAGACAGGTAAATAAATATCCAATCAGAATTACATTTTGCAACTTTTCAGATTTCTCAATTTGCATAACGATAATTTATGATTAATAACAAAATCCAAAGTGAGTTCTTAGTATTAATTAAAATGACATCAGTCAGATTATACAAGTATAAGTAATCCTTTCACACAATTCATTTTCTCTATCTGATTCATGTTCATTAATAAAATTATTTAGCATTTTCAAATCCATTTAAAGGATTAAAGGAATGAAATTCATTTTCCAAGTTTCTTACTGAAACCGCAGAATTTCTCGAAAATAATTTGAGTAAGTACCTACTAAACTAGAAATTTTAATTGTTTACGAATTTCGTCAAAATTTCTCGAAACTTTGCCATTTAAATTTTCCTAAAATGTTAACTAAATCATTGTTAATTATGCGAAATACAACTAATAGATTAAAACGTAGTACCTTAAAACATAATTAATTTTCACTGCTTCAATATACCTACTAATGAATTGAATGAATATTTATATCTCGCAAACTTCTTGTTTTGTTCAAATGTAGTTTTCAAATGCAATCTTCCTCTGATATTTTCGTTCAATTTAAACGTCTAAAATTCATTATTCAATTATGTTAAATTTTTTAGACCAAAAAAATTCTCCATCTCTGTTAATTTGAATGTAATCGAACAAATCTATTAATTAATTAAACGTAAATGGTACAAAGAACGATTTGTTAATTACGTTAGTTTCGGTGTGTCTTTCATTATCGAATTTAACGCTTTAACAACTTTTTACATAATTTTATTTCCAACCCCATCAAGTAGAAATTTCTAGTACAAGCATCCATACAATTTTGTTTATATGGGCATTGAAAATAAAAAATCGCAAATGTTTGTTTGCCCGGATAGATATACACGTTAGACCGAATAAAACGAAAATCAAACTCTCTTGTGACGTCATAAGCCACGTCTCGTACCGCTCCAATAGCGATACAGGGCGTGTCGTGGTATGACGTCACAAAAAAGTAGTAGGGAGTCTAAGTACGTGATTCTTGTCTACTTCCGAGCCTACGAATTGTAGAAACTGTGGAGCTGAACGTTAATCTTTAATTTTTCTTGTAAAAAGTTCACTATTAACCACCTTCGTCCATTTATAATAATAGTAAACCCTTCTTTTCATTTACTTTACACGAGCATTGAGTAAAAAAATATGTTAGTCAATTGTGTTTGAGCTGTCAGTTTTTATTGAAGAAGCAGTTTATTTGGTCCAAAAGCAAAATAGCGTGCAAGTTATAATAGGCCTTCTACAATTGCATTTTCCAGGTTGTATATTTTATTTTATAAAGCGTCCTTCGTGCCACTATATCATTGCTGTTCATATTATTGTATTCAACAGTGATATATTGTAGTCATGAGGCTTTAGTTGGATCAGTGAATATCACGAGCCAAGCTTTCCTATTTTACTTCGCATATATGTACATAATTGCTCCTCGTTATTTGCATACTGCATAATTTTAAGTTAAAAATTATAGTGAAACATTAAAATAGTAAATTGTACAAACTACAAAAAATATAATTACCTACAATTTCTCACTTTTGAAACTGATAAATTATGTAATTACTTCTATAGTTATAACGAAAGTAAATCAGAATTAAATTCTTGTGCATTATGAAAATGGACAATTTAGGAAAATAAAATGGAATCAACTATTCAACACGCTTGTAACAACACAATACATTATCTTCGATAATTTAATAAACATTGCATTTAATAATGAGCTTCCGCACGATAATTATTCGAAACAACACTTCTAATAATCACATACACGACAATAAACATGCTTCCGATTTAAAATTTTACATAAACTCCGATGTGGCCATAACAGGACTTTTCGTACATGTTAAAGTTAGTTTCACGAGGTTTTAAAATGCTCAAAAATATATAGGTTGTCCCCAAAATAAATTTGTTGAAATTCGTCCAAAATAACCCCAATGCTATGTCAAGCATATCACTGAATGTTCACGTTTACGAACAAGTTGAAACTACCTCGAGTAATAAAAAAATTGCGTAGGTTTTAAGGCATAAAAATTTTCCCAAAACAAAAGTGTGAAGTCAGAACACTATGGGCGGGTTTCATAAAGGGTGCTAAGCACTTGCTCAACTTAAGTTCGAGATCGCAGACTTAAGTCTGTTTCATAAAGCTTTCTCAAACTCGAACAGTTACGTGTCGCCGCTTTCGGCAGTTATCGGTTGAAAACAAACGTGAAGAACAAGTTGCCCAAGTTTCGAAAAGGTTGGCAGTTTGTTTCAACCGATAACCGCCGAAAGCGGCGACGTAACTGTTCGAGTTTGAGAAAGCTTGATCGATCTCGAACTTAAGTCTCGCAAGTGCTCAGCACCCTTTATGAGACTCAACCTATGTCAGTTCAAATTTCATCGAGTAATACAAAAATTTTAGAGGTTAAGCCATAAAAAATTTCCCAAAAGAAAAGCGTGCTGAAGTCAGAACACCGACTCAGCAATAAATCACTAATTATTCACGTTTACGAACAAGTTAAAATTTCCCCAAGTAATAAAAAAATTTCATAGCTTAAATTATAGATAGATTTTCCAAATTCAAAGAGTCAGAACACTGTCGAGAAATAAATCACTAAATGTTCTCGTTTAAACATATGAATAGTACGGTGAAAACTGTCGCCAACATACACACACACACACACACACACAGTGAGGGGAAGAGAGTAGGAGACGGAAAAATCAACATTCCGTCTCCAGCATAGGCGTGCGGGTATATTATCGTTTGGAAATCTGAAATATTAGTTAGGTTTTAAAATGTTTAAAATGGTACCATAAGAAAGGTGCCGGAGGTCTCGCCGCAAAGGTCATTTCTTGCCCCCCCACCGTGGGGTGGGTGTGAGAGGTATCGAGGAACCGATGTCGGACCGACGATCTACACCCCCTAGAGACGCCCGATCCGGAGTTTGAGTTTGATGGTAAAAAAAATATTTTTGGCCCATGCCGATATTCCAGGGATTGGAATATTCCAGGCACACTCGAGATGCACCGAAGGGATCGGTCAAAATTTTGGCCGACGACGGACGAAAGTCCGAGGGTGTCCCAACAGCCCTCGGAATTTCGATTTTTTGCTTATTTTTTGCTGTGCGATATTTAAAAGTCGAAGGACGATATTTGGTAATTTTACGACGGCAGCTGAGCGGTCATTTTGTGAGATTTCTCGAAACTAAGACCGGGGCGCTTATGAGGCTTGCCTAGAGTACCCAAATCCAAAATTTTATAAGTTTGTATTTTATTATGTATGATTATTAAGCAGCTGTAAATTAAAAGCTATGCCGTTTTGGACATATTTGGACGTTAAGTATTAAAATTGTTTACGTGTACTTATTTATCTCGATTTGCAGAATCTTAAAAATTGAATGCACAGAATATCATTTGACAGAAATTACTTCCTCTATAAATATTTATTCAAACGTTTATATTTTAAATACATAGCCTTTACATGGTGTCATTATTTGGTTCATTAGGCCTAACATGTAAATGAGTAGAAGTACTTGCATTTGCATCCAAAGAGAATATAAGTTGGAAAAAAATAAAAATTTCTTCACTATGGTGGTATATTTGAGTCGAACACTATGAAGTGGTTAACAAAAATTTTTATCTTTGAGTTATTAAAAGTGCTAGTTGGGGCAGAGTCGCCGCCCCAAGATTTTTTATCTAAAGTTAGTGTAAATAAAGAAATTAAATAGTGGTTACTAAACTCAATGTTTCAGTTCAACCAACACGATTACAAATTAAAATTTGAACGAGTGGAGCTTGGAGGATACGATCCTGCTATTGTAAAGCACGCTAAAGTTGTTACTTTTAAGTACAATAGAACAACAACACTTTGTAATGTAACACTCGAATACAACCAAGATAGGGGACATAAAGTTGATGTAGGTTTCGGAATTTACACAGGGTGGTGACCTGCGTGACGCAGCATAGGGATTTCAATGGTAAATTGTTAATGTTTAATTATTTGCTCCACAAATTATTTTAGAGTCAAGGTGTATTTAGGTTTTTTTCATTTTCGATCTAAAATAATTTGGGCAACAATTAATTGAACATTACTATTGAAATTCTCATGCTGATGCGTGGTACAAGTCACTATTCTATGCATAGAGTTAAAACCTTATACTACGTATAATAGGTTTACCTCTATGATCCTATGTTGTCGAATGTATTACCAAATTCAAACATTACAGGTTGTGGTTCAAGTTTATAAATTTTTAAGTAATATTCCAATACGTTATCGAATAAATTTATGCGACGCTATAAAGTATAACATAGGAGGATTTCAAAATATTGTCCAGTGTGGCAGTTATTCTGGTTGTCCACCCTATAAAGTAAATAAACCAAAAACGTATTTATATTTTAAATTTTATTAATTTTGTTTTGTTAGGATGTTGATTACACATGTAATTTTCAACCAGATGCATCTAAATTTCCTCCACTTATGCCCAGTGGTTCATACATGGTTGAAATGAATTTCATAGCTACTCGTTTTAGCAGCAACAATCCGTATGTGACTTTAAAGGCATACGGAACGGTTTACCGTTTTTTGGACTAATTATATCTTTTTATTATAGTGAAAATATTAATCCTTTTCAATATTCACAATTAAGTAGGTAGGGGAAAGACGCAATGAAAAGGACACTTTTTTTCAAATAGCTCTATTTTCTGAACAAAACATAAGTTCTAATAAATACTTGGTAACGTAAGAAAACAATTATTCATAATAACATACCAAGCAGAAAAACTAAGTTTTTCATCAAAACTGTAAAGTTGTAAGCTTTTAAAGTAAAATCGGGAAATGTCCGTTTCATGGCACCCTGCGCATTGAAATGGACACATGGGGTTATGAAACGGACATTCTTTAGTTTTGCAACATTCGCACAAAAAAGTTGAAGAAACTCAATATCATTGATTTGTAGATTCATTTACAAACTTGTTCAAAAAGAAAAATTTAAAAAAATAAGCTATAATAATTAATAATAACAAAATAAACAATCTAGAATATTTTAATAAAAATTTTTGCAAAAAAAGGTTAAATTTCCTTTGTGGCCTTAATTTACGTGTGCAGAACACATCTGAAAGCAATAGAAATATTTTTTGTTTTTGAAACATCTTTTACACGCTTTAAAACTAACGTCCGTTTCAATGCGCCATGAACTGTCCGTTTCATGACACCGAGACATTTTTTAAGAATATTTGTTCAAAACTAAAATGCAAAAACCAAATTTGTTTTTAATAGTTGTCCATATAAATAGATACCTTGATATACGTTTTGCCATAAAAGTAAGTAAAATAAGTAAATACATCTCTATCTTGAAGCTTCCAAAACTTGCAACAATATTTACTTTGTATATGAATAAAAAACAAAACACTCTACTTCCGGTGTATTAAACGAGAGGACTATGTCCACGTCATAGTTTGTTTATATGTATACAGGTTGAATAGTTCGAGTTAGCACATAGGAATTATAATAAGTGGAAACAAGTACGAAATATTTTTAAATGATTACAAGAGAGAAAGAGTTAGAAGGAAGGCGTCAATTTTTAATTTCAAATTTGAATTAAACGCCTGCAATTTTTGATAAGTGATAAGGATTTACTTTTACAATTTATTTAAATTTTATTATTGGTGTTTTAAAGCGAAGATTTTAAAAATGGTTCTTGATTTAAACGAAAATATTTAGATAATAAATTAAATGCACGCCTATTTTCTATCTAAAAATAACTCTTTCTCTCTCGTAATCACTTAAAAATATATCTTATCTATTCTCACACATTATATTCCTATATGCTAACTCAAACTATTCAATCTGTATTAAGTTACATACAGGGTGATTTTTTTAAGTGGTACTAACATTGGGATCTCGGAAACCGTAATAGTTACGAGGCTGGTTAAATTAGCAAAAAGTTGCATATTTTGATGATCTTTAAGATTCCGTTTAGAAAATTTCAAAATTCAAAATGGTTTCCGAGATAATGCAGAAAAACAAAAAATTGGCAATTTCGTTTTTCGACTTTAGTTTCAAAATAGCGTACTTAAGAAAAAAAATTGTAAGAAATCCTTTTAGGAGATCAAAAAAGCTATCAAACGATACCAAACTCGACTTTTTATCACATCGACGCTAGGCGTCTCGACGTTCAACTTTTCATTTTCTTATGGGGGACATACGATTTTTTCTGCAAATATTACTCAGTAGGCTTATCTAAATTCGGATACCAAACGAAAACTTTCTATCTTGAACTTTTCTTAATTTTCACAACTTTTCAGGTTATGCTATGTTACGTTATGTTAATATTTTACTTTATTATAATATTTACGTTATTTTATACGATAAAAAATAACGAATAAAACTTAGTTTTTAAATTTTTAGAAAAGTAATTTGAGCTGGAAATAAAAATAAATCAAATTATTATTTATTTATTAAATCTTAGTAATGAAATTTTATTTCTTGAATAAATTACTTTTCTAAAAATTTAAAAACTAAGTTTTAGTCGTTATTTTTTATTGTAAAAAATAACCTAAAGTAAAATATTAACATAATATAACATAACCTGAAAAGTTGTGAAAATTAAGAAAAGTTTAAGATAGGAAGCTGTCGTTTGGTATCCGAATTTAGATAAGCCTACTGAGTAATATTTGCAAAAAAAATAATATGTCCCCTATAAGAAAATGAAAAGTTAAACGTCGCGACGCTTCGCGTCGATGAGATAAAAAGTCGAGTTTGGTATCGTTTGATAGCTTTTTTGATGTCCTAAATGGATTTCTTACAATTATTTTTCTAAAGTACGCCATTTTGAAACTACAGTCGAAAAACGAAATTGCCAATTTTTTGTTTTTCAGCATTATCTCGGAAACCATTTTGAATTTTGAAATTTTCTAAACGAATTCTTAAAGATCATCAAAATATGCAACTTTTTGCTAATTTAACCAGCCTGGTAACTATTACGGTTTCCGAGATCCCAATGTTAGTACCAATTAAAAAAATCACCCTGTATACTAAAATTTTAAACTTAAATGCCTTTTGGTTTTCAAGATACTGTCCTTTTCATAACGCGTCCTTTTCATAACGCGTCCTTTTCATAGCGCTTTCCCCCTACTATATGAACTGCTTATTCGCACTTAAACTCATGTTTTCTTAGTGTTAATTTGGGGGTTTCTGATGTTATATTTTGCAATAAGTACCTTTAATTAAAATAAATTGGAAATGCATAATTTTCTCTGCAACCGAATAATCTACTGTTTTTAGATCATCGCTAAACCAGTTTTAAATAAAACGATGTTTCGTGAGCGTTTACATGTCCTTTTAAATCGTTTTACGATAAAACGATTTGGTTAAAACCGGTTTAGCGAATGCGTGGAAACATAGTAATTGTTGTTTAATTACGCCACATCTGGGACCTTTTTATGAATTTAATTTATTTACTGGCTTAGGGTAGAATTTGTAAATTTTTTTCAAGGAACAATAATTTGTTCTAAACTACAGGGGTATGTATGTATAATAGTGAAGAAATAAAGATATTTTGTTGGGCGCGTTTCCAGTAATATATCGTGAACTTCAGTGCGGTTTAAACCACAAAGCTAGCTTGGATTTAGGATTAAATTGCATCCCCTTTTTCATTTTTTGATATTTTTGAACTATACCTGTAATAATTCCATATAAAAATTCCATTTCTATAATCTCAGAATTTGAATAAACTGGAAAAATATTCTAAAAAAATTACTTCCACCATAAATATATTTGAACTTTTCAATTTTTTGAATAGCCTTTTTACGTAAGGTTATTATTTGTTTCGGTACTGATGTAACATTTGAATCATCCTGTAAGTACTTTAGTCGAACAAGAGTTTACGTTTGGAAAAATAAAATTTTCATCAGTCAGTGTAGTTGTATATTTGAGACTAACATTATGAAGTGGTTAGCGCTAGTTATTGTCCATGGATTATTAAATCTGATGGTAGTGGAAGCAGAGACGCCGCTAGATTTTTTTTCTAAAGTTAGTTTTTAATAATTCGCAAGCCGTCAATAATTGCAAAGTTTTTTAGTTCAACCAACACGATTATGAATTAAAATTTGAACGACTTGAGCTTGCTGGATATGATCCTACTATTGTTAAGAACGCTAAAATTGTCACTTTTAAATATAACAGAACAATAGCACTTAGCAATATATCAATTGAATTTAACAAAGATTTTGGAAATAACATTGATGTAAGTTTCACAACCTAAAAAATTCAAACTGCAAATTAAAACATTTTAGGTTGTGGTTCAGGTTTATAAATTTGCAAGTAACGAATATCGAGTATTTCCAATTCGTTTTCGAGTTAATTTTTGTGATTCTGTAAACTTGAATATTGATAGTCTAATACCGGCCTTAAGTTTGAGTTTTTAATGTGAATTAATGAAAATATTAGCATACAAATATTTTACTTGTAAATCCAAGAATTATTGTTTTATAATAAACCAAAGTAAGACGTATTCGTCAGTAGCGTACCTAACATTTCGAGACCTGTTGGGTTGGGATATTTTATCCACAGTGGTGTTTTCCTTATTCGACTGTTTAAGAAGGAAAATATTGTTGTTACCAAACTTTTTCCAGAATCAAGAGAAATTATGCTTCTTTGCTATTTAAACATTTAAATAGGTAGGTACATCATTTTGTTTGTATTTGAATTTTTTATAAATTACCTCTCTTACAAAAATTTCACCTAACCGTTAAGTAGAAAAAAATTAAAATGTAAAAATTTAAAAATTGCGTTCAAATTTGGCTATTGGGGACTTTTAGCATATTTTACATATTTCCAGTAATAACGGCGTTATGTAAATTTGCCCGAATTACTGACGATCTTTATAGTAATTTCCCTGGACTAAAAATTTAAAAACAATAGTATATTTATTATTTAACAAGTATAATTTCATAATTACACAAGCATCAAATTTAAAACACGAGCCAGAGCGAGGATAATTTAACCATTTTGCGAGATAAATACAGTACTTTATTTACAACTAATTAGGTATGTAGTTTTGGTATATTTTACATAAATTGAGTCATTATTTTTGAACAAATTTACATTATTGGACACTTGTAAACAATAATAATAATTCATTTCATTACCTACCTATTAGGCCAGTAAACAAGTACATCTTACCTTGCAAAAGGTCATGTAGTTTTGGATTTTGGATATGTTATATGTACCTAGGCCCTTATTAAAAACTCAAGTTATGGAATTCGGCGCGCCTGTGCGCGCTTCAGTACAACCACTTTTGTGTCACTTTTTTCGGTTTTTGCTCAATAACTCTTTACTAGTACGACCTACAAAAAATATTAATGTTACCTGTTTTCTAGAGCACAAAATTTGCTGCAATTTATCCCAATAACGTGTTTTTCTAAACCATACAGTTACCGAAATACAGAGCTTCAAAGTACAAAATTTTTCAAAAAGTTAGGAAAAAGTACCACAAAAAAGACAGTGTTCATCATCTTAACGGTTTATTGGTTCAATTTAAAGACATCATGAGTAACACTTTGTAGTCATATGATAGATCTGTGCATAAAAAATTACAAATATGACCACAATACGAAGAATATTTTATACAGGGTGAGTCGGGAGAAACGCACCAAACGCCAAGGGGGTATTTTACATGTAAATATAAGACGAAAAAACCCAAAAGTTGTAGTCCGACTTTGATTGGTTTTCAAGTTACAACGACTTAAAAGCTTGAATCGCTAGTAATATAATTTCATTAATTTATAAAAACACCCTTTTTTAACTTTAAAGCTCTTTATTTCGGTAACATGGTTTTCTAAACCTCATATTTACGGAAATACAGAGCTTCAAAGTATAAAAAGTGGGTTTTTCAAAACTAATGAAATTTATATTACTAAATATTCAAACTTTTAAGTCGTTGTAACTTGAAAACCAATAATAATCGGACTACAACTTTTGGGTTTTTTCGTCTTAGACTTACATGTAAAATACCCCCTTGGCGTTTGGTGCGTTCCTCCCGACTCACCCTGTTTAAAATATTCTTCGTATTGTGGTCATATTTGTAATATTTTATGCACAGATCTATCCTATAGCTACAAAGTGTTACTCATGTTGTCTTTAAATTGAACCAATTAACCGTTAAGATGATGAACACTGTCTTTTTTGTGGTAGTTTTCCCTAACTTTTTGAAAAATTTTGTACTTTGAAGCTCTGTATTTCGGTAATTGTATGGTTTAGAAAAACATGTTATTGGGATAAATTATAGCAAATTTTGTGCTTTAGAAAATAGGTAACATTAATGTTTTACGTAGGACGTACTAGTAAAGAGTTATCGAGCAAAAACCGAAAAAAGTGACACAAAAGTGGTTGTACTGAAGCGCGCACAGGCGCGCCGAATTCCAAAACTTGGATTTTTAATAAGGGCCTAGGTACATACAACATATCCAAAATCCAAAACTACATGACCTTTTGTAAGGTAGCATACGCTTATTACGACCTGTTTACTGGGCTATATACAATTTTCAGAATCTCAATTTTGATAAACAGGAAGAGCATCGTAAAAAATTAATGCTTCCTCTAAACTTTACAGTTCAACTAGCCTCGAGTTGGGGTTATCTATTAGCTTGTTGGGGGGGGGGGGGTCGGATCATTTGAATCAAGCTAAGTAACTTGTAAAAATTTATTTAGTATTGCTGTTATAATCGAATCTTCCACTAAAAAAATGTTTAAAATGGTACCATAAGAAAGGTGCCGACGGTCTCGCCGCAAAGGTCATTTCTTGTCCCCCCTCCGTGGGGTGGGTGTGAGAGGTATCGAGGAACCGATGTCGGACCGATGATCTACACCCCCTAGAGACGCCCGATCCGGAGTTTGAGTTTGATGGTAAAAAAAATATTTTTGGCCCATGCCGATATTCCAGGGATTCCTTATACTCGAGATGCGCCGAAGGGATCGGTCCAAATTTTAGCCCGACGACGGTCGAAGGTCCGAGGGTGTCCCAACAGCCCTCGGAATTTCGATTTTTTGTTATGCGATATTTCAAAGTCGAAGGACGATATTTGGTAATTTTACGACGGCCGCTGAGCGGCCATTTTGTGAGATTTCTCGAAACTATGACCGGGGCGTTTATGAGGCTTGCCTAGAGTACCCAAATCCAAAATTTTGCGTCGATTGACAAATTTCGATTTTTTGGCCAATAGAAACGTATAAAATTTTTTCCATCTCTCCCATTGGTTCGAAATTTGAGGAGGGGATACTTCAAAGCTCACATTTAATAACTGTAAATTTTGAGCTCTTGCATGTAAAGGGTAACCGAGATAAAAATTCCTACTTAAAAAGTGTCAATTTTCGTCCATTTTCAAACAAAACAGTTAAGTCATAATTTAAATATAAAATAGTTAGAATCAACGAAGATTAGATGAAATGAGAATTAGATTAAATGGGAATTAGAGTAAACTATAAAATTTCGATATTGAGGATTAGAAAATGCTAATTAGGCGAACAAATAAGATTAAACTGGCAAAACTAAATTTCTCTAAAATTATTTGAAGATCGAATTAAGGGCTTGTTTAATAATTCACCAGCGAGGTCTAATTTCCATTAATTTGAATGAAAAAAAAACTTTTTGAATAAAGCAATCATTTTAGGAATATTTTCATAAACATAAATTTTATTTCTTCATACCCAAGAGAATCTAACGCCAAGTTAAAGTTTCTTTAGAAAATTTTAGAGTCCATATAATAAGGTTGTTATAAACTTTTTCAGACAATTTCTATAAAATTTCAATTGTGTTTCATTGTAGTATTTTGCTGTTTGTACGTATGATTTATATTTACTATGCTTTGTGTAACTTCAACAAGTTTTAAGTTCAACAAAAAAAAAGTTTTTTTTTACAATAAAACGAGAAAGTATGTATGCTATGGTTTGGTTTTTCAACTTTCAAGTGGTTTAATTATTATTATTTATGGGTCGTAATTTTGTTAAGTGTAAAACTTTTATAATGTATTAAGGTATCTTATTAACTTAATTTAACCTCTTAAGTATTTAATTACATAACTTATGTTAAATAGTGGCAAATTAAAGCTTTTCAAGTGGGTAATGGGAGTTATACAGTCACGTGATTTTTAAAAAATTCAATAATAATAAATTTTCTAAATAAATGTTTAATAATAATGAATAATAAACGTGTTTATTAAATTAAAGAATTAAACTCAATAAATACGTCGTTTTGATCTTAATTCGTGCATATTGAAGTGGTCACGTGACTGTAAAGAATTGCGAATTCAAGTATACCTACATCTAGGCCCGTTTGAACCCCAGCACTCGATATTACGAATTACATTAAAACGTAATATTTTAAAAATAATTTCTATTGACATTTATGTTTTCACAATAATTTTTAGGGTGCATACACCCTGTATAACAAACCTAAATGGTAACACGAGTTTCCAAAGCAATTTAATTTGAATCCACATAATTATTAATTTTTTCACACGTATAATTAAACTTTATCTTCTAATTACAAGCTAAAATGGCATCAAATGATCATTTAAATAGCACACATTATCCAAATGTGAATTCTTTTTAAATTCAAAGCAACACAAAATGAACTCTTTTATTTCGTAACTTTGTCGATTGAATATGTCTATCATTTTTAGTACGTTCGAGTTCTTTTGCGTAGTTTAAAAGTCATTTACAAGGGTACACTTTAGTTCGAACAAGTCTTTTCACTTGTTCCCTTTTTCTGATGTAAAAGATTCGACATTAATGTTTGAAAGGGAGAACGAGAGAGGGATGCAAAAAACAATTTTATGGCAAGCATTTGATGTAGTTTTGTATGAATTAAAATAAGTGCTTAGTTTAATTTACAATTTTCTTTTTATATTATGAGGATTGAAACTTTTTCTTTCAAAGTTCTCTTAAGAATAATACTCTCGTACTTACACGAACGAAATCAAAGTAGTTTAAATTACTATAGAATCTTTTATCAAACTGCAAATTGGCAAAAAGCTTTTCTTTTACTATAAAAGTATCTTTGACTCAAATACGCTTCCTTTGTAATTTAAAATATTTCTTATTCAGTTTGTTTTAAAATATATTTTTGTTTGCCGTTTACAAAGGTGACATAATTCGCATTAAAAAATTCTAATACCTCAGAAGAGCTCCTGGAGATACAATGAAAAAGACGGGGTTGTCACTTGTCTACTTACAACAATTTAAGGAACTCGAAGGAACGGAATGCACTTAAGAGCTTCTACAGCTGTAAAAGTATGATGGAAACTTAGGTACTTTAGACGACGTACATTATACAGGGTGCTCTACTTAGCATGCTCACATGGGGATGTCGTAAACCGTACGAGATACGAAGTCGCTTAAATGTAGCCGTTTTAATTTCCAATTCGATGCTGTTGCTTTTAAACAAAATTATTATATTAGAAGAGCTACTGGATCTACAATCAATAAGATGGGGATGTCACTTGTCTACTTACAACTATTTAAGGAACTCAAAGTAGTCGACCAGTATGCTAGAAAAAGGTTTAAGTAAACCACTTAGATAGTAATGCACTTACGAGCTTCCAAAGCTGTAGAAGTATGATGGAAACTTAGGTACTTTAAACGACGTAAATTATACAGGGTGTTCCACTTAGCATGCTCACATGGGAATGTCGTAAACCGTAGGAGATAGGAAGTCGGTTAAATGTAGCCGTTTCAATTTCCAATTCGATGCTGTTGCTTTTGAACAAAATTATTATATTAGAAGAGCTACTGGATCTCCAATCAATAAGATGGGGATGTCACTTGTCTACTTACAACTATTTAAGGAACTCAAAGTAGTCGACCAGTATGCTAGAGAAAGGTTTAAGTAAACCACTTAGATAGTAATGCACTTACGAGCTTCCAAAGCTGTAGAAGTATGATGGAAACTTAGGTACTTTAAACGACGTACATTATACAGGGTGTTCCACTTAGCATGCTCACATGGGGATGTCGTAAACCGTACGAGATAGGAAGTCGGTTAAATGTAGCCGTTTTAATTTCCAATTCGATGCTGTTGCTTTTGAACAAAATTATTATATTAGAAGAGCTCCTGGATCTACAATCAATAAGATGGGGATGTCACTTGTCTACTTACAACTATTTAAGGAACTCAAAGTAGTCGACCAGTATGCTAGAGAAAGGTTTAAGTAAACCACTTAGATAGTAATGCACTTACGAGCTTCCAAAGCTGTAGAAGTATGATGGAAACTTAGGTACTTTAAACGACGTACATTATACAGGGTGTTCCACTTAGCATGCTCACATGGGGATGTCGTAAACCGTACGAGATAGAAAGTCGGTTAAATGTAGCCGTTTTAATTTCCAATTCGATGCTGTTGCTTTTGAACAAAATTATTATATTAGAAGAGCTCCTGGATCTACAATCAATAAGATGGGGATGTCACTTGTCTACTTACAACTATTTAAGGAACTCAAAGTAGTCGACCAGTATGCTAGAGAAAGGTTTAAGTAAACCACTTAGATAGTAATGCACTTACGAGCTTCCAAAGCTGTAGAAGTATGATGGAAACTTAGGTACTTTAAACGACGTACATTATACAGGGTGTTCCACTTAGCATGCTCACATGGGGATGTCGTAAACCGTACGAGATACGAAGTCGCTTAAATGTCGCCGTTTTAATTTCCAATTCGATGTTGTTGCTTTTGAACAAAATTACTATATTAGAAGAACTACTGGAGCTACAATCAGTAAGATGGGGCTGTCACTTGTCTACTTACAACCATTTAAGGAACTCAAAGTAGTCGACCAGTTTGCTAGAGAAAGATTTAAGTAAACCACTTAGATAGTCATGCACTTACGACCTTCCACCGCTGTAAAAGTATGATGGAAACTGAGGTACTTTAGACGACGTACATTATACAGGGTGCTCCACTTAGCATGCTCACATGGGGATGTCGTAAACCGTACGAGATACGAAGTCGGTTAAATGTAGCCGTTTTTATTTCCAATTCGACGTTGTTGCTTTTGAAAAATATGAAAATGAGAAAAAAATGAAAAACTGAAAAATTTCATTTTCTTTAAATGCTTATAACTTTTTTATTAATGAAAATAATTTCAATTTTCAAAAACGGGATAATAGACACTACCAAAACCAACAATTTAATAAACAAAAATTTAGTAACATAAAATTGAGACTTGGCTTGCACTTACAAAAATATAACTGGACATCCAATTTCTAGGTTTCCAATTTATTTGTTTTAGTAATACCTATCATATGCTCTTTAAAAATTGATCTTCATTAATAAAAAAAGTTAAAGGCATTTAAAGAAAACGAACTTTTCCAGTTTTTTCTCTAAAAATCTAGAGTGCTAAAATTCTTTTTTCAAAAAACCAAGTACGCCTTTAACAAGGCTGCATTTGGTGTCATTTAACCGACCTCGTACCGCTTACGCTTTACGAGATCCCCGTGGTGAGCACGTTAAGCGGGACACCCTGTACGATATACACTTCAAAATACAGCCACTCAAGAAGGAAGCTAACGAATTTCCACAAGAGGGTGACTACTACTAACTTGAAATATTTATATTTCATACATTCGACATTTTCCGTGTTACGAGTTACCATATTGCTCTACCAACATTAATAACGTCACAACGTCGAGACTAACACGACCAAAGAGAAATACAAACAGATCTGACAAAGTGACTATTGTGCGACTCAAAAGATACTTCCAAGAGACAAATATTGTTTAAACAAGCACAGACAATTTAGACAGACCGACCGACCAATCATTCAAGTTAAACACGAAATTCTGACGAGGAAGAAAAGTTTTTTGTATGATTTCAATGATGGCGTAGACAATTTTTAAGTTTTTCTAATAAAATTAGAGATTTGTGGAAATTAATCAAATTAAAAAAAAGGACTCTTTAACTTTTGCTTCAACAGCAATTTTAGTCACGATTTTACTAAATTTAATTGATTTTGAAGCATTAATCAAAAATAGACGCCTTAGACGCAAAGTTAGCACCTTTTCTTCATTAAAAACTTTTGTTACAAACGCAAAAGTTTTTTGAAAATTTTCTTTTTTTTTTACTAATGATAAATTTATTTGTGCGCGTATTTCACACGTATTGCCGTAAAATTTTTATAACAAATTACTGATTAGCATCTTTAAAAATTTAAATTACTAGTAAAATATGTAAATTTCGGTTGCGGAAAAAGCGAATTTAAAGAAACGAAAATTATTCGACTTTGGATGAAACTTGTAGAAAAATGTTTTTTGTCTAGATTTTTTTGAGATAATTACCATAAATACATAAACATTATTCTTGAGAAAATTTGTAGATTTTTATAAAAATTTTTAACGTGGCGTAAATTATAAGGAACGCTCCTTTCTTGTACTAATCTTAAACTTCACTTGGTTTATTTAAATCGACAACTACAAATTTGTAATTTATTCTTAAGGTCTGAACTTAGTCTCGAATTAGAAAATCAATTAAGTGACCGAGGAATTAAGTTAATCTCTGTATGTGGCTTCTTAAGGACTGGGGCGTTTAAATTTATTTGCCGATTCAGGACAACCCAAGTGGCTGTGAAAATGACACTATTTACATTGATTGCGCTACAAGAAATTGAATTCTAAGTCGTATCGTGGCCTCCCATTTGTTCCAATTTACGTTATCGAAATTTTCATGATAATGAGTTTTGTTCATTGCAAATCTTACCCTTACAGTATAAAATCAACTTGGACAATCGAACTGGCACTTACCTAAAACAAAAAGAAAACAGAGTTAGAAAAACGTCAAGACTTGCGTACTAGCGTATTTAATAGTATATTACTTTTTAAGGGAAGTAAGTAAGATTTACTCTACCGAGAATGGTTTGCAGCCCGAGTGAAGCGATTTAAGTTGAATTTGAAGAAAATGGCAAATCATTGCTCTATTTTTAGCCTCTTCAGTAAAAACTTTGAGATAATCATTTAATCTCCAAACATTCCAGCAAACATCAACTGTTTTATTATCTATTATCATCAAGCATCCTGATGTAAATTAAAAACTATACCGTTTTGGACATATTTCGCAATTAACCATTAAAATTGTTTACATATTTAGCTCGATTTCCAGAATCTTAATAATTAAGCACTGGAAAATCATTCAAAAGAAATTACTTTCTCTATTACTATAATCCAAAACGTTTATATTTTAAATAGTTAGCCTTTATAATGTCATTATTTGGTTGAGTACGCCATACAACTGTGATCCAACGACATCTTTCAGACGCTTTAAAATTAAATATTTTTACAAGCATAGGTTGATATTTTCAGCAGTTCAGAAATTGATAACTTTAATAATATCATACGTCGTTTTTTTTTTAAATGGAACACCCTGTCGAAATCTAATGAATCAATTATTAGTATACTGAAAACAAATGATTTTCAAGAAAACAATATCTTACTGATATTTAAAAATAATTATTTAATTATTATGGTGACGATGATATTCCGATGAGTAAAAATTTACAGGGTATTCCATTTAAAAGAATTAACTTGATAAATTTCTTGGTAGCATCAGGACTGATCGGGAAGCTCTAACAAAGAAAAACCCATTAATGTTATTGTTATTTTATGTTATTGATATTTTACCAACAACCAATTAATGGGCGTGATAACCGTTGTAGTTAAAAACGCCTTAAACTAAATTAAAAAAAAAAAGAATTAACTTATGACAAAATACTAAAGTTAGCAAGTTTAGAACGTCTGCAAGTCTGTGGCCTATGGTCTTGACTAATACGGCACGACACAAGAAAATTTAATCAACTGGAAAGATGTGGTTAGTGTGTGTTTTAGTAGTAGGCGTTGAATGGGTTAAATTTTGCAGAAAAATTTAATTATCTTGGTAAGAACTCTAACCGAAAATAAAACTGGAAACGCTTTCGTAGAGAATATCATGAGGATAATTTTATGGTCTAACAATAATCTGGGTGTTTTAATTAAAAATCCAAATACTGGTTATAGCTACGTCCTACGTCCATACCGTACACGTACACCCTATATAACTCAAAATATTTTTACAGTGTAGCAGAACCCTTTAATCCGCGTTTCTGTACAATATACTATACTATTAAGTAAGCCATTTTTTAAATTATTTAATTATAGCAAAGAAAGAGCACGTCCTGTAGGGGAACACGGGCACAGAGGTCATAGTGAGCCTTTTTTATCATTTTCTCTTTTTCTTATTTAATTAATGGGAAACTAATACTTGAATCGCCTAGGTACAAATGTACCTGAAATATATGTAGAGTTCGTACAGGTACAAAAGATGCCAGCTGTCAAAATTGACAGATACGAATTTCAACAATTCCGGCGCATACAGCTTATTTTACAATCAAATTAACCAGTGACAGCTTTCGTGTTTTGTGGTTGAATTAGGTCTTTGGTTTTAAAACTCGTTCATATGTCACTGACAGATATTACAGAGACGGAACTGCGGAGATGACGTCACGAGGTGTACTCTTTCGTACCTGTATGAACTCTAAAATATCGTTTCTTAACTGCTACTGGAAATCGCTGTAATTAAAGAAAAGAGAGCGATTACCTGTGGTCCTCTTTGCCCCGTACATCGGGGCGAAGAGGACCGGTAAGTGGAGTAAAGAGTATGTTAAATAAACTGATCTAAGTATTTTATAAAATAGGCATTGTCCATTCATCCAGTACTATTGGAATATCCAACAGACCCTACTGGACACGCTTTCATACAGTGGATTCATTTTTTCCCTCGTAAATAAAATAAACAGAGACACACAACTACAGATGCTGATATACCACATAAAACACATATTGAATCTACGTTGGGATCGGAGGACCACAAGCGGACCTCTGTACTCCATTGAAGCGGGCTTTTTTGTTTGGACGTTCATAAGCTAAAGCTTATAAGTTCTAAGGTCAAACTTTTCGCTTGAATATGCTAAACTGGTATATTAACAATTACTTATAACGATGAGCTATCATTAATCACGTTTCATATTAAAGCTACCAACAAACTAACGTAATTGAAAAATTAGATCACTTCCCGTAAATTTTGAATTTATCTTGTACACACTAAGATTGTTTACAATACAACCATTTGAATTGCTAGGTATACTACAAAATGTGTAAATTATGCATTTTGACATGTTGATGCAGCACCTGGTTTTAAACTAATCGGGGAGGTCCCCTTTGCCCCGCCGGTCCTCTGTACCCCGTCTTCCCCTATATACAATTCGTAGTTATAGTTTAAAAAATTTCCTTTTGTTTTCTTCAAATATGTCATCATTCTACGATCAGAGTCATCACACGCAAACGAAAATATAAAACTCTTACAGCACTCAAGAGATCATAAACATTTATTTCTCTCTTTGAACGTTTTTCTAAGTTTTTGTGCCAATTTTAAGACTTATAAACCCTTTAAGACTTATAATGATAATTTAAAACTTTTATCCTTAATTCCCTAACATAATACTTGAATAGAATTATTATTAACCCTAAGATACGTAACACACAAGCATAGAAATGAACATAAACTGGGCTTTATCCACGTGGCAATAACTCTAAGGCTTAGGGCTTACATAGCAACAATTTTTACATAAAAAACCCTAAAGGTGTTTTCAGTAAACAAGACGAAAGTTACTATTTATGGTAAGTATAGTAATTAGTCAAATTATTACTCCACAAACGCTCTTGCATTATTAATTGATGATTTTGCTAATACGGTGCTGTTGCAGCACAATAAGGGCTAGTTTATACAGCTAATATTACCTAATCGTGTAAATATTTGTATGAACATTTTGCTGTTTAAACATAAAATAAAGCGTTCAGATCTTCTCGCTTTTCAATTTTTTCTTAAAGCGTTTTAAATCAAGAGGGTATCAAAAAATTTCTCTTAAAGGAACCCAAGTTACGCCACTGTAATTATTTTCCATAAATGAATAAAATCTCTAGTATCTGTACACGGCACGGGTTTGAAATAAAACAAAACAATACTTGATCGCTATCAGACAATTTAGATTTGAATCAACACACCTTGTGCCTCGGAAATTATAAATCAAACACCAAATTAGGCATACAAGTGCATATTAATGCTCACCTCATCATTATTATTAATATATACGCGAATTAAATGTATGGGCTTGGAAAGTCCGGTTTATGTAAATCGAGGGTGTCGATGAATAAATATTTTTCTACGCCAATAAGATAGAGATCAAACATTTTTAAAATTCTAATGTGATGGTAGAAAAACTTTACCTACTAAAAATGTACTGTAAAGCTCTCGATTAGTTTAGTTCGGCATTAAATTTAACATAGAACTTTTGATTTGTTTTTCTAATTAATCCATCATAGCATAGCTATAGTTCGGTCAACTTAAAGTCCCTTGTGACTCATCGCTGTATATGTATAATAAGAAATGTCATTATAAAATATTTTTTCTTTGCCTAATACTAAATAGTAACTTCGGTCTGCAGGAGGGAGATAGAACCTAAAAAAATTATATCTCCTGGGGGATATGACGGCTGCGCGGAAGCCTGACTCCGAAGACGGCTCGTACACCAGACTCTCTTATCTAATGAAAGACACTCTTACTTATAGCTTCGGCACCACTTAAGGCGGAGAACCAATGAGAGCGCTGCGTGGACTTGGATGTGAGTGGGAACGTCGACACCTCGCGTGCCAACGCAAGGCTTATTAACTTCACGGTTAATTGATAAAATTTCAATTAACGTAAATTTTATAAATATTTTATAAGGACTGGGTGAGCGCAAACAGTAGCTTCCGAACGAAGCTAATCTCATCGCTCTACCATGGTTATTACTCCTTTAAACGACATTAAAAAATTTTTAATGACGTTAAACTACTGAATAAGATCAAGGAGGGTGATATCCGCCATAAATACAGAATCAAGGAGTTGTAGTTAGTTAAGATTAATGAAAAAAGAAAAAAAATTAACACGAGGTTTCAGCTACTTTATAAATAATTAAATAATTTTTTAAATAATTTTCAAATACATCTTAAGGGCTTAAACAATTTCAAGGAGGTAGTATACTTAATTTAGAATGCCAGAAGAGCTTAAAAAAATTCAAAAATGAATATTAAGAAATTAAATATTTGATTTATCGCGGGTACTATAATTCAATGCGCTCAACCTTGTCGCATTTACATGGAACGAAGCGACCGGCCTTGGATAACAATTCTTACGGTTTTCAAGCAGATGCAGGAACTTTATAAAAAATTCAATTTAAGGAAAACAATCACTGTTTAGAGGCAGAATCTTAATGATTCAGGGCACCTCAAAGCCATAAGTAAATCCACATCGTTACAATACTGTGCCGCCTCCACGGACAAAAATGGAATTACCTTAATTAATTTTGACGTTTCTAACATTGCGTATTAAGAACGGACATACGTTTACTACAGATTGTTGCTTACACTTTCGAGCGATGAGTCACAAGCGATTTAAACCTGACTGAACTATACTATAGGTTTTCAAACACTTTTCCAATATTTTTCGAATTTTCGGGCTCAATTTCGCGAAATTAAATAGAAAAAAATTTCCATTTCGATGATATTACTTTTACGAAACTTTGAAAACAGTAAGCCATTTAAATTTAAAATGCCCTATAGAATTGCCACCTTTATAATTAATCTCGCAAAGGTTTTATTCATTAAAACTCTTTACACAAAAAGTTATTCCCTAGAGCCTTACGTTTATTTTGTTAGCCGTAAATAACTGTGAAATTAAAATAAATAAGGAAAGCCTATATTTTATTTCTTTTTTTCATCGCCAACTTAAATGTTTATTTGAATTGGAAGCCATTCTTGTGTCTAGCTCTAGATACAAGTTGGAAAGTTTTGTTAATATTTGCGCGATCATTTTAGAGAAACGGCTTTAGACGTTAAATCCCAAAATATTTATGAACGCACGTAAATACAACAAAAAAAACTCCATTTCGTATAGTTTACGTCTTGTTCCTTTTATTCTGTTTAGAAACTCAATTTGCGTATCTGTAGTCCTCGAGCTGATGGATTCCTGATGATCCCTTTCTTAGCGGCTTTCGGATGGCTGCAAACATTGGGGATTTATTGGAGGATCACTATAAATTCTAATTTACACGTCGCTTCGGTTGGAAGTCGCTACGGTATGGGGTGGAAATGATGCTTTTGCTTGTAGTTGTAGTAGTGAGAGGTAATTTGTAATTTGGTTGGATTGGATCGGCGGAACGGTGGTTTACTTAATTACATAGATAATACGGTGTAATATAACCAAAAGCAAATGGTTTATAGCTACGTGCTACGTAATTAATTAATGCTAAACTAAAGTTTTTAAATCCAAAAACACAAACTTAGAACATATAAATGGATCATTTTTTTTCATATTAATATTCAGTCGATAGCGTTTCGACGCCAATTTGCATTTTTAACGTTTTAACCCTAAAGTATTCGCACAATTAACCTCATTTGGAACTGTTGAAAGTTTAATCAATAAATATAGGTAATGTAAATTACGTGCATGACTCAACACAAAGTTATTTTATTTAATTTAAAAATACATTATCTTACAACTATTATACAGGGTTGGCCAAAAGTTCACAATCATTTTTTTTATTTGTTTCTAAATATGTAGTACCATTAATAAATCGTCGGCCTGCTTTAAAGCACAATAGCTCTAAACTATTGTATAAATCATAAATTAATCGCTTTAGCGCCGAGTATTAAAAATTCAAGTTAACAGTGCAGACAACGCCTTAAAATTTATGACAAACGGTCACTACCTGCAACGAAACTTTACTGTTGAATTAAAATTAAATTGACCTGCCCAAATTAATTGAATGAGAATTAATTTTAAGTATTGTCAAGAGGCAAATCAAAAATTTAATTTAAGGCCGCGATTAGTTAATCGAGAGTGTCATATTACTCGTTAAAAGAGTAATTCTCCGCTCAAGACCGATTATAGCCTAGGTATTTAAAAATTTTTCTTTTGCAAAAGACAAATTAGTCCAAGAAAGCCTGTTATGACCACGTTATAATTTTTTAAGAAGTTTCTTACAGTTTTGGGAATTCTTAAGAAACCACCCTGTGTATTATTATTAGAAATGGCTCAAGGATCCTAGCATTTTTGGTCCTAAATTAAATGAGCGATGACTTGGGAAATTCTACTTGAAACTTTTGACAAACCCTCCGTATTCTCTCCTATTGTTAGATATAAAATTCCACATTGAAAATATTTACGCTTTTAAGATAATTTCCGTTAGGATAATAATTCAAAAATGACAAAAGAGCAAAAGGAGCTTTCAAAAGGAAAACTAATATAAATCTAAAATAATCCTTTTATAATAAAATATCAAAACGTTTTGTTAATTAGCGTTAAGCAAGGAGGTAAAATACTATATTTCCCAATTTTATTATTAATCTCGAACTGAAATATTTATGTATTCTGAATTTACTTCAAAAAGCATCTTCCTTTATGTTAAATCAATTTGACGCCATATGCGGTATCATTTACACCACGCTGTGCTACTTTACTTAAATTAAATTTTGACATCTATTTCTAACACGTCCAATTTAATTCCAACGGAATATTATTTCATTTTTTTTAAATTTTCATTTGAAACTAGCAAAATTATAATATCTTTTTTAAAACGGTTTGTTCTTTAAAAAACTGAAAAAGAAAGAGAATTGAGTATGTTTTGATTAGTTTCTGAATAGTACAGAATAGCAATGTTCAATGTTCATGTTCACTATGTTGTATTTTTTTCATTCGTAGACCTCGAGAGTGTTTACAAAGCAATCGCATACGAACTACAGCTAAGTGTCTCTCACGGCAGCGAAGTTTACATAACAGTTTCGCATCCTCTTGAAAAGGTGAGAAACATAAAGATCACGATAATTAATAATCGATGTGGAGCTTTTTAGTACTATTTTATTCCCGGAAGAAAACCACCCCAGTCGATGGCATACTTGTAGCAATTCGCAGTGGCTGCGATACCGCTCTTTATTAATAAAATAATGAATCTCATGTAGGGCTTCACGCGAGTCTCGCAAAATTGCGAGATGCGAGGCGAGACTAAGATTTACCATACGAGGCGAGAAAACGATTTGCGAGACGAGATTTGTTTTTATTCTTGCCTCGCAGTTTTAGTTATTTTAGTTTAGTTAGTTAGTTTTAATTTAGGTTATTAATTAAGGAAAATTGGTGCAATCGGGCCTTAGTCATATCCCTAAGAAATTAAACGAGCAGTTTAAGAAACTGCGGGAATCTCGCACTAGGTGAGATTACGATTTAAAAAATTTTGCGAGGAGAGAAATGCTAATTTCTCGCAAGTAAAGCCCTAATCTCATGTGAGCTTGCCCGTCCCGTTACCCTCCATTACCTTTAGAATCGTCCAAAGATTGGGATGGATTTAAGACTTCTGAGAAACAAAATCAATTTTTATAAGGAGAGCACAATAGAACCGACGAAGTGACCTAAGCGCAAGTTAACTTAGTTTACCCTCCACCATGTGTCTAAAAATCCTATCCTGGTACTGTTATCGTCAAACGACAACAATACAGTAGTTCCTTCTATTACTTAGGGCCTGTACTCTCAGTCTCAGTTAAAATCCTCCTTAAATAACCAGGTTACAACCCAGGTCAACCCAGTTTGTCTCTACCAATGACATAAAATACATAAAAACATCATTTAATCAAGTTTAACTTTAACCAATTGTCGAATTAGCCTACGCAGTACTTAACCGAGACTCACTCTAAGGGTCGGTACTGTGCGTTTCGGTTAAACCTTTAACAGATTTTTCTAAGAAGGCAGCATAACGTACCCAACGAAGTGACCTAAATGTAAGTGTACTTAGTTTACCCTCCACCATGTGTCTAACAATCATATCCTGGTACTGTTATCGTCAAACGACAACAATACAGTAGTTCCTTCTGTTACTTAGCGCCGGTACTCTCAGTCTCAGTTAAAATCCTCCTTAATTAACCAGGTTACAACCCAGGTCAACCCAGTTTGTCTCTACCAATGACATAAAATACATAAAAACATCATTTAATCAAGTTTAACTTTAACCAATTGTCGAATTAGCCTAAGCAGACTAACCGAGACTAACTCTAAGAGTCGGTACTGTGCGTTTCGGTTAAACCTTTAACAGATTTTTATAAGAAGGCAGCATAATGGACCCAACGAAGTGACCTAAATGTAAGTGTAATTAGTTTACCCTCCACTATGTGTCTAACAATGCTTTCCTAGTACTCGTAGTGTCAAACGATAACAATACAGTAGCTCCTTCTGTCATTTAGGGCCGGTACTCTGATGCTCGGTTAAAAGTCTCTTTACATAACCAGATTACAACCCAGGTCAACACAGAATAGTTCTAACAATGACTGAAAATACATAAAAAACATCATTTAATCGCGTTTAACTTTATCCAAGTATCGAATTAAGGGTCGGTATTGTGAGTTTCGGTTAAACAATTAACTTCAGGTTTCAAATTAACGAAATCAACTTGAACTAAGTATAAAATTTGCTCAACCGAGACTAAAAGTACAGGCTCTTAGGCACAGTACTTTTACCAGCTCTGAGGCACAGTACTTTTACCGGCTTTAGGCCCGGTACTTTTACTATCGATCGAACAATCGATTTTCTTTTAAACAACCATCAGCACCACTTAGGAACAATTTTTCGTTTTGTTGGAAGTACCAGACTTGACAGCCTCGACTACAGGAGCACTTCTCCTAATAAATTGTACCTATCGTCTTAATTTCATGATTCAACAGCCTCCTATAATAATTATAGAAAATGTAAATAAATAAACCGCATATTGTTATTTTAGGAAATTGTTTTTGGAAAATTAATTTTATAAATTGCGCCATTCGTATGCGTCTAGTGTATAACACCTCAAGTAGCGACTTAATTATAGTGACAAATCTAAATCTAATTGTTCGTTTAGAATTCAAAGGCAGAACAAATTTAATTGTTCCGGTTTGTAGAGAGAGTTGGAAATTGTTAGATGACCTTGTCGTAAAGCTTTTGTTTTCTTGCATATCCTCCTTCTGATCCTCTCATGTCTAATGACACTTTTACTAACAAATTTTCACTATATTCTTGTGTACATTACATACCTCAATTTAACCCTCAATTTACATTTAGAGAAATGTTACAAACAATTTATAAAACGTTTTCATTTAAATTATACAAAATTTAATTATAATGTAATTAATTAAAACCATGAAAAAATTTAATTTTCATTAAAAGCTTAACAAAAATAATTAAAAACGCAGTTCTCGTAAATCACAATCTTTCTGATTAAAATTATGCAATTTCTTTAATTCTAGTGTAAAAAATGCTTACTAATATAATTTTTCTTTTCTAAAATCAAAGAAATACAGGGTGTCTACAAAGTGTGGAAAACCCTTACTATCACGAATAATAAATCTATTTAACAAAAGGGTCATTGACCGGAATGAACACAGGTAATCCAAACAGAGAGACAGATCGAGAGAATAATTTGCCAGACCAACTCAGAGAAGAAAGACTAAGGCATAGAAGAAACTTTATGTATACAGGGTGGCCTAATAAAAAAGGAATTTCTGGTTATTAAAAAAAAGCCTGAAACAATGTGGTTATGTTGTTTTCAATGGACCTTCTAAGTTGTCCAATCTTTCTTTGGAAAATTTTAGGGCTTCCTGAATTTGTAAACGCCCTGTATAAAATAAATTTTCAATAAAAGCCAACTTTACGCGTGTGAAGTTATTACTTACACCATCGATGTCAAGTTAAGTAAATTGGTTTTTGAATTTTTTTACATTTTTTAATTTATTGCCGTCCGAAGATGTGCCGATTTATTAGTTTACAAAGAACCATTTAAGAATAGACTATAAAAAGGCACTTGCAGTAACAAATTATAGCTTTAACGAGCAGGAATTTTGTCGAATGTGAGAATTCTTATAAACATTTAAGAGATTTACAGATCTCAAGTCACGAAATATCGACATCGGTAAATTTCAGAATAAATACCCTTTGTGATTCCTTAGTCCCTTTATCTATTTTACACCCTTGCCTTTCTAATTTTACAGTTTTTTTCTAAATTTTGTTTTGCTCTAATTAACTGCAACTGAACAACACTCCACACAATTCTCCGATTCGACCTGGACAACAGAGAGATTTTAAATCTTTTTCCCACGACCCTTGTCGTTTTTTTTTGGAAGAACGCCCCATGTAGAAAAATGTTGGCAATAAGAAACTGATATTGTAATGGGATCAATTTGGATATAGATAGTTTATTTCTAGATCTAATTCAGTGCACTTCTCCCACCCCGGTCTACGAGTAAAAGGCAATAAAGCTCCCATGTTTAAATCTCTACACCTGTGACGTTATTTCCGTTACAGATTGTCACGCCTCATTTACAGACATTTTGACATCCCCTCTCCCAATTCCCACATCTTACTCTCTAAATTGCCACCAATAACTTTGAGTGCCATTTTGACTTTTTAAATTGGTACTCTTACTTCCCACCTCTTTTTTACATTCGTACACCTACTTCACACTTATTTTTACACGCCCACTTGCCTCCAAATTGAATTTCCAGTCACTTTTATCCTGATGTGACGTCACATTCGGTGGAGAACCCGCTTAGCTATACTACTACCCCTTCTTGACACTAGAAAGTGTTTCTTTGAATACCTGATAGTAATTGGAAATGAAGACATCGAAGTCTATGAGTTTAAACTCGAGAATAAATAACTAAATCTAAGGGACCATCCTGTATATTACACCCGATTGTTATTCTAAATTTTGTTCGATTTAAAAAATATCCAAGTCTCTTCAAACTGAAATTAATTTTAGTAAGAAAAAATGAAACCAATTTTACAAATCTTAATGAAAATTTCCTTTATTAATAACTTGAAAACCTTTAAGAAACAGTCACCAAAGTATTTTAAATTTTGTTAATTAATTTTTCTTTTCAAACTTTCTACAACTTGACACTTATTTTACTAAAAAAACTTTAAAATTTAAAGACTTCCAAAAAAAATTCTCTCCACAACATAAAGCTCAATACCATATTTTTGGCGAAAAGCCATGACGTAAGAGAAAAAGTTTTCAACTTCAAAGTTATTTCAATTTAACAACAAGTCGAGTGGAAATTTATAAATAAATGTTAAAAATACGACAGTTTGAAATAAGACTTTTAGTTTTATCAAAATTTTGATTTCTTGTACTGTGTGTCCAATAACCAATTTATAGGTTATTGGGTAAGTTCCAGTGAACTTAATGTGTCTTGAAATTAAAAAAAAGGAAATGTGGAATATATTAAAGCGGAAGGGATCGACATATAAAATTTAACAAATCAAAGTTGAATTCTGACTGTATAACACTCAAGACAAATCCTTTTTCAGGCTTTGGCAATCGTGGGCTTGTACCTCGGCACTAAGGAAAATATGTGGGAGAAGAAAAGGCCGATGTGGGTGCTGAAGAAAAATATGTTTGTATATCGACTCATTATTCGTCCTGCTTTGCCTACTCTCTTTCCCTGTAACTCGGCAACCATAAGAGCTAGAGCTCCCGTTTTATTTTTATTGTGACTTTGGTGTCATTTCTACCCCTTTATAAATTAGTTTTTCTATTTCGGTACTGAAATGCACTCCTTAACGCACTGTTTTGGTCTCAAAACGCTTAAGAAAGCTTCTTCCAACGCTTCAGGGGGATTTAATGCAACACCCGGTTTTTGGTGTTACAGCGTTAAATGTAATTTTTTAGTTGTTTTTATTGAAGGCCTAAGTTTCCCTTCCGTCGATTAGCCTTCGTAGATTATTTAAAAAATTTTGTTTTAAATATCAGCTCTTATACAAATTATATTACATTGTAAATCTATTCATAAATAAACGTCTGAACTTTGATGTCTCAGAAAACCTAAAAAGGTTTTCTCATTTTCCATCCAAGAAACATTTCAATTTAACAACAAGTCAAGTGGAAATTTATTAGTAAAATGAGAAAAGTAAGACTCGCATAATTTTAACAAAAATTTCCTTTTCTTATATTCATACACAATTTCAGATATATTGAGAAAATTCCAGTAAACATAATATGCAACTCGAAATTTACCAGAAAAAAGAAAATAATGGAAAATATTAAGCTAAAGCCATTTCGAGTAGAAAATCAAAATATAACACAAAAATAAACTTAAATACAACAATAGTTTTGAAGGGTTTCTAAAAGATTTTTCATTTCCATCAAGGACGCACTTTTATTGAAAAGTTTAAATTTTTCTAGTTATCGTTAAATTAACTTTTATGGAGTTTATTTAAAAAAATTTGTTTTTCGAGTTTTCTTATATCCAATTTCCTGCACTCACGCCATCTCAAGAGAGTACTTATAGTTAATAAACGAAAGTAATTGTATACCACGTTTCTAAGAGAGATTCGTTAACGGAAAACCCTTACGTAATTGTAAGTTATATAACGACCCCGTTATACATCTTGTCTCCAACTTTTTAATTTACTTTTAGTCTCTTTTTGGAGAAAAGGGAAAAAATATGGTTTCAGTTTGTATGTCATTTAAGAATAATAATGAAATAATGATAAAAGTGCAAAAAGAGCAAAGTTTTTATTGTGCTTTATATTAGTCAATTAAATAAAAAAATTGCGTAATAAAATTAACGAAGCTTAAAAAAATAGTCGTCTTTAGTTGGCTATGTCGTGCGTATCTTTAGGGTCTACATTTGTAAAAACGGGGTCGAATACAAAACATTTAAGAAGAAGGAACTGAAAGAATGTTCTCATGAATCACGCGGTCGCAAAGGGAGCATCCATCTTCGGTGTCCGTGTCGAGTTCTTTAGTTTACAGAACATCGAGGTCTTTAATATTGGAAAATAGGTTTATTAATGGATTTTATTATCCACAAAATTTAAAAAAATTTTTTTTCAATTTGATATCTTAATGAAAATGAGGGTATTTATGGAGGTTTTCATAAAAATTAAATTTATCAGTAATTTTTTCAGCATTCTTCATTAAAATATATCCCTACAATGTACATTAATGATAAAACCTTTTTCGTGTTTAATCTTCCCTAAATTTTAAATTTATTTGACACTTAAAAAATTACAAAAAGGAATAAATCAGCATAAAATCTTATACTAATTTACTTTATTTGAAAAAATATTGATTTTTACAATCAATACAGAGTGTTCTACCCCATTCGTCTATAGGGAAGTTAAAGCAATTTTCCATACACAAAAACCAAAACCTTTTAACGTAGCAATAAATAATGACTTATTTGAAATGTCACGGTAGAAATTCACTTCCAAGAGTTAAACATTGCGGTGTAATCAAATTGCAATTACAAAGAGAATGCGTTAAGCAAAATTTAGTTACAAGCTTCAAGAGAATGCAAATTTGCCGTTGCTCATGAAAAAGGATCCCGAAGACGTTTATTTTCAAAGATGCGGATGTAGTTCACTACGACTACGAGACAACAATCAGTGAGACAACAATCGGCGAGATAGCATCGGTAGTCATTCGAACTCTACGAAAAGACTATAACAATGACTGTAACGATTTAGACCTACCTAGACCTTTCTTAGCCATAGAGGTTATAGCTAAACTTGAAATATATGGGGCCAGTTTAAATGTGGAATACCATACACAGGCTTTTACACCACTTTGGCTTATTAAGACCGGCAAGCCGAATCGTCTGTACAGTCAGCCTCACAATTAATGGCTACCCTGGATATAAGCCTAGCACAAATTACGGATGAAACCATTATAACACCCTCTACTTAAATTGAAGGGTAACTTTATTTTGCCAACAGGTAGTAAATCAACAACCTCCCCTTCTGTCCTTTTATCGTTATTAACTCATAAACAGCCAGGGTGGTCAATAATTGTGAGGCTGACTGTACATCGTTCAGGCGACCTACATTGGTAAACCTGCATGTGTAGAGACCTGTACAGGCCAAAAATGGGCAGGTAAGCCGGAATAAAAGCCTGCGGCGTGTCTCCACCTTGACGTTCATTAATATCGGCACGAGCATTTAAAACGGTTCAGGCGTTAAGACCTTAGGGTTGCTATAACCATTGCGGACTTGTGCTTGTTGACGCCGAAGCTACATACCTCCTGGAATTGTCTTTTTGTATAAATAATTGAACAATTGCTCCACATTAACAACAAAAGAATAGTTGCAGGAAATATTAAGAATTTTTCACATTGCACCAACCAGACACTTCGTAGCCAGACTGTGCTATCAGGACAGGCTCAAAAATTTTCAAGGGAGGCTGAAAGCTAAAATCAGGGTACACCATTTGTTAATCACTGTAATCTCTTCTGAGGATGGAAGTTTCTTGACAAAGTTTGCAAACTCTCGACTTTCTCAAATGTAACACCGAAAACCCGGTGTTAGATTAATTCTCCCTTACCGTTGCTCAGTTGGAGACGAGGGTTCATAACAGAAATTAAACACACTTTTGATGGGAAAATGCAAAAAAATTAATAAATAAATGGCACTGATACAAAAATAAAATAACCTTTTTAAGGAAAAAAACGTAGTGATAGATAACTACTAACAAAATACAAATCTCAGTGACCATGACTCCGTCCTCTTCGCCCAGACCACTAATCCAACCGGTCCTCAAAGACTTCAGGTCTGGACAAATATAAACAGGACAGAAGTAGTCCCAGATCACTAGTCCTCTCTTTAAGATCTAACCTGGTCCTCTAAGAGAGATCAATAGGCCTGGAAAACTCCAGACGCTCTTTCCCACCAGATCACTAACCCTCTCTCCTAAGAAAGAGATCAAAAGCAATGTTTTCTTCTTCGGCACCAATTAGAAACTAATCGAACAGGCTTAAAATTTTCAAGGGCAGGCTGAGCCTGCCCTGGCGTACTCCTGACTACGGCCCTACGAGTAGAAAAAGGCTGGGTAGCATATCAAAACTTTTTAATCAGTCTACGCTACCAGTACTAACATTTATGGAAGACGACCACGACCTGAATTTTCACTAAAGGAAGGAGATAAGAGAAGAAAATGTTTGGAATCACTTTCAAGGGTCTCAAGACGAATGCATGGAAGAAAGACCAAAGTCGAGTTTTTTGGCAACTAAAAAAGAGGCTTAAAGCTAAAATCAGGGTTTTCTCTTTTTTGCGTTTGTATAAATGTCTTGACCACAGTAATCTCTTCTGAGGATGAAAGTTGTTTGCCCAAAGTTTGTAAAAAGTTAACTTTTTAAAAATCAATGTTTTCTTCTTCGGCACCAATTAGGAACTTATTGTTTCATTATTACTGCGAAATCCTTAAAAAGCTCTGGCTATAACAGGCTTAAAATTTACCAGGGCAGACTCTGCCTGCTCTGGCGTACCCCTGGCTAGTGGCTACGGTCGTGCGACCAGGGAAAGGCTGGGTAGCATTTCTAAACTTTTGAATCAGTCTATGCTATCAGTACTTACATTTGGGGATGACAACAACGACCTGAATCTTCACTAAAGGAAGGAGAAAAGAGAAGAAAATGTTTGGAATCACTTTCAAGGGTCTCAAGACGAATGCATGGAAGAAAGACCATCCAAGTCGAGTTTTATGGCAATTAAAATCGAGGCTTCCATCTTAAAGATAGAAAACAACTGAGAAAAGACGGAAACGCAGAAAACTGACCTAAAGTATTTAGTTTTCACAAGGTAATTCTTCTGCACAGAAATAGAAAATTTACTTAAAAAGAAAATTTTTCTTAGATTTTCTTCAAAGGAAAAAAGGACAGAAGCTAAGAGCTGCTTTGCAGAGCTGGAAAAAAAAATTTGACAACGTTACGCACGCTGTAAGATCAATTACCAATAATAGATATTGTGAAACGCCCTTGTATGAAAGGGGTTGCCAATTCGTTAATTACAAAAAAAGTAACAAATTTAAAAAAGTAAGATAAATCGCGAAACTTTTCTTTTGACGATTGTAAATTGTTAAATAATAAATTTCCACTTCATTTAAAATGTTTCTGACTTTAACTTTTCTATTACTTGCAATATTTGAAAAGCTCTAAAAATAATATTCTGACAGAATGACTGAAATACTTTATGTTGTGTATCTCTTCTTGTAAAAAAAAATTATTTATCTGCTAAAGATTTTTCTCTTCGAGATTCCCGTCTCGATTTTAATGTCGTTTATTGGGAAAATATTCAGGAAATTTAAAGTGATGTGACTTGCCTTGCATCAATATTAAAAATGCACTTTATTAAATTATTTTGTAATTTAATATTGAAATTTTATATTAATAAGGAATAAAGAAAGAAACAAAGTTAAAAATACTACATCCGACATCGGTGCACTAAAAATAAATTTAAAAAAAACTATCACAAAACTTATTTATTGGCATACCCTGTATAAAAATACACGATCCTAATATTTCTCTTTATAACATATTATTATGTTTAAACGCAAATCAAATTTAATTTTATGTACATACGCTTTACTAAAATTTTACGATCAAATTACCCTCCAGACACGCATACTTTTTCAACCCTTAATAATTTTTATTTAAAAAAAAATGTACATCAAACATTTTTTATATAATAATTATTACAGTAACGTGATATCCATAATATTTAGAGCATCAAGTTATGGGTTATGCAAAAGGGGCCAAAGTAAAACTCAACTAATATTGCGTTGGGCAAGATATCGCGTGAAGACAATGCTACTTTGCGGCTTTGTTTATGAAGAGCTAAACACACATTTTAGTTTGAATTAAGGTTATAACGCTTCAGCGCTTTCTGATATGCTAAGGGAAACTTAAGGGATCTTGAATAGAATTATTATCTTACGTATTACAGATGATGAAGTTCTATCAGTTTGTCAATATTTTAGTTTGAAATATTTTATTATGTTTGCAAACTTAAACCTCTACGTTACTTGCGTAAAGTTATAGGTTTTTGGATATGGTAAAAATATTAAAAAAGCTACTCTTTTGTTTAATTAATTAATGTTAAATAAATGTTTGTTAACTACATCAAACCGATGTTTATAAATCAAATACAAATAGAGAAATTGAATTGAACATTATAAGCCAAGGTAAACTTCCAATATTTACAATATTTTTGTTAATGCAAATAAGAGCTTTACAATTTTTTCCATGAAAAGCTGTAATTATGTGTAAATAGAAGAATTTTCTAGAAAAATGTTTACCCTCTACTATTTGTAAAACTTCCAACTATTACACTCGAAGCACAAAATTTGCATTTTTTTTTAAATTTGTGAAAAATCCTTAAACGAGGTCGCGAGAGCTTTTCTCAATACCTGGAGAAAATCTCTTTTTAAAAAAGTACAAAAGCGGCTTTATTTCGAAAAATGAAATTGCGCTTAAAGATTTTAGGAAAAACAATGTAAATATTAAAAAAAAATACGACGTCCTGTGTCGACTTTCAATAGATTACTGTTAGTGCTTGGAATTTTAAAAGTGGGATCTGTAGTGAAATAAGAAGTTTTGGCAAAACATTTTAACAAGTCGTCAGTGGAAAAAAATAGGAAATTATTTTGTCCACACAATAAAAAACGCATGGAGCATAGGAAATGCACAGTAAGGTCCGAAAGAGACAGAGATATAAATAGAGATAAATATAGAGAGTGGCGGAAGTAGAATAGGGATTGGTTTAGAGAAATGGGGAGTGGTCTGTCACCATAGTTACCGTAAGTCAATTCAGAAGAGGGTTCGCATCTGTCACCCTACATGTCAATGTCATATGACAGATTGGATAAGATGACAGATGAGATTGACAAATGAGATGACAGATGAGATTGACAGACGAGATTAAATGACAGATGAGACTGACACATAAAATGGGACGACAGATAAGATTGACAGATGAGGTGACAGAGTAGATTGATAGTTAAATGACAGAAGCGATTAACAGATGAGATGGAATACAGATGCGATTGACAGATGACTTTGACATAGATGATATTGACATAGACGACCAGAAAGGTAGCGCGCGTTTGTCATCTAGTTTTATAGAAAGAAAAGTAACCATAGCGACGCCTAGCGTCGTTAAACGATACGACTAATTTTAGCGTCATTAGTAGAGAGCGGATTTTAGGCTCTTAAAAATTAAAAAAAAAGCCTCATAAATAAGCCACAAAAAACTCGAATTAGGCATTAACCTTTTCAAAATAGGCATTAACCTTTTCAAAATAGGCAGTTACGTTTTTAATAATTTTTTTTCTAAAAGAAACGTTTTAAGCGAAATTTAACATTTTAACAAGCTTTTATTATATAAGAGTACGTAAAAAAAACGTTTTAAACAAAACTTATAATTTTACAAATGCAATAACAAATTTATTACAAGTTTATTACATCCGAGTATGTAAAAAAGAAAGGTTTTTTAGGAAATTTAAGATTTTACAATTTTACACACGAAATAACAAATTAACAAGTTTATTTTGTACAGGTAAAGAGGTCCAAAATTGACTATCGTTGACTAAACTCCTCGTATATAATGCGATTTTTAAGCAAAATAGGATTCATCTTCACCTATTGGTGAAACAAATTACCAAGAGATTGCGCTTTTTCAAAAATCTTTATTTTTGGTTTTTATAAGTTTTACTTTTGAAGAAAAATTTAATGTTTCATACGGATAAGTACTTCTTTTTTTTTAAAGTGACACTTTTACTCCTAATAAAACAAACTACTATTCTGAAGAAATTGAAACAATTTTTAAAATTGCTACAGCCTTACCACTTTAACACATGCTTTGCAAAATACTTCGTCTAAATTATGTAGTTCAAAATTTTCTTTTTCCTTGGTTAACAGCGATAGCCACTGATTTTTAATTTTGTTGAAGATTTTTGTTTTGGCATTTCGCCGATGTTGATGAACAGATGAACACACTACTATAATTAATTTGATACAACTTGTTGCAAAGAACAAAACTACACTAAAGTAAAACATTTTAAAATAACCCCCCACTGCATTAAAAATTAACACAAATCTGTAATTTGCTACCCTCTAACAAACTTGCTATCACCGGATGCAGCTGGAGCGGCGGCACTATGCGAATATAAAGAATTAATTTAGTAAATTTTTTAATAATAAAATAAAAATAATTTTAAGCAGATAGATTTAAAATTCCTCAAAACAACCAGTTTATTTAAGGCCAGACTTATTTACTTTTTAGGCAACTATATTTGAGTTTTAGGCGCTTATTTCGAAATTTCTCAATTTTAGGCATTTTAGGTAAAAACAAAGGCACGTCAAATGATTCATTTTTTTGCGAATCGTACTTATCTATTGTTTAATTTTATTTATCTACATTAATACCGAAAAGGCAATTGCCTTAGAATCCGCTCTCTAGTTATGAAGCATCTAAAATTAATTTTGTTTATTGCTTAAGATGCAAAATTTCATGCTCTAAAACTATTATTTAAAGATGTTTGTCGAAAAATCAATTGGAAATTAGGAAATTAACAAAGTATGATTTTACATTTTAATTTCATATGACCGAGAGATCCGGTCACCAAGCGGTGTAAGAAGCGATTGTCTAAAATCCGTACAAGCAGAACTAAACTACTTTTCTGAAATTAATAATTTCAAACCTAAAAGTTGCTGGTAAAAATTAATCAGCTGCAAATAGTACAATATTGTGTGACCCATACATAGTTTTATTAATTATTGTTCTTATTATGAGAAATAATGAACAATTTTATAGCTTTAAGTTGGATAAGCTTAATGTTTTTAAGATTGCATTGTTCATTTAATTTTATAAAAAGCACTATGAACCTAATTTTCAATTATTATATTTTAAATACAGCATTCCATACTACATACTAATAAATAGAGAGCGGATTTTAGGCTCTTAAAAATTGAAAAAAAAGCCTCATAAATAAGCCACAAAAAACTCGAATTAGGCATTAACCTTTTCAAAATAGGCATTAACCTTTTCAATATAGGCAGTTACGTTTTTAATAATTTTTTTTCTAAAAGAAACGTTTTAAACGAAATTTAACATTTTAAGAAGCTTTTATTATATTATAAGAGTACGTAAAAAAACGTTTTAAACAAAACTTATAATTTTACAAATGCAATAACAAATTTATTACAAGTTCATTACATACGAGTATGTAAAAAAGGAAGGTTTCACACAAAATTTAAGATTTTACAATTTTACACACGAAATAACAAATTAACAAGTTTATTTTATACAGGTAAAGAGGTCCAAAATTGAATATCGTTGACTAAACTGCAACACCTCGTATATAATGCGATTTTTAAGCAAAATAGGATTCACCTTCACCTATTGGTGAAACAAATTAACAAGAGATTGCGCTTTTTCAAAATCTTTATTTTTTGTTTTTGTAAGTTTTACTTTTGAAGAAAAAATTAAATGTTTCATACGGAAGTACTTTTTTTTTTAAAAAGTGACACTTTTACTTCTAATAAAACAAACTACTATTCTGAAGAAATTGAAACAATTTTTAAAATTGCTACAGACTTTACCACTTTAACACATGCTTTGCAAAATACTTCGTCTAAATTATGTAGTTCAAAATTTTCTTTTTCGTTGGTTAACAGCGATAGCCACTGTTTGATTTTCAATTTTGTGGACGTTTTTGGTTTTGGCATTTCGCCGATGTTGATGAACAAGAACAGATAATTATAATTTAACACTACTATAATTTAATACAGCTTGTTGCAAGAACAAAACTACACTAAAGTAAAACATTTTTAAAATGTATTATTTTAAAACAACCCCCACTGCATTAAAAACTAACGCAAATCTATGATTTACTACCCACTATCTAACAAACTTGCTATCACAGGATGTAGCTGAGAGCTGAGGCGGCGGCACTATGCGAATATAAAGAATTAATTTAGTACCTAAATTTTTTAATAATAAAATAAAAATAATTTTAAGCAGATAGATTTAAAATTCCTCAAAACAACCAGTTTATTTTAGGCCAGATTTATTTACTTTTTAGGCAACTATATTTGAGTTTTAGGCGCTTATTTCGAAATTTCTCAATTTTAGGCATTTTAGGCACTAACAAAGGCACGTCAAATGATTCATTTTTTTGCGAATCGTACTTATCTATTGTTTAATTTTATTTATCTACATTAATACCGAAAAGGCAATTGCCCTAGAATCCGCTCTCTAGTCATTAGAAAGATTTAATTTAACCGAATGTGTAACTTTTACCATTGCCAAAACAGCATTGTTAATATGACGTAAAAAGATCACCCTGTACCTATACGTAAAGCACATTTGTAACGTGCCATGAAAAGAAGAGTTTACCCTAAATTAAAACAAGGATAGTAATACGACCAAGTTGTTAAATTTATTTTGACAAGTAAACTTGAAACTACTACACCAGTAAACAATCGTTAAGTAGTTGTAAGTGCACTTGTTTCTAAATTTGACATAACCTACAGAATTTACTGTCCGTGTTTTAGATTAAAGCAAATCTTATTTTGATGGAACGGTATTATGCTGGGAAATCTATCAAGTCTTCTCAGATTAGCTAAAAAATAATTATAATATTATTGAAATAGTGTATTAAAGAACAAATTTCATAAGGTACCTTGTTAACATACGAGTCCAAATTAAAAAAAAGAGCCGCTTGCGGCGAGTTTTATAAAAGACGAGCAACAAAAAAAACCGTCTTGAAAGAAGAGCTACAGTAGCATAACCTATAGAGTTGAACAGAAAATTAAAATTTTATGCAATAACATAGTAGTAAAACGCACAGACAGACAGCCAATACATCTTCGGTTTCCTCGGATAGCGGTGCCGTCAATTACGTAGCGGTGAAGTCTAAAAACAAGGTACCATTTCATACCACGGTCATTGACCGTGATATTACGGTCGCTATTTGACGGCAACGCATTCCTAGGAAATCCAAGCTTAAGTAGAGATATTTAACACCATAAAAAATTAAAATTGAGAAAAATCGGGACTAATTTATTTTTCAAACTTTATTCAACACCGCTATAAAACTTACCCCGGCTTCATCTAAGGGTTAAGCAATAAAAGTAGTAAAATTTGCGAAAAACCTAAAGTAAAGAAAACATAGAAGAAGTGTTATATAGGTTGGCTCTAAATTTAGAAAGGTTAAAAAAAGCTTTAACACGACAAGGTCCTGAAAATTATTCTTCATTTGCATTAACCTTACACTCTGAAATGTAGTAATCGATGAAGTAAAAGAAAATTTACTACTTAATTTAGTCTTAACGTCCAAACGCCAAGAAAGACAGATAGTTTCCGTATTTTGTGTAAAGAAATATTTTCCAAGCTATAAAATTTTCAACAAAGCCATTTTCTTTAATATAGTCTTATCGCCAACTCTTATAGTCAGTTCCAGATAACGCTTTATTTATTTACTCGAGCGTTACATTAAAATTTTTTAATTTTTTTTAAGATTTGAAACTTGTGCTTGATGTATCAAGATACGTATAGCAAATCAAAGTGGAAGCTTTAGGAAAAATACGATAATTTATAGTAAATCAAAGGTACGTATTCTAAAGCCGTTAGTAGCAGACGCATAAATCGTATTTGTTTTTGAGAAGGTGCTCGTTTTCTATGTTTGTTGTATTGTACAAAAATCTCTTCGCGAATTTGGCGCATTTTGTTTTTGCATTATTTCAGCAAGTGCCGTTAGTGTCGACCACAGGAACTTCCCCGTGACGTCATATATCTTTACGTCACATAAATCACAACTTCCGGATCCGTGCCGTGCTTTAGATCAATCCATTTCATTGTTATTGTGCTTGTTGTTACAAATTTGTTTCATATTGACATTATCTATTCAAATTTACGGTAATTAATGATTTAATATTATGAAATTTTGTTAACGCATCAACAGATATTTTATTAAACATTAAATGCCACGCTCAACGTTAAATGATTCGATTTTAAAATTTGCAATTTAACGTATGATAAATCAAGCCATTGTTGCAAAATAATAGGTCTCTCTCTCTAAATTATGAAAAAAAAATAGAAATAATAAATAGATTGTCTAGATTAATTAAAGTTCAGAAAAATGGTACGGAGTTACCATCCCTCGGCGATAAAACTAAAATTCCTCAGAATAACTTCGGTTAAAAAGTGAACTCTCAGGTATTTTAAATAAAAATTACAAAAAAAACCTTTCCTGCTAGCAAAATAATTATTGATCCCTTCAGATGGAGTGAATACACCAAGTCAACTACCCCAATAAACTGTAAAAGTTAATTATTTTCCAAAAGTTCAAAATTATTTTTTAAGTTCAATTACTGCTTAATTACCGACATATAAAAATTTCTAATTAAAAAGAGGTGTACCTATAGTTTGTCGTAACATAAAGCTCTGCCAGTATAAAATAATCCCTTCAAATGCACTGACAACCGCCCCTGTAACCAAAACTGTAAAAGTTAAGAATTTGCCAAAAGTTCAAAATTATTTTTTAAGTTCAATTACTGCTTAATTACCAACATAAGAATTTCTAATTAAGAAGAGGTGTACCTACAGTCTGTCTTAGCATAAAGCTCTGCCAGTATAAAATAATCCCTTCAAATGCACTGACCACCACCCCTGTACCCAAAACTGTTAAAGTTAAGAATTTGAGAACAATTCAAAATAATGTTTTTAATTTAATTACTGCTTAACTACCGACATAAAAATTACTAATTAGGAAAAGCTGTACCTACAGTCTGTCTTAGCATAAAACTCTGCAAGTATAAAATAATTAATCCCTTCAGATGGACTGATAACATCCCTGTGCCCAAACTGTTAAAGTTAAGAATTTGAGAAAAATTCAAAATAATTTTTTTACTTCAATTACTGCTTAATTAGAGACATAAAAATTATTAATTAGGAAAAGGTGTACTTACAGTCTGTCTTAGCATAAATCTCTTTGCAAGTATAATATAATTAATCCCTTAAATGGTCTAACAACCACCCTAGTACCTAAAACGGTAAAAGTTAAGAATTTCCAAAAATTTCAAAATTATGTTTTTTGTTCAATTACAGCTTAATCGCTAACATAAAAATTTCTAATTAGGAAGAGGTGTACCTACAGTCTGTCTTAGCATAAAGCTCTGCAAGTATAAAATACTTAATCCCTACAGATGGCCTAACAACCACCCCAGTACCCAAAATTGTTAAAGTTAAGAATTTGAGTTAAATTCAATGAGAAAAAATAATGTTTTTAGTTTAATTACTGCTTAACTACCGACATAAAAATTACTAATTAGGAAAATGTGTATCTACAGTCTGTCTTAGCATAAAGCTCTGCAAGTATAAAATAATTAATCCCTTCAGAAGGACTGATAACCATATCCCTGTATCCAAAACTGTTAAAGTTAAGAATTTGAGAAAAGTTCCAAATAATTTTTTTAGTTCAATTACTGCTTAATTACAGACATAAAAATTATTAATTAGGAAAATGTATTTCTTAACATAAAGCTCTACAAGTATAAAATTATTAATCCCTTCAGATGGCCTAACAACCACCCCAGTACCCAAAACTGTAAAAATGAAGTATTTGCGAAAAGTTCAAAATGATTTTTTTAAGTTCAAATACTGCTTAATTACCGACATAAAAATTCCTAATTTTTAGAAAAGGTTACATAATTAATCTCTTCAGGTGAACCGACTTCCATTGCCTTTGCAGTACGAATACGCTTAAGAACCCCTTATGCAAAACTACAATAGCACAATGGAAATTTTGAATTGTGAAAGGTGAAGAAAAACATAAGATTTGTAAAAAATTATAAAAGACAAACATACACTATTCGTGACCGAATAACATACAGACCACCTGCACCTTTAGATATTCGTTCGAATATTAATGATAAGGAAATTAATATTAGTCAAAAATTATGCGAATCACTTTAATTATTGTTTAAAATGACTCTTTATTGCATAATTTTTGTTTTATATCCTAATTTATATTTTTCAAACACAATTTGGTAAATTCCCGATCACTGCTAATTGTTGCAAAATTATTAAATAACGCTGGTTATTTTCCATAATAAACAAGTTTTTGCGTTTTATAAGTGGTCAAATTATTTTTTTGTAAATAAGGAAATAAAGTGCACTGTGGAAGTGCCACATTTCGTTATAATTTGGAAGTTAAAACTGAAGTTAAATAAACTTCTTCTTGTAATAAGGGTTATAAAAATACAAATTTAAGTAGTTAAAAAATGGTAATTAAATTCAAAATTTAATTGACATACCTTAGCATCATCAAAATTTGAAATAATGGGCACTAGATTTAAAACACACGTTTCACTCGCCGACAATAAAATAAAACTGGCCAAATTTTATTAAAATGGGCGATAACATTCGTGTATGTTTATCAATTTTATGGAATAATCAAAATTTTATCAATATTCGTTAAATTAAGGTAGATAAATCTAAAATTTAGCGTTTGGTCATAAATTTTTAGTGACGTATTAAAAATTATTTATTTAATTTAAACCACCATAGTTCGCTATCTTAAAAATCATTTTAATAATTAAGTGGACAGTATACCTAGTGCCCAATTTAATTTTGTAAAGATCGGGAAAGTAATTTATTTAATTTTTGATTAAAACTCATTTTACTCGATTTTTTTAAATTCAACCCCTTAAAAATTAAAAATTTGAATTTTATATAAAATTTAGTATGAAAATTAGAAGTTCAATAACTCTAAACTAATTAGTTCGGAAGATATTGTCACTTAAACATCAGAATTTGGCTGTATAAAATTGCCTTAAATTTTAGAAATAAAAGCACTAACTTTGGTACTTTTAAATCACTTTTCAAAACTTCTTACCTAACACTAAACAATCAACTTGGATAATGGAACTGACACTTACCTAAAACAAAAAAAATAGAATTAGAAAAACGTCAACCACTTGTTGAAGTTAACTTTCTTATTAATTTAAATTTTACTTCCATTCTACTTGAAAACTCTAAGAAAAACAATTTTAGTGCTTTTATAGCTCGTCTCTACTTAATGAATTTGAAGATCAGATAAGAATCATGTTTATTTGTCTAGAGTTATCTTGGAAGGATTAAAGAAGAGATTTTACTGAACCATTAAAAATGGTTCTCAATTAAAAAGCTAAAACCGAGTCTCGAAGGCCTCGAAACGTCGAAACTGAGACTATTTTTGATCAAGTGCCAGAAGAATACTTGAAAGCCCGTACAGGCGCCTAACTAAGGGTTAAAATGAAGGAGCATCTGAAATACAGAAGAAAGCGCTCCAGCTCATAACAGGTCCATTCCCGTGGGCTGGTCAAGATAGGCGACGAGGTAGGGAACGAAGTTCCCAAGAAAACATCGGTTGACCGTGGTGTCGTTACTCACCAACAGCTGGCCTTACAGCACAGCTGCCCTGCGGTTATTATTATCATGACTGAGTCAATAAGGGGTGTCCAAGAACCCTGTGATCCCCTCTGCAAAAATCCTGATCAAAAACCTGATTCCTCAATTGAATCATTTTGTTAATAAGGATTTTTTATTACAATAGATCAAGAATGCGCACTACTATTTTTCTGCCCGTCTCTGTCTGTTTATGCCTCTTATATCTATGGATATCATCTGTCAATCTCATCTGTTAATCTCCTATTATGTCATCTCATCTCATCTGTCAATCTCGTCTGTCGTAACATTTTATTTGTCAATTTCATCTGTCAGTCTCTCCTGTCATTTAATCTTATCAGTCAAACTCATATGTGAGATGAGATGACATCTGGCATGACAGATGTGATGACAGATGCTATGACAGATGGAATGACAGATGGAATGACATACGAGATAACAGATGGGGGTTGACAATGAATTGACTGATGAGATGTCAGATGACCCCCTAACATATGAAATAACAGCTGAAATTACATATGGCATGACAAATGACCCCCTATGGTGACAGATTAACATTTGACATATAGTAATATGGTGACAGATTACCCCCATTCCCTATATCTAAACCAGTCTCTGAAATAGATAGATAATAGAAATTGACATATGGTGGCAGATGATTTTGACATTTAATATGTTGGGTGACAGATGAACATTGACACACGGATACTATTGTGACAGACCACCCCCATTTCTCTACACCAATCCCTATTCTACTTCCCCCACTCTCTTTATCTCATTTTTTATATCTCTGTCTTCTTCAGACCTTACTGCGCATTTTCGACGATTCAAGTGCTTTTTATTGTGTGGATCAGTGAGTAGCACTGTTTTATTTGCTCAGAAACAAATCATCCCAAAAGACGAAGTCGAAAAATTCTAAAAATTGAGGAGGTGCCCTTCTTTGTCAATGATTACCAAAATCAGTCTCATTTAAAAAAAAATAGATTTTCCATTTGATTGGCTATCGTTTACAAAATTTGATTAAAATTCAGTGAGTCGTTTCGATCGGATAATAATTGAGAGTTAAAATTTAATGTAGTTTTGGTCGTTTTACGTACTACAACATGCATTTTTAAATTCAAAACAATTAATTATTTTGTTTTAAATCTCTACATATAGACTTTATAAATTATTCAGGATAATTAAAATTAAAAGTTATTTAATTTGGAACACAAAACTAGAATAGAAACGAGCAATTTCAACTTAATTAATTCATTTCTCACATATAATTTTCATGATTTTTTGTATTTTTTGTAACACGAGAAATTAAATTTTAAAGTTCATCTTATAGAAAAAGCAAAAAGTTAAAAAACGTTCCATTTATAAGGTTGGTTTTGTCTTTAACTACTTCATAAATTTTCATGTTACCTACAACCTAGTTTCATACCATACTTTAATTTATTTTGCAAGGAGTAATTGTTCGATTTATAATAGTTCTAGTTTTACAGGTTGCAAAATTCATGGATGCGTACAAATTGATACCGTTTAAAAAGGTCCAAATTTCTCATCAATGCTTGGCACTGGCACCATAAGCATCTTCTCGACCTAAATATATTTTTCCCCTTTGACATGGAAAGATTGACCACTATCTGGCCTTGTGCATAAGCAAAATAAGGTTTCTACCATCAAATTTTTGCTTTCGTATTTTCTTCAAAAGTCAGATTATTAAGACCATCGACTTCCTAGAGTAATAACAGGCTATAAGAAACTATAAGAATAATTTTGAAATTTCCAAAATGCCCCAATTTGACTATTTAACCAATAATTTGTCAAGTCATCATCGCCAGGGCCACCGCACGTCTTTATTAATGTGTAATTTCCTTTTATTTATTTCTAATTCCGCTACTAAATTTTATTTATTATTTTATTAGAAAATTATTAATTCCATGAAGGTGAACGAGTGATAGATCTCAGATTCACAAATTGCTATAGCTAATACAGCACTTCTAATTTCAAAATATAATGGTCAAACTTAACATTGTCAATGGGGAACTGGACACTTGTTTTTTTATTTTTTATTTTGAAACTACAGTTTATTTTGATCTCATAGCATTTTTTATTTTTTCTCTAACTCGAATATTAAGCCCAAAATAAATTTTTTAAAAACGCTGTGACGTAGCTACTAATATATATCCAGCTCTCTTCTTCCTATGTGAGATTGCCGGTTAGTGCGTTAGTAGTAGCTACGTCATAGCTTTTTTAAAAAATTTATTTTGGGCTTAATATTCGAGTTAGAGAAAAAATTTAAAAAAGTGATAAGTTTTTTGTTTAGTTCTTTACGTTTTTATAGAAAAAAGTACAAAATTCGATTGTAGTCCAGTTCCCCATTATAAAGGTTACTGCATGTGAAGGATAATAAAGTTAATTGTAATTTTAATATCTTCGAGTTTAAATAAATGGGAAAGCTCGGTGATGATACATCATCTATTTTTTTAAATTATCTCGAAATGTAAATTTTATAACACTCTCGTAGCGAATAACACAAAAATCAATTTTTAATCACCAATGTTTTAAACTTTTCCTGACATACTAACAATGACTTTTACAGGGTGCTATTAAACACTGCTTCTTTTCTTAAAAAAAAGGAAAAAGTACTAATTAACTTTTTTTTTCTCTTCATTAAAAGATCGATTTTTGTAGTTTCAATTAAAGTACGCGTATAGAATAAAGATTTCAGTTTCGCCTTCAAGAGTCAAAAGATTATACTTTATCTAAACCCAAAGTTTCTAACACGGGCATACCATCTGTAACGGTTGAGTAAATTCTAAATTGATATCAACATCTTAAGAATCACACAATAAGCAATGAGGCTCGATCTACATTGGGTTCAAAAGCAGGTATTTACGGTGTATGACCAAGAACAGAACTTGCACTAGGTTCATATCCATTTCAGGAGGAAATGTTCGCTATATCCACCTGCGCTAGGCTAAACCAAGAACGATCTCACCATGATAGGAAAATTCACATCTACGCCGACAGCCAGGCAGCTCTGAGGGCTCTTCTCAATTGTAAGAAAACCTCTAAGCTCGTTCTGGAATGTTGGTCTTCTTACCTGATTGGTCTGTTGGTAGATCTTACAGAACCTAATGAGTAACGATACATAGCAGCGTGTCATTGCACTGGGTTCCAAGCCATTCTGGCATAGATGGAAACGAGATAACAGATGGACTAGCAGTGAGGGTCACTCTGACCCCTTTCTGGGGACCTGAACCCGCACTTGGAGTCCCCTATAACTTCATTAAACAAGACCTTGCCAAATGGATCTCTAATGCCCGTTTTCACCAACGGTTCCTAAGCAATTGCCTATATAAGAACTGCTTAACGCTAAGACAACTTCTAACCCGAGGCAAAAAAATTAATAACCATTACGATATCGCTATATGAATACCTTTGTTTATCTTATTTAGGAACCCTGGTGCGCGTTTTGAAACGTGGTGAAGAGCAATTTCAACTTAAAAAATGCTAATGTCAGATTAAGCAATGCCTAACTTTAAGAATCGTCGGTGAAAACGGGCATTAGAAACACAAAAGACAATGGAAAAACTAAAATCTCAGCAAGACTTGCAAATATCAAGTTTGCATCTAAGCAAATTTAAATTGAGAACGATGACAGAACTACCAACACTGGCATCTCAAGACATCAAAGGCATCTCAAATGGCTGACTTAAGATACTTGGTCACCAATTTGACGAGTGGAGAACACTTAAGTGCCTGTGAGCACCACGTTGCCCATCTCTGATTCCTGAATCTAGACCATCAGACTCAAGACGTTAGCGTCTCTTCTTCAGAAGAAGATTGTTAGTATAGATGTCCACAACCTTTTCACTAACAAAGGCATCTCAATTGGCTGACTTAAGATTCTTGGTCACCAATTTGACAAAGTGGGGAACACTTTAATTGCCTGTGAGCACCATATTACCCATTTGTGATGACCTAGACTTGTGCTTCCCAACCTTTTTGGTGTCATTACCCACCTAAGCTTTTCTAAAATTCTTATGCCCCTTAATATTAAAAAATGAAATTGTTCACTGAAGAAACTCGAGTAACGATTGAGAGTCGCCATACGATTAAGTTTAAGTCTGGACGAGTTCATTTTTGAATTGCCCCCCTTAACAATCAAATTTCCCTCCTGCGGGGCGTAGACATGTTGGGAAACACTGGTCTATACTCTATAGTCACAGAGCAATATTGTACAGTTTGAGAATCTCTGGTGGTAACTGACCTTTACTGTCACACACACTCACATATACCACACATAAAATTAAGCATTTCTTAAGAACATGAAATTTTAATTACTTTAATTGGTTTATGATAAACTTTCTATACCATATTGCGTGTAGTAACCTACTGACTAGAGAAGCCATGCGTGCAATACTTTATTGTCATAATTGAATTTGCTTCAAAATTTGATAATAGTTGATAATTGCTTATTACTTCATGTTATACCATTGTTAGTTAAAAAGTATCGTTTTAAACTAGTCCAAATTTGTTGAGAAACTCAAAACAGGGAGCATTGTAGCATTAGCAATAGTTTTATTTATAGGGAGGAAAATTTTTTAAAGTGGTGAAAAACCATTTCAGATGGCATGGACATTGAAAATTTATAGCAAAATCTACGATAGCAAATTCAATTTAATAATAAATAAATGCTTTTAATAATATATTTGGCAATATTTTTAAAAACTGTCATTTATTTATAATCGATAAACTACATTAGAAAGCATTGAATTGCCACTTAATTCACTTTAGTTCATGCACCTTAATATGGGTCAAAAGTAACTTCTATAATCATAAAAAACAAAAAAAGTTGCTCATCGAACAAATTATTTAATAATTAATTTTGAGCCAAAAAAGTTTGAAAAATTAAATATTTAAGAAAAAGGTAATTTAGTCATCGAATTGTAGTACTTAATTAATTAAAAAAAATTCCGTTGTTTCGTAAACGTATAGCGCCCGCGTATAATTAGTTTCGTAATTTCATTTCTTCATCAAAAAGCTATTTATATACTTTTTAGCAAGCCCCAAAAAAATTAATTTTCAAACTAATTAAAAAGTACCTTATTGTTACATGAATTTCTTTTAACAACGCGCATAAAGACAATTAAATTTTGTTTTTGAATTGTTGCTAAATATTGCGTGGTTGCAGACATTTAAGTTGAAAAGGTTAAATTTTAAAGAACGGGCAACGGACTTTTTATTTATTTTTTTAAATAATTATATATTTTTTAATTTAAGTCAAGGCTATTTCTAATAATTTTATGCCAGAAGCTATAAATTATTATAAATTTTTTATTTATAATCACAAATTTGAGATATTGCAGCTTCGCAACGATTACATTTTATTACGTTGAATTAGTTCCTCCAGTGGCAGGCATGTAACTAGCTTCCTGAAATCAAGTGGGCACTTGGTGGCTACAAATTTTTTTGGGTGGGCTAAATACATAATATGTAGCCCACAAAACTTTTTATAGACTGTAAATATCTGAATTTTCGCTTATTATTGTCCATTTTATCAGTGTGGGAACAAGGGCGGGCCAGGAAAATTTTAGGAGGGCCTGGGCCCATCCTGGCCCTTCCGTAGTTACGTGCCTGTCTAGTGGCGTAAGTAAAAGTGCGATAAAAATCCCCAAAAAGGCCCGCTACTGGACGTGTCGTTTAATCCAGATCTACTCGCATCTCAGATAGGCCCAAAGGAACTCCTAAGATAGGGACCCAAAATTTATTTACGTGGAGCCTTAAATTTTAAGTTACGCTACTGGACGATCCCTTATTAATTTTATACTCTCGCGTTTTAAAATTAATTACTCTCTGACACATAATACGGATTTTAATTGTTCTTAATTATTTTCTGCATCCCTTAATTTTAGGAAATCGTTACTGTTAATTTTAGAGGTATTCGACAAGGGTTGATATAGCAGCTTTTTATATTGATTACTTACGTACTTAATGCACTTCATAAACCTTAATTGTGGAACAAAAAATAATTTAAATTCTTTAACGATCGTCAACCTCACTCGAAAACTTGAAAAACGTGAAATTGTAAAATAAAGTAAAAAATCAAATGAAGAGGTTCTTCACTAATAACATTTAGAGGCATGGAAAATTTGAAAAAATGCAGTAGTTTTACGTTTAGGTATAGGGTGACCTACTGTGCCAAAAATTCCAAAACCGTAATGTCCTGTTGGCTTATTTTAATTATCAAATGAAAAAGGACTCGTTTGAAATGGGGATGTACCCCAAAATGAACATTCAGCAGACAAAATAAGTAACAAAAAGGTTCTGGAGCAAATGTTTCAGGATTCCAAGTTAGACTTAAGTCGAAGATTTTCTAAATAAAAGACTTGACATCAATTCAACTGTTCGGGAAAGCCCGAGGGGTCAACCACTGTTCTGAATTTGTACACTGAGTGCAGTTGACTGTCCATGACTGCATATTACTATCGTTGACTCAATTTTTGTACATTGACTGCAGAGAGTGGATAACCCCTAGGGAAAGTCGTATACCGGCTGATGGTCGTATATACATTCTTCTCCAAGGAGAAGAGAAGAGTTCGCACACGAAGAAGAAGATAGGCTCATATCTGGTGAGGACAAAGAGTGTTCTAACTCTGTTGTCGCCATTTTAAAAGCTTTGCTACAGTCGCCGATACATGTCCATAAGCACTGTCGTGTAACAACATCCTAGTGACATGATGACGCATTTTTGGATACGAAGATTCTGAAAGACGTCATCCACGTTGATCAAACCGATATCTTTTATTTTATTACCAATAATTTTTCGATTATTAATCAGCGCGATCCTCATGTGGATACCGGTCGAATTTGAATAATTCTGCATAGTATCTTAAGTCACCTTGGAATTTGTAATATAAACAAACTATATATAGTTATTAAGTTATTTTCCAATCATCGCCATTAGAAAATACGCATTGGAGCCTAAAAAAATATGCGAATGCAGGATACGACCAACAAGTTATTTGTTTACGAATAATTTTGAAAAAATATTTACAAATACAATCTAGAAGAGAAAACGAATTTATTGGAAATGTAGCAACAAGAACAAGTTACAAGTTAATATATTCCTTGACGTGCCTCGGAGGGTATTATGCACAACACACTAACATTAGCTAGCATGCACATGCACATATTGCACATTGCACACGGGCTTAAAACTAGTAAAAACGTCCATTAGAGTACTATTTTTTATTTTTTTCACAATGTATAGTTTAACACAACATAAATGATTTTTACAACTTTCGACACTTTGAGTAGGTACTTGAAGAACTAAAATAGAAGCTGGGTACGTGATTGACAAGTAACGTAAATTTTCTTAAAACAACCCTGTTATTCAGCTCAGGGGTAGTTTCAAATAACAAAAGCTGCGTTATCAACGCTTCTCTGCATCGCCAAAAAAGTTCCAAAAATCATTTATTTTTTGTTAAACTATACGATAGATTTATTTTTACTTTTTAAAACCACGTTATTTTATCTTGTTTTGATACTAATTTTAATTACGACCCACAACAATTTTTGATAACCCAAATTTATAATTTAATTATAACTAGATTAATGCGATTAAACAATAGTAATCTAAATTGGTTATCTATTTATTTACACACCAACTACTACACGAGCGTCATTTACCTAGACCAAGGTTAAAAACGGAACGTTCGGGTTCTGCACAGAAATTATTGTAGACAGTCAACAAGCAAGCCATCGGTGAACATAACATTACATAGTTGATACGACAAGTGAAAGAAAAATTTTGTGTTAGTGTTGACAAATTATGGCTGAAGTCAAATTTGAGATAGATATTAGTGAGCCCGATGAGGAATTATTGGAGTATGCTAAGAAGCATATTAACGAAAATCCAGATGATAAATTACAGATTGTCGAAGAATTTAGAAATTTAATTTTTGGTAAGTATTTTTGGTTATAAATAATAAACAGGAATATATTTTTATAAAAGTTTTGCCAAAAGGAATTTATATTGTAGATCACAGAACTGTCTTCAATTTATAACTTTATTGCTATTAAAAGTTGTTGGAGCGTAAAACTTTAAAAATATGTTGTACTTTTTAAACAAACTCACATCACATGCACGATATACTTGACAAATAACCATCACTTCAAAATTAACTACATAAAAAAATAATAATAAAAAATATTTATATAAAAAAAAATTGAGAGGCACAATCATACACGTTTTGATGGAATTTTACGTGTTTGTTTCTAAATGTCAAGTTGTGCGGTAATCTCCAATGCTTGTATACAGTGTTGCCAAAAAGTAATAATAAATAAACATAAGAGAAAATAGTATAACAAAAATATGCACCAGGTTCATAAAAAATTTTTCCGACGTATTTTTCTCAAGAGTTTCCTTTCGTTCTTCATTAGTAGCTCCGACATATCGACGGTGAAAGACTAATAGCTCGTAACCCTCAAAATAATCAAAAATGAGATTTTGACGTCATTTTGTAGATTTAATAGCTGCGCATGTTTATAGAAACTTCACATAAACCAAAAAAATTCAAATTTTGTTTTACAATGAATTTTCGAATACCTCGTAAACGCGTTTTAAAATTAAAGAAACTAATATCTCGTATCCGCGCTATAATATTACAATGCTGATAAATCATAAAACTATTCAATGCATGCATTGTGTAGAAATTTCTCTCAACCCACATACTTTCGCGGTCTTTTTGCATAATACTATGCGATAATGAACCCTAACCTACAGTTTCACTGTTTCTCTGGAGTTTGTAAGTTGTCGTATGGGTGTAAAAGTGTAATAAATTAATAATAAAACTATTTTGATAATATCGTTATAAGTAGTGAAAATTATGTATAGCTCCAGAACACTGCGACTTATGAAGTTACATGAAGAAAGTGTAAAAATTAGAGCTGAACAAGGTAAATTTAGTAAATAATTTTTGTATTTTCTTTAATTTATTATTTTCATTAAAATGAATTCACTCTGTTTTTAAGTTCCCCTTTTTGAGGTGAACAACTTAAAGTTACGATTTTACTTAATGCGATTCCTAAATCCTAACTTAAAACTCCATTTAAGTTTTGTTAATTATTATTATGATCATTGTTCTCATATAATTTAAAAAATATCTAAAGCTAATTACGTATTTTTGTTTCAATTAAATTTAGAACCTAATAAAACGTTCAATGAAATCACATCCAAAGATGGTAACTTTTTTGAACTGCAACCGGTACCAACAAAAGGTGATACTACGGAATGGCCAATTATGAATTTGGATATAGATGAAACAGACGAATTCATTCCACCTATTCTTCCGACTATTAATTTAAATGAAACTTACAATTTAGCTGTTGAGTCACAACCACCTGAAAACATAATTTTTGAGTTTACTGAAGGTAATAATGAAGATGAATTATTGTACGTTTTTCCTTTTCCGGAAAGTTGTTCAAAAAATTATTGCGAGAATAAAAAAATTACGCAAGATTTAGATTTAAGAATGCAAGAACCTAATTCTGCTTGTAATTCATCTCAGTTTGTACCAGAAACCAATAATAGTAATAATAATTCTGTGCCTAGTTTAAGATCTGATTCGGATCAAAAAGCCTACAATGTTACCACTGATCTTAATCGCAACAATGTAGTTGATCACGGTGATATGAATGAGGGTAGGAAAAGGCAAAAAAACGCTCAGCCTCAAGAATGGAAAAAAAATAAAAGCAAACAAATGAGAATGCAGGGTAAAGAATACGTAGGCTATAAACGTTCCAAAAAAGGACACGTAACGCACGATATTAGAAGGAAAGCAAGAATAATAGGACCACATTGCTCCTCCAAACAATGTTTACGGTCTAAAAACAGAAAATGTTCAGAAATTTCCGAAGAAAACCGTCAAGATATATTCACAAAATTTTGGTCGATGATGAATTGGGAACAACGTAAAGTTTTTATTATTTCTAATGTGTCTAGAATAGATACAAAAAGAAAATATACAACGGGAGAGTCGAATAGGAAAAATTCCTTTATTTATACACTGGCTATAGACGATAATAACAAGAAACAAGTTTGCCAAAAAATGTTCTTATCAACATTAAACTTAGGCGAATTTACTATCCGTAGTTGGATTAAAAAAAGTGAATTTGGAATGATCGACTGTCAAAACGTTAGTAATAGAACTAGGAACAAATCTGTTAACAAAACCAAAGAGGAATCAAAGAAATACCTCATTCAATTTTTAAATATGTTACCAAAATTACCATCCCATTACGGCAGACGCGACAGCTCTAAATTGTATTTAGAACAAACAATACAATCTCTTGCTCAATTATTTCGATTATATTCTGATAAATGCAACTCGGAAGAAAAAGCAGCTGTATCCCGAACAATATTTAATAAGGTATTTTATTCTATGAATATTTCTCTACACCATATTAAGAAAGACCTTTGTAACGTTTGCACGAGTCACGAAGTCAAAAATTTGGGTGACGCTGAATGGACAACGCATGTACAAAAGAAAGATAGAGCTAGACTCGAAAAAACGAACGACAAAGAAGATGCTAAAAATAATGAGATTATTCTTCTCACCATGGATCTTCAAGCAGTTAAAGTTGCCCCCTGTCTACAAGCAAGCGCGATTTTCTTTAAAACGAAGCTCAGTTGCCATAATTTTACCGTATACAATACGGTTACTCATCACACTGTTTGCTATTGGTTTACTGAAAGTGAATGCGACCTAACAGCTTCCACGTTTGCAACGTGTATTATACAATATTTGACAGCACATTGTCTAAATACCTGTATTCCAGTAGTGATATTCAGTGATGGATGCACTTATCAGAATAGAAATGCTATTCTTTCAAATGCTCTCTTAGATTATGCAGTTAGGAATAACGTTGTGATTATTCAGAAATACCTCGAGCCGGGTCACACCCAAATGGAGTGTGACTCGGTTCACAGTTGTATAGAACGTAAATTAAAAGGCAGAACAATTAAGTTACCCAGTGACTACTTGGCAGTAACTCGGGAAGCCAGAATCAAGCCATGTCCTTACGAAGTGAAGGCAATGGAATATCATGAGTTTAAAGACTATACTTTTAAACAATTTCAAAGATATCCATCAATACGCCCTGGTAAATCAACTCACGACCCTGTTACTACAGACATTCGAGCTATTAAATATCTACCAGAGGGGATGATTTTAGTCAAACTAGATTATGACGGAGAGTGGCAGAAACTACCACATCGCATAAAATCCGTTCCTGATAATATAGTTCTGCCACAACTTTATAAAGAAAAACGAAAAATTAAATTTCAAAAGTGGAAACATTTACAGGAATTAAAAACTGTTTTGCCAGCTGACTGTCATCACTATTATGACTCCATTCCTCATGAAACCAATAATTAGTTTATGTTATTGTTTTAACACGTCATGTTTGAGTTAATATTTTTTATATGAAATTTAGTTAATTTTGGTATTGTATAACAAATTATCTGAAATAATAATTAAAATTAAAACTATGTTTCACATTATTAAACAAATTACCTGCTTTTTATCATTACACTAATTTATAAGTCTACTGTTCAGCATAAAAATATCTCGGAACCCTCAAAAATAAACTAATATAAGAAAGTAATATCTCTTAACCAACCTAAGATTATTATTGTGTACAAAATTGTTGAAATTGTAATTTGAGTACTTATAAATACATTTTATTTACTAAATTTTACAAAAATTCATCTTTTATTGTTTATTATTACGAAATAAAATGTTTTTTACCTCTCCTGAACATTGTAGTTATTGTGGGTTATGAGCTATTAGTCTTTCACCGTCGATATGACACTCATGCTGATGACAAGCGATAGTTTTTTCTCCATTTTATCAATTTTTCTCTTTCTAACTCGTTCCAATTTTCAAAAAGTTGAAGGAAAAATTGTCAAAGAAAACTAGTAAAGAAAAATAGTCATATTGACAACAAAAACTAATTGGGTAGAAACGAAAAATTTTCTTTGTCTTCTTCAGAATGGCTACCACAATGTACACAGTTCCGCAGACTGGAAACCATATACATTCGCCTTAACTATCCCAAAATTAAACTTTGAAAAGCTTTGAAATTAACCCCCATCTCAACGACTAAACAGACATCAACTTCAAACAATTCATCTCTTTGCAACTTGTTCCCCTGCGTACCGATACCTCTATATGGATATGGATAAACTCCAACCTGGTCAACACGTTTGATGACGACGTAAAAGATCGAAAGTGGTCATGCGAGTACACCTGAGTAAAATAAGACAAAGAAAATGAACAAGTTTTTCAATTAGGTACACTCGTTTAAGTAAAAGTTTTTAACTTTTTACTCTCGCTGCACATTTTCCAAAGAAAAAAATTTGAAAAAATAGTACGCTCGAGTAAGTCAAAAGTTGTCAAGTCAAAGTTGAGTCAAAACTATAAAATGCGCCATTTCAAAAACCCAAGGACGTCTTTAATGTGACAGCTAACAACAAAAACGAAAAGACAACAATTAGTTATTGCAACAAAATATTACTCATTGATAAGGCTCGGATTTTTAGGCATTTGCCTGTTTTGATGGAGTACAGGCCCATCAATCATTTTACACTAAAATCCTTTTCGCAATTTTGCGATTATTTAAAACCGCATGCCCTTTTGCCTAAAATGCCCATTTTACACATTTAGTGCCTGTTTGTAGTGCCTAAACCAAGCCTAAACAGCATATATTTTTGTTATTTTTGTCTTCGAGTCAAACAATATAAAAAATTATATTCAGATAAATATTTATTTATTCCTGAATCACACGTCTTTTTTAGTGCCTATTTGCTGCCTATAATTGAATTTTTACTGCCTATTTGCCTGCCTACAACGGAACTTTTTAGTGCCTAAAAATCCGAGCCTTACTCATTGGTAGTACTGAATACCTTCAAAATTCATTTCTATACAACTTCAAACGCTAGGATACATAAGGGGGGGGGGGGTTAGACACTTAAAATGATTGCAGCTTCTTACAACTTTTAGATTACAGTTTCAAAGAGATTTTGAGATTTTATTAGCGTTAAAAAACATTTATCTACTTTATACAAAACGGGGGGGGGGGCAAATTGAGGCCCAACAGCGGTTTAAATGAAACTCCGCTTTAACCTGAGTTCAAAGCAAATTCAAATTCAAAGGCAGGTTCAATCGTAGTTTACGGTAGTAAAACTTTTGTTTTGTTAACCTCTAACTTAAGTTGTGTTTGTAAAATCGGCCCTTAGTCTTACTGTATTCAAATATGCCGCAACAATAAAAATAATAAGGTAGAGGTTTAAGCTGCGGGCCTTGTTTTTTGTCAATATGCATACAAATAATAGCCTTGAGGTTTTATTTTGAATGAACTTCTGTAGCCGGATTTACTTAAATTTGTATACCGGGTGCCAACTTTTAAAGCGGAACATATGGAAATAACGTTCTAAATTGCTTATTTGCAGTTTTCTACTCGCCAGAATAGAATACACTACAGACAGCAGTGATATCTATCGAAAAACAATTATTTTCAAAAAATAGTTCTTAATTAACGACATTTTCGACTTGCAAATAAGTAATACCTATGTTATTTTCCTATGTTCGGCTTTGAAAGTCGGCACACGGTATACATATGCATCCTGGTTAGGTATTAATTTTAAACATCAAGTTTTTCTAATAATATAAGAACATAGGTTTGAAAGAAATAATTATAAAAGTAGTTGATATTTGATTACAACAACTATTATTATTATTTCATGGCATACTATAACCTTGGTTCTTTTATGATTATTTTTCATTAATAGTTAATGCAAAATAGTTAATGATTATTATTTTTTGCGCATTTTTTATCTTAAAAGAAAATGGGAGGAAATCCTTTATTACGGTATACATTTTTTATATAATAATTTGTCAAAATACCAGCAGGTAGTGCAAAAAAATCGTTAGTGATGTTGAAAGTGAAAATGACATCAGATAATTGTTTTTTAAATTTTAACGATTATGTTTATATAAAGTTTTTCTACAATTTTTTTTTAAAGATAATTAGTGTAAAACAGTCAAGGATACTTGAGTTTTTTCGGTAGTGTCAATGCCAAATATCGATAATTGATAAGCCTTCGGGGGGCAGCGAGATGTTGCAAGTTAGAGCAATTTCTAAATAAAATGCCTTTAGGTTAATTTGGTTGCAATAAATTCTCTACACATTTGCAAGCCCTCCATATACGTTAATATATTAAACTGTCTTTCTTTTCAAACTTTTAGTCCTATTTTTTTTTAAATTAGTAATAATCCTAAAACCCCTCTCTCGCATCTGGTAGATAAGATTGATAGGTTGGGGATAAGAAACTAACTAATGATTGTGTGTGGCATTGATTTTAGAATTTTAAAAGCGATAAGAAAATTATTGATGTTCCACAGGGCTTAACACTTGGTCCCCGTATCGTTTCTCTTTTTAATGTTAGTAGCATCGATCAACATTTGGAATCGTTTGCAGAAACTCTGTTCGATGATGACATTACTCCTCTCTTGAAACTGTCAGCACACTCTTGTGAGTGTCTCAGCTACTCATGTCTATTTTTAGGATTTTTCCGTTTAATATTAAACTAAGTGAGTTTTAGAATAAAAATAAAACTTTGTTTTGTCATAATATAAAATGAACCCGTGATGAACCCCAAAAAAAGCAAATAAGAGAAAATATTTCCAATATAATATAATTTTCAAAACTGACATTTGTTTTCTGCATTTTCCAAAGTTGTATACAAGTGAAAATTCAATAAATAAAGCATCTCAAAACCAATATACAAGAAATGTCAGAAGAGTAAAAAAAATGTTAAATATTTGTATATGTAAGTTCAAACTTAGATTTAATATACGTCAAACATACCACAACTTTTTCCTTCGATAGATAACGAAAAAAATGTAATACCTTTCTCGTAAAACTTTGACATTTTCTGACAAAAGCTGATTTTTAATAACTCTTATCTTTTTTCTTTATTTTCAGAACGTGGAGAATGTACGCCGTATAGACTTGATGACGAATATTTACTTCGATTTTTACGAGCGCGAAGCTACGTTGTAAGGCACGCTCACAGATTAGTAAGTTGTAAAAATAATCAAAAATCGACAAATTAAACAAGATAAAATTTTTCAGATGGTAAACTATTACCAATTCAAAGAAAACCACCCGGAATATTACACAAACGTAACTTTTGATCGTTTAACCGCAATCGGAGATGCAAATATCGTAGCAACTTTACCTTTTTTAAACGAGGATGGTCGTAGAATATTATATTATAGAGGAGGTTTGTCTTTTAAGTGAGATTTAACGTAGGTGTTAAAATTAAATATTTAAGGGTTGTGGGATCCAAAAGAAATTTCTTTGTTGGAAATGTATCAAGCTACAGTATTAGCTTTAGAATTCGGAACGCTCGAGCCGAGATCGCAAATTTTAGGTGGAATTTGTATTTTTGACATGGCGGGCATTAGTATGGGTCACATACGCTACTTGACGCCTAAATTGGCTAAATTGGCGGTAGATATTATTGTGGTAAGTCTCATTATTTATTATAGCTCATCAACTAATAGTTATGGCGCACTTTCTTTAAACTCGTGTAATAAAAATAATTTTTGTGAAAGAAATTACGCGTTAGGATGTGAAACGAAATTAATAAAAAATGGGTAAAGGAAGAAAGTTGCGTTAGAACAAGTTACATTTTAATTGTAATAGCTCACTACTTCCGGGGGACTGTATAAAGCAAGTATCTTTATCTGGATAATAGCTGAATGTTTCTCTTTTTATAATTTACCACTATATGAATATCATCTGTCAGTCAGATGGAATGAAAGATAGAATGACAGATGAAATGACAGATGAAATGACAGATAAAATGACAGATAAAATGACATATCCGATGACAGATGGGTTGACAGATGGATTGGCAGATGAAATGATATATGGCATGACAGATGACCTCCTCATATCGTGACATATTAGCATTTGACACATAGCAGCTATGGTGAAAGATTTCCCCCAATCCTCACCTCTCGAAACCAATCTCTGAAATGACAGAGGAGTTAACAGATGGAATGATAGATAACTCCATCTGATATGAACTGACAGATTGACATTTGACACTTAGTAACTATGGTGACAGACCACTCCCCATTTCTCTAAACCAATCCCTACCCTACTTCCTCCACTCCCCATTTCTCTAAACCAATCCCTATCCTACTTCCCACACTCTCTCTATCTCCTTTGTTTAAATCTCTGTCTCTTTCGGACCTTACTGCGCATTTCCGATGATCCATGTGTTTTTTATTGTGTGGATAACAATCTTAAGCCAGCTACAAACGCTCAGTCATTTACTATAGCAGGTGTGTGCAGACCAAATCTGCACAGGCCGTCAGAACGATCTACAGAAGCTCAAGTTTGCACAAACTTGCCGTTGTAAAAGCTTGAGCGTTTGTAGAAACCTTTAAATGTTCTCCCAAAAATCCGTCTTTTTCTAACAAAACTATAACCTAAAATTTAGTATTAAATTTGTTTAAACACCCTGTATACGTTCTAAGGAACAAAGAAAAGCGTTAAAGAGTATTAACAGTCAATAAAAGCTATTTCTCAATTTCAATCTTTGTTACATAATAAACGGACTCGATTTCAATATGATGTCTCTTACAATTGCAACAATTTAATCTGTAAAGGATTAAATAATTATTGTAAACTATTACAATCTATTTATAGCAGGTACCCACTTTCAGCAACATTTAACTTTCTCTCACGGCACAGCACGACTACACTCAAAGAAAAAGATTGGTAAAATCAACCAAAAACAGGATATGAAAATGCGTCAAGCTTGCTTCATGGTATTAATAACCAAGACAAAATTGTTAAAAGAGCGTTTAACTTGTAAATGTTAGATTCAATCATTAAAATTGTTGAATTACATGTGCATAGTTGTCTTTCAATATATAGGTTTGTTTGCAAAGTAAAAGTGGTTCAGTAATTATGCTGTATAGTTCAGGAACTATAATTATGGTTACTTGACCAAGTTTTAACAATTTTATGGTAAATTAACAATTTCAATGGCTTCTTACATTTTTTATGTTAAATAACAATATTGGTGGTTCTAATTCTTAAAAGGAAGGTTAGATAACTATTATTTACTGTGTCTTTAACAATTACGCTTGTTAAAATTATTTATTAAAAAAGAGGAATTTTGTGATCAATTTTTTATTAAAATATAACATACAAATACAAAATGCAAGAAAAACAAAGTTCTTAACAAGATATAATACTTACAGTAAGGTATAAGTACATAACTACATAATTTAAAAAATTCGACTTAAAAATATTTTGGAGGAATGTACTCATTTCCATTTTGAGAAACGTAAACATGAACAGGAGCATTAATAGTTAAAGTATGTGAGAATACAAAGTAGCATTTAGTACAATCTAGTACCTGATAAGATTGGAAATGATTACAGAACTTTCCTAATTTGTATTTTAAACAAACAAAATATAAATCTTTATTTTTTACAAATAAGTCTTCAATTCGATACAATTTGCAATTTTTGGAGAGCAAATAAAGTTCTATTTTATATTTTCTTTATTAAGATTTTCCAAATATTTTCAAGAGTGTCTTTTAAAACATTAGGAGACTCAAAAATTTTTGAAAGTTGAAACCTCAGGGGTATCAATGCTCCTCTACTTGATGGTTTTGAATCTAAGCAAGGAGAACTGTTAATTATAACTTGACCAATTTCATATTATTAATATCAAAATTTTTAGGTTCTTTGTGTAAAGTCTTGCTTGGTTAATTTTTTTTATAAATTTATGAAAAGTATCGAATTGCTGAAACGGATCTTTGAAAAAGTCCAGGATTTCAGTAATATCCTTATGTTTATCATCATTATTCTTGAAAACAATTTCTAGAGATGACGTAATTGTATTTAGTAAGTTATTAATTAAATCTTTAAGTATTTCTTCAACATCTTTTCTAGCAAAATTTGAATTAGTATAAAGCTTAGCTGCAAACAGCAAAGCGTACGATTCAATAGTATTTTTGATTGCATTAATATCGAAATTTTTAGTATTTATTTCTTCCTCCACACTGTTATCACCAGTAGTATGATCGAAAATTGTCACAAGAACTGAAACCGTGAAAACATTTAAAATGCATTAACAAGTTCATCAATTACGAAAATTTATCCGGATTTTCCGGATTCTTTACACTTGAAACATTCGGGCAATTTGTGGAAATTATTAACAATTTAAATCGGTCAATAAACAAAGCAAATTAGATGATGATTCGTCTTCTGCTAAATGGATGGCATAGAATTTTTTTTTGAAAAAGGTCCAGGTGTTAATACAACTTAAAGGATATTTTAAATTTAAGACATGAAATGTTTTAAAGCAAGCGTCAACGGCACTTAAACAGTTTGAAAATTTATATTTTACTGTATCAATACTATGTCGAGTTTCTCTAACGTTATGGATCCATAAAATTCCACAATTTAACTGCTTTCATTGTTTGAAACCGGTTTTTGAACACTTAGGTACTGACTTATTCGTACATAACTATCTTTAGAGGAACCCAACAGTAGTAGTTAGAAATACTTATACTATATAGAAATACTATCTACTCCTACCGCTACAACTGGCTGCAGCGTTTCGTTTCTCTGACTTGGTTGTTTTCTTAATTCTTCTACTTGGTTCTCGAAATCATTTACAGTTTTCACATGTAAAAACATGGAATCTTGGGAATCTTGAATTATTACATTAAGAATGATTTTCTTGTAGTTTTCTTTGCACCTATGTTTGACAGAGGGTGGTAATAACGCATGTATAAGGATGGCAATAATAATATCACTCACAGCTATAAACAAGAAAAAAATTGTTAGCCATTAGATAAAAATTTTAAAAACTGATTTACCTTCATTGGAATTAGTAATATTTAAATATCTCAGTAGTTTCAAGTTTTGCTTGTCTTTGACTTTAGCGTTCAAAATATCAATCAACTTGTTTTTATAAGTTAGCCACTTTTTCATTAATCCATAACATTTCTCTAGATAAATTTTGTGGAAATCTATATCGATCTAAAAAATAATGTTTGCTAAAAGTTAGAATACCAGATATACACATAGAACTTACCAAATTAAATCCTTGAGAATGTTTTAATAATGGTCAATTATAATTATCGAATAAAAAATTTAGTAAGGTTAAGGTTTCTGTACATCGTTTTTAAATGTTGTTTTCAACATTTTCTAATTGCCACTTGGTTAGGAAATGGCGAAATTCAATTTTTAAATCCAGTTTTGTATCTTCCAAGAGTTCGTCAAGATCTTTTTCTCTTAAATACTTTAATCTCTGTGATTTCTTGCGCTGGAATAAAATAATTGACTAAGTTCAAATTTAAGATATCTCGCAGCATAATGTTATGTGCTTATGTAAATAGATTAGTACACACTACTTTTAATTATTATTACTTACCTACGAATTCTTCAAATAAAGAGTCAAAGCAGGACGTTAAAAGTTGTAATAAGTCGTCTTTCGTAATCGATAAATCAATCAAGTTGTTATTTATCAATATATATCCAGCACTACTATTATATAGAGTATCGAAAACCTTGCCTAAATTTTCCATTTTATTTTATTTATAAAAATAACCAACAATCACAAACCTTAACACACAAAACTTCCTTGCAGACTGTTGCGACCATTTTCTTTTTGCATAATTGCAAAAAAGCAAAGGTAACATTAAACTAAGTTATCGGTTAAGTCTACCACGTTTTTGATAAGCTACTATTTAAATAGTTAAAAAGAACAGAATAAGGATAAAGATGACCAAGAAATTTTAATAAAAGAACTATTGAAATGTTATTATACCTAATATTTTGTATAATTTAACTATGCCGTTGTAGCTTCTGAAAAATTGTAAAAAGTACCACGATAAAATGTCACACAACCTATAAATCTCATTATTTAACTAAAATTGTGGGTTGTTATTATTAAGCTATTTTGGTACACCACAATTAAATGTTAAAACACAACGAACATCAGTAAAAAGGAATAATAAATTGTTCAATTGCCAAATGTTATAGTAAAAAGAACTCTTATCATTGTCAGTGTAACATTTTATGTTTTACAATTTTGGGTTGATTGAATCTACAATTACAAATTGTTAAAATTAAACCAGGTTTCGTTTAAATATACTAAATTTAATAAAATTGTTAAATAACAATTAAATCTGGTTAATTTTATCATTGCTTTTTCTCTGAGTGTATACAATAGTAATTTATTAATAGCATTGCTTAAACTTTTTAACCATGACCTAACCCAATTTTACTTTTTTTTCCTATTTCATTCTAATTATAGTTATTTTCAGTCAATTTATCCATTACGTACGCATGCAGTTCACGTGGTTAATCAACCTCCGGTGTTTAAGGCAGGATATTCGATAGTTAAACCGTTTTTAAGCAACGACGTTAAGAAAAGGATATTTTTCCACGGTTCCGATTATAAGTCACTACACGATCACATAGGACCGAAATATTTACCAGAAAATTTAGGAGGAGTCCATCCAAATTATGATTACAGAAAATGGATCGACCACATTAGAACTAACGAGAAAGTTAAACAAGAACTAAACGATTTAGGGTACACTTTAGTGGAACAAGCGTTTGGCAAAGACGATGTGATATGTTAATTTTATAATTTTTTTTACTGTTAAGGGTTGTAAATAGTTAATTTGGAAATAAAGCATAAGAAACAATCTTTGTATCGAGTTGTGCACAACTAATGCAATTAAATTAATTGAAGTTTTAATAAAAAGAAATAAAAGAAAAAAAATAAAAAATAAAAGATAGTAAAAAGAAAAGTTTTGAAACAGTTACTTTGTCGTTAAAGTTTCGTTAAATTATTGTAAAGAACTGGCCTCAAATGAATATGTGAATGCAGGATTAAATAACCTCTATAAGTATTTGTTTACAAATAATTTTGCAAAAATTATTTAACCCTAGAAAGACCAGTGGGTGCAACTAGGCCCCAGTAACTAGTACCTATAAGAAAATCAAAAATTAAATTGAGTAATTATTATTCTAATCCTATGTGAGCTAGTTTGTAAGTTACATCATGTTATTAATTTTGTGATAGTAGAAAATCAGTATTAGGTCTTGATACCTGCAATTAATTAAAATTGACCAAAAAAAAAATGATATGGTAAATGATAGTAGATATGAGTAGCACTTTTGAAGAAAATAAAGAGTTATTCGATGGTAGCATACGTTTAGCATAGTGGGTTATTTGGGATGTCATATGTCATTTGATCTGTTATCTCATCTGTCAAAATTGAAATATATCTTTTTTTATGTCATCAAATATAAGTCACTATGAGGTGGTGCTGAGGTGGCTTATTTGAAATGAAATTTGTCATTTGATTCTATAAAATCCTTTCCAAGGAAATGATGATTTTTAAAAAGCCATAAAATAAACAAAGTTGAACTTGTGGGTTTACTTTTCAAAATTATAGTAAAGGTTTACAACAAATCCGGAAAATTATTTTATTACCTAGCTTCAAGCTACACCAAGAAGGGTCTATTGTCTCCAGCTGTGAGGGATTTACTTCAATGAAAAAAGTATGGTTGGTTCACTGACATCCTATGACATACCGGATTTTTTTCTAATTTTGAACAAAAGAAAAACTTAATTTTTAATTAAGCCAAATCCTAATTCCTAAAATTGGTTCAGTAAAGATCTGTTCTTTTTTATTGACTTTGTAATGGTATAAGTTAAAAGATAAAAAAATTAAAATTTAACATCAAAAAGCACCAGAAATGAATTTGAGCTTTTAATTATTTAATCAAAATCAATACCTTTTTTAAAAAATCTCAGGCTGGATCTGTAGAATTATGTTACCTATTCATAGAGACGTCGACCGCTCTTTCAAGTACAGAAATAAAAAAATGACGCTTAAGAAATGTAAGCATAATTTAACATTGCTTGTGAAATTACTACCGAGAACCCTTAAAAAAGAGTGTAAAATTAAATTAAAGGAAAATGCGCAACCAGTCATACATAGTTGTAGGAAAATACCGTTTGGTATAATGAAAAATTTTAAAATTTGTTTAGAAAATATGATTAATGTTAGCGAAGTTAGCATTAGGAAAAGTTGTTTATCCCACTGATTGGGCAAATTTGGTAGTAGCTGTTAGGAAATCTAATGGTTCTTTAAGAATTTGTTTAGATCCTAGAGGTTTAAATAAAAACATTTATCGAGAATACTATCATTTACCTACATTTGAAGAAATTTCTTCTAAATTAAAAGATGCAAAGTATTCTAGTACTTTTTATACGCAATGTTTTTGGCAGATAAAATTGGATAGTGAGAGTTGAGATCGCTGTACCTTTGCAACTCTGTTCGGCCGTTACAAATTTTTGAGATTACCTTATGGCATTAGTTGTGCCCCAGAAAATTTTCATAAAAGATTTAAGGAAATATTTCATCAGTCAGGGGTACAGATATACATAGATGACATATTAGTTTATAGGCTAACCAAAAGTGACCATAATTTTAAAAAAAGTTTTGGAATTAGCCAGAGCATTCCCACCGCTCGTCAGCATAAAAAATTATTGCTGTACCTCACTATAGCAGATAAAGTGGCCCATTATAGTGATTTCATATTTTTAAATAATTTTTACTATTTCGTAGATTTCATGTATACTTTGAAAAAGTATTTATGACTGTTGATAATCATTGTTATTTTACTAATAGGTTTTTCAAATAAGTTTTTTGAATTTATTGAACTTTTGATGTATTCTGCCCCACTGTGCAGATTATCCCCAATTATCCACATAACAATAATTTTTCTTTTTTTATAGCGGCCAATACCAACGGGTAGAAGTTTCTTATGTAAAATACACATTTAAATACAAATAAGTGCAAAACAGGGAATAATTGACTAGAAAATGACTAAATAAACTAAAAAAAATCATGTTTTTAGCATTTTTAGCGGTGATACAGCTAGAACAATTTAACTTGAGGAGCGGTAGGAATATGTTCACGCAGATTTGGCGACGCCTCCCTTAAACACGATTAATAAATTCGTTTGTATCAGTGGCTACTAAATTATAAGTAACTATACTCCAGTCTCACAATTATACAGAGTGACTCATTCCTAATATTTGTTCACAATCTTTAGCTAGCTATAGATCGGCTTCTATTGAGATAGATGCAGAAAACACGCGCCGCTTTAATAGAATAACGTAATTTACTATAATTTAACAGAAGCTTAGTAGTAGAAGTGGATCCGAGTACGAACGATTGTTCATAATGTTGTACCGAAAAATCTCGATGTAATCTAGTCTTCATTCTATAAATGACACAAACTGTCTATTTTTGTGGACAAATAGTATAGGCGATTACTATTGCATAGAGGGGAAAAATACCAATTTAGGTATCTACGCTTCCCCTCCGCTCGTCATGTTAAAATATTATTGCTGTACACCACTTTCAAAAATCTGAAGAAACTCCTATGACAATTGCGATTACTAATACCTATAATACATCAAAAAGAATTTGGTGTATCCTCAATAATAGCAGAACAAATTACCAAAAAATTGTATCTTTTGCATTTTTAGGAGTGACGCACGACTTCCAAATATTTTTAAAAAATCATGGAAGTTAAGCTTGCTATAAGCAAGGTCTACGACACATAAAAATAAAATTTAGTTTAGTTTAATTTAGTTTAAAAATTACAAAAGAATACCAAAAAAATTGTTTTTTGAATTTTTAGAGATGGCGCACCACTTCCAAAAATTAAAAAAAAATTTGTTTTTAAATTTGTTTTGTCCGGAATCGAACCTAGGACTTCTGGGTATAAGCAGAATTTTTAGTCTTAAATACTAATTTCATTTTTTTTTAAATTTGGCATAAATTGAAGTCCAAAATATCCATTGTTTTATATGTTCAGAAAGCAAATTTTACGAGCTTTCAAAATATAAAAAAATATAAGGGTGTTCCATTTAAATTAAGAAATTTGATTCCATTTCCATTCCCGGTTAAACCGGAAGTCAAAATATAAAGTGTTTGGTATCGTATAATAGCTTATTTTATGAGCTTACAAAATATTAAAAAACATACAGGGTGTTCCATTTAAATTAAGTAATTTGACTCCATTTCCGGTTAAACCGAAAGTCAAAATATAAAGTATTTGGTATCGCGTAATAGCTAATTTTACGATCTTTCAAAATATTAAAAAATATACAGGGTGTTCCTAAAAATGTTGAAATTTTTGTTATTTCCGGTATAACCGGAAGGGTTTTGGTTACTGAAAATAGTGTCAAATAATAGATATTCACTTTCAAGATAACAAAATATCCAATTTCAAGTTTTAATTTTTATTACAAAAGAAATTAGAGATTATCGAAATTTTGACATTAAAAAAATCATAACTCCGAATCCGCATCATACAAATCTTTAAAAATTTAAAGTTAGATAGATAATTACGCTGCCTATAACATATCAAAAAATTAAAATAATGTTGGGACCAGTTTTTGAGAAAATCGATAACAAAATTTTAACCTACTTGGGCCCCTTAAGGGTAGGCAATTTTAAAACAATTTTGAAAATCGACTTTTTTTAGAGCGAAAGCCCTATATTTTGGCTATACAATGCCGTATTGAAATTCTTATAATATTAATTACCGGCCAAGTTATAAGGGAAAAAACACAAAATGGGACAATCGTTCTATTGGCCGCCATTTATACCTACTTGAGTTTCATGTACATTATTATTTTATAAGGTTAAAGACAGTACTACATGGCCTTCTTATCCTTAACAAATAATGTTACTTACTCCTTTACACGACACGAGATAATGAAGTACTTTAAGGCATCTTAAAATTTTGAGATTTATTCTCATTGTTGATCATATCGTAACGATTCTTAAAAAAGTCAATGTTCTTCGAGAAAGTTTAGGGGGACTTTTACCCCCCCCCCCTAAATCGGTTCCCGGAAACTGAGTAAGACCTTATTAAGTTTCAGACTTGTCTAGAAATATTTAGGGAGCGTTATACGCTAGTATTTGACGTTTATGGAATACCTAGAAAAGTGCTTCATTAATTACTAATTATTATTATTGAGACATAATCATTTAAAATTTTGTTTTGATTCATAAGAATTGGTTTAAAAAAATTATGAGGTAAATGTAAACAATTTTGTGTGCTGTTTCTAGCTGTTAAGATCATGTGGAAATACCCACATTTAGTTTAAGAGGGCGGTTTTTAACAAATGGGTGGCAAAGTTGATATTTAGACTTTCCGCTCGTAACCGTTAGCGACTTTAATATCCGGTTGATATCACTAAGGGCCATTTGCACCAGTTCCAGTTAACTTTAAGTTGTAGTTAAACTAGTCGTTGCTTAGGATACGCCCATTAACAAGTCTACTGGAGAATAAATTTATGTTGTAGTTAGTAGTTAAGGGGAACCGGTGCAAACGGGCCTAATAGTCATAATTCCAGATAGGGTAAGGTTCAAAGAAGGTAATGACATATATATAAGAAATAAAAGCCTAATTAGTGCGAAAAGTCCAATTGAAGTTGGTGTAATTCAAAAAGAATAAAGGATATTGGGTAACATCATCTGTTTATTATACACTTTATCTAGACCAGTGGTCCGGGAATCGGCGTAAAGGACTTCCATTTTCCGTGTAAAATGATTCAATAAATAGTGTTTAATTTAAATTTATATTAATTCCTCCTATCCAAATTGTGGGGCGATAAGATCGACTTACGCAAATAATATTTTGGAGTAATGGCTAAAAAAGTTTCACGGCCACTGACTGACCAACGAACAAGGTTAAAAACGGAGCGTGCGGGATTTTGCACAGACATTATCCTAGACAGTCAACAAGTCATCGGTAAACATAACATTACATAGTTAGTAGGACAAGTAGAAGAGAAAAAAATTGTTAGTTATTATAACGTGTTGTTAACAAATTATGGCTGAAATCAAATTTGAGTTAGATGTTAGTGAGCCCGATGAGGAGTTATTGGAGTATGCCAAGAAGCATATTAACGAAAATCCAGATGATAAATTACAGATTGTCGAAGAATTTAGAAATTTAATTTTTGGTAAGTATTTTATAAATAATAAACAGGAATATATTTATAAAAGTTTTGCCAAAAAGAATTTATATTGTTGATCACAGAAAACTGTCTTCAATTGATAACTTCATTGCTATTAAAAGTTGTTGGAGCGTAAAACTTTAAAAATATGTTGTACTTTTTAAACAAACTCACATCACATGCACAATATACTTGACAAATAACTATCACTGCAAAATTAACTACAAATAATATGTATCTAATAATAAAAAACAAAAATTTGAGCGGCTCAATCATAGGCGTTTTGATGAATTAAACGTGTTGGTTTCTAAATTGCAAGTTGTGCGGTAATCACTCCAATGCTTGTATAGTATCAAGGATGATATAGTATACAGTGTGGCCAAAAACTAGTAATAAACAAACTTGACAAAAAATAGTATGATAGAAATATGCTCCACATGCATAAAACTATTTCCAAAGGTCACTTTTGTTTCTAGTTTTGTCAAGAGTTTTCTTTCGTTCTTTAGTAGCTAACATTGATGACTGATGACGTTAAGATGATTTTTTAAATGTCAACCAATAGTTTCCACTCTTATGTTGTTCGATTTTTCTCTTTCTAATGCTTTGAAATTTTTAAAAGGTAGCAGGATAATTTTTCTAAGAAAACTAGTGAAAATGAACTAATTTGGCAGAAGAAAAATTTTGGGATTATTTAGTTATTGATGTTATTATAATGGCCATTTCTTGGTTTTTACATTGTTTTTTAATTTTTATTTTAGGGGCAGGTATTTCGAGTTATACGATTTTGACTTTAAATGAATTAGATAAAAATTATCTAATCCTGATGTAACACATTAATTTTATTCAATGGCATTAATTGTTCCACATTAGGTTTAATGTAAAGAATCAACTTTTTAAAAATTATTTTTTTATTTTTATAATAAATAATCCACTGCATACTACAGCATTTTTAACAAATACAGTCAAAACCGATTCTTGAAGGGACTTTGACTTTGAAGGGACCCCAAAATTCGGTCGTTATAAGGTTATAATCCATAGTCATACTAAGCAATTATGTTTTCAAGGAAAACTATGCAAAAAGCGATCTCCGTAGCCGGATTTACGTAAATTTGTATACCGGGTGCTAACTTTCAAAGCGGAACATACAAAAATAATATTGTAAATCACTTATTTGCAGTTTTCGACTCGTGATATAAGAGTAGCAGTAATATTTATCGAAAGAGAATTATTTTCTGCCTCTGCTGATGACAAATAGCTCTTAATTAATGACATTTTTGACATTCAAAAGTAATTTAAATATTCCCACAATTTGAAAAGTATCACAATAGCATGTATAAGTGTCATTTATGTCATTTATCGAGCAGAAAACTGCAAATAAGTGATTTCAATTTTGTTTGCCTATGTTCGCCTTTGAAAGTCGACACACCGTATGCATCCTGGATACGTAATAATTTTTGACATCGAGTTTTTTTAAAAATATAAGAACATAGGTTTGAAAGGTGTAATTACAAAATTATTTGATATTTGAACACAAGTAATTATTATTTCATTGCATACGTGCTATAACCTTGGTTTTTTATGATTATTTTTCATTCGGGTAATCGAGAAACAGACAAAATGTTGACGTATATTGCAAACATAGGAGGAAATCCTTTATTCCGCTATACATTTTTTATACAGAGTGGTTACCGGACCTTTTTGTCATATAGGTCATCCTTTTACAAGCTGCAAAGAAAAAAAATTTGACTTCTTCAAATGCGATAAAAAAAATTTCTGCAACTTCCTTCAAATTTAATTGACCCGTATTTCAGGATTTTACTGAAAAAATATTTTTTCTCGAAATATTCACATAGGAATTTTAGATAATTTGCTGGATTTTCTCCAATCTTCACATACTTAAAATTTATATCTCCAGTTGTATTGATCGGATCATTGTCGTTTTTTTTTTATTTTACACTTTATTACGTTACCTTTGGAAGTGTATTAAAAAAATTTTTTTTTATTGTTAACAAATGAAAAATAGTAACAATTTAGTTGTTTAAATAGTTTTAACATGCTCGCCTCCCAACTTGAATTAATTGGAAAAATTATCATTTTGTTCCTTATGCTCTTATCTATAAAATTCTTTTTACAAAAAAGTGGGGTCTCAATTAGATCGGAAGTTATTAAATTTTTTTGAGCGCAAGTCACCCAGAGCGCTCCACATGCGGGAGCGTCAGAAATCTCAGACTCAACAATTGCTCGATTACAAGTGTTTGCGCTCGATAATATTTAATAACTTCCGATCTGTTAGAGACTACACTTCGAAAGCTAACGTAATTAAGTGTAAAATAATAAAAAAAACGACATTGATCCGATCAGTACAACTGAAGATAATAAATTTCAAGTATGAGAAGATTGGAGAAAATCCAACAAATTATAGAAAATTCGTATGTGAATATTTTCGAAAATAAATTTTTTTCAGCAAAATCCTGAAATACGGGTCAAATAATTTTATGAATAGTACAGGGTGTACCGGGAAGAATCTGCCTAACTTCGGGGGTGTATTCCTTAGCTCATTTTAAGCAAAAAAAGTTATACCAACATAGGTCCGATTCGGAAAGGTTACTGAGTTATAGCTTGTTGAAAATACTAGTGGATTGCGATGTGGAAAACGTCGATGATATCCCAGCACGGCAGGTAAACGTTAATAGCGTGTCTCAAATAATCACAATTACCAGTTAAGTTAACTTACAAGTAACAGCAAAAAAGGAAAGCATTATCTAACAATTTTTTTCAAAGCCCACTCTTTACAATTTTGAATATTTAGCTATATTCTTCGACTAGCCATAACTCGCCAACCTTTCCGAATCGGACCTATGTTGATATAACTTTTTTTGCTTAAAATGAGCTAAGGAATACACCCCTGAAGTTAGGCAGATTCTTCCCGGTACACTCTGTATAAGCTGTAAAAATTTTTTTAGACGATTCTAAAATGTCAAGTTTAAATTGATGTGCGGTTTGTAAAAGAATGACCCATACCTACAGGGTGGTGACCGGACCTCTCGGTCATACAGATTTAACATGTAAAAACATACTTTGGTAATTTCCTGCTTCCCAATGTATTTTAGAAAGAAAATCTTCAAATAAAAGTTTTAGAGAATAAAATTCTGCATCTAAACGAATAAACAAAATTAATTTTGGACGATTTATAACGCCTGAAATTTGATTTTAAAATTCCCAAAATTAGCAGAAATAGCGATTGCCATGAAATATTCCCAATAAAAATTCTTTCAAAATTATTTTTGAGGGTAGTTTAAATTAACTGAAACTAGAAATAAAGTAATTTTTAGGGATGATCATACATAATACGTAAATATTATTTATTATTATAATTCAGTTTCTACAGACGAAAACGCACTGCAAGCTCGGAAAAATAGAAGAACGGGTAAACATATCGGCGCATGGTCTTTTTGAAAGCCTATTCTTTAAAAATCAAAAATGTTTACCATTTTTTAGTGGCCGCTTCATTGAAAAAATTGAGGTCGAAGATTTAAAAGTTCGATTTTTCTAAACATCTCTGGAAATATTGATCGTATAAAAAAAAGTTTAATTATTTTTTACAGAAGAGGATATTTAGAGAAGAAAAGGTCTTAAAGTACGATCCAAAGTAGCTTTGGGGTGGGCAATATTCGTCTGATTACAAAATTGAAATAGTTAAATATATCTGTTTCACTTACTATCGGCGTATGAAAGGAGATAGCAAGCTTTAACAAACGTCGACCATACAATTAAATGTACCTGTCAAAAACGTAGGTTGTATAAATTTCTACATTATTTCAAACTTAAACGTCAGATTTTACAAATTTATATAATTTATAAATTAAATGGATTAAAATAGGGAGATGAAGGTAAGTAAAGAGCAAGTATACATTACAACTTTTACAAATATGCAGAAAAATTGTTTTTAAATGCTAATTATTTGTAAATTTGTAAATTTATTTAGCTCATTTTTCAAACTAGGCGGCAGATATTTCCAATATCTAGAAACATTTGCGTCAATTATTGGTACCACTTAAGGGCGCGCTGCTAAAGTGGAGGGGAGACATTTTTGCCATAGCGTGTATGTTTACCACTTTAAGTTGAAGAAAAAAAAATATAGATGGTGCCAACATACTGTCAAAATAATTATTTTAATTACCAATGTCAACCAATCTCAAACTAAAAAAAAACAAGAAACAGTACTTAAAAGTAGAACATTACAACATCGTTTTGGACGGTTTTCGATGCTGTAATGAGTATATTGTTACAAAAGAATAGTAAAGTTAAAAATTTATACCTGGAACTTTAAAATTTTGCTTGGACCATCTAAAAGGCAATGCCTGAACTATTGTCGAAAGATTTGGTTGAAAAGACCGCTAAGGACAGATTTTGATTCAGTATTATCTTCCTTGTTTCGTTTAATTAGCGATGGAATCACTTAAAAATTAGGTATTGTTCTTATAACGATCTCCACCAGGAAATAACGGAATTTCATCAATATTGGTTGCTTCAAAATTTGAAAGTTTCTTGTTTTCAAAAATTAATTTAACCTATTTATTCATAATATAAAGCAATGAAAATTGTTCATCTCCTTCATTGATCTTTCCTTATTAAAATTTCAAAAAAATTAAGTTCATATAACGTTTAGTTTTTAAATTCCGCAAGACAAACTAAAGGCTTATTTTTAACGTTATTTTAACTCCAACTTTTGCCGCTTTGTCAGCGCGGCCTTAACAACACTAAAATGTTGAACAAATAGACATACGTTCTTCAAAATTTAATCCAGACGGTGCTTATCCCCTCTCAACTCAAACCTACTTTGGACTTTACTATATGACTTGTTTTCGTAGGATGAATAGTTTTAGTAGAAAACGGAATGAAACTGGGTTCTGATTTTGGGAATCAACTCGTGCGCGTGAAGTTTCAATATTTAGAAATGTCATAAACTTTTCTTCGTAAAAAGTGTCAAAGCTCTCTCAAAAATAAACATACGAACAAATTTAAAAATTCATTTTATGATTTTAAAGAAGAAAGCGCAAGCTTTCAGATTCACTAATTCATCATTTGCAGACATTACTCCAGATAGCTGGAATATGAGCTTAAAGATGTCGTTCCCCTGTATTATACTTAAAATGTTGCTATATCGTTAAAAATGGATCAAAATGAATAATTCTTGTGGGATTATATGCTTAATACTATAAACCAACATTAAATAATAGTGAAAACCGCCTTTGGTTTATTAGTTTTAAAAGCGAGCACTTTGAAATTTGGCAATTTTTAATGGTTTCGAATTAAAGCAGAAAATTTTAATTAAAATGAAAGATAATTTTGCCAAATTCACTCCTAATTAACAAATAGTACATAGCTTCATATTGCATTTTAGTTTTTATCGGATTAAAGTTGAATTGAAATTTCCTGCGTTTTCTTTTCTTATTTTCTTATTTTAGAAAGATTTTCTTTCTAAAATACATTGGGAAGCAGGAAATTACCAAAGTATGTTTTTACATGTTAAATCTGTATGACCGAGAGGTTCGGTCACCACTCGGTATACAAAATAGATGCAGAATTTTATTTTCTAAAACTATTATTTGAAGATTTTTTTTCTTGAGAAGCAAGAAAATACATGTATATGACGGAGGGGTCCGTCATCACCACCATACGTCAAACATACCACAACTTTGACCTTCGAAAATGTAATACCTTTACCTTTCACGTAAAACTTTGACATTTTCTGACAAAGGTTAATTTTTAATAACCCTTATCTTTTTTCTTTTCTTTTTCTTTTTTCAAAAAGAAAGTGAAAAGAGATCTCCGCAGCAGGATTTACGTAAATTTGTATACCGGGTGCTAACTTTCAAAGTGGAATATATGAAAATAATATTGTAAATCACTTTATTTGCAGTTTTTGACTCGCCATATAAAAGCAATCTTATATTTTTTCTTTATTTTCAGAACGTGGAGAATGTACGCCGTATAGACTTGATGACGAATATTTACTTCGATTTTTACGAGCGCGAAGCTACGTAGTAAGGCACGCTCACAGATTAGTAAGTTGTAAAAATAATCAAAAATCGACAAATTAAATGAAATAAAAATTTTTCAGATGGTAAACTATTACCAATTCAAAGAAAACCACCCGGAATATTACACAAACGTAACTTTCGATCGTTTAATCGCAATCGGAGATGCAAATATCGTAGCAACTTTACCTTTTTTAAACGAGGATGGTCGTAGAATATTATATTATAGAGGAGGTTTGTCTTTTAAGTGAGATTTAACGGTAGGTGTTAAAATTGAATATTGAAGGTTTGTGGGATCCAAACGAAATTTCTTTTTTGGAATTATTTCAAGCTACAATATGGAATTTAGAATTAGGAATTCTCGAGCCGAGATCCCAAATTATAGGTGGAATTTGTATTTTAGACATGGCGGGAGTTAGTATTACACACATGCGCTACTTAACGCCTAAATGGGTTAAATTGGTTGTAGATATTATTGCGGTAAGTTTCATTATTTATTATAGCTCATCAACTAATCGTTATGGCGCACTTTCTTTAAACTCGTGTAATAAAAATAATTTCGGTGAAAGAAATTATGCATTAGGATGTGAAACGAAAGTAAACAACAATGGTAAAGGAAAAAAGTTGCGTTAGAACAAGTTACGTTTTAATTGTAATAACTCACAACTATTTAATTTATTCTTAATAATTGTATTGGGGTCATTCTTTTACAAACCGCACGAATTTCAAGAAAAAAAACTTGACATCTTCAAATGAGTTAAAAAAAATTTCTGCATCTTTCAACAAATTTAATTGACCGTATTTCAGGATTTTGCTGAAAAAATTTTTTCAAATTGCAAGTCACCCAGCGCGCTAGCACATGTGAGAGCGTCAGAGATCACAGACGGCACAATTGCTCGATTACAAGTTCTGTAAATTCCAACAAGTCCAAAAAATTTTTGGACAATTCTAAAATATCAAGTTTAAATTGGTGTGCGGTTTGTAAAAGAATGACCCATTGTGCCAGAAAATAAATTTGCCATTTTTTTTCGTCAGTTGAAAAAAACAAAAAGACCAGAAAATCATAATTACACAGTTCGTGTAGAAGAGACCGAAAAACTAAGCAATTGACTTGTAACCAGCGAAAAAAGCAATTTTGTAATTCTTACTGCAACGTAAATCTGGAAACAAAATATAACTTTGAAATACGAAGACGAACTGCTACATAATATGGGAGAGTTATCAGTACCTTTAAACAAACTAAATGTTTTCACACGTTTTTTTGAAGTTTGCAAGTATAAGGTTGTAATGGTTCAATTATTATAAGGTAAGTCGGGGGAAGACGCCACTGTGGGGCGAGATGCCACCCCAGCATTTTTCAAAATTCCTCCAACCTATCTCCGGAAAATTTTATGTATAGGTTGCTTGTGATTATATTATAAGCTACTAGCAAACATCGTTGAAAACGAGTTTTCGCAAGTCATGGAAAAGTTTTCTAAAAAATTAGGTTTTTATGTTTGACGAAGTTTTTGCTACATCTCATCTTACCCCATGCATTTTTGTCAAGATTTTTTTGTCGAAAAATACAAAAATTTTTTTTTAACTATGTTAACTAATAATTTATGTTGATTTGATATTGCTATCTAATAGTATATTCTTTGAGGGATAAACACATATTTTTAAATTAATCTAAATGTGTATAATAACGTTTTTATAAATTAATTAAAAAATGTATGGCATCTTCCCCCGACTTGCTTTAATTGAATTGGGTCTAAGAGACTGACGTTAAAACTAAGCATTGCTTAAACTTTTTAACCATGACCTAACGCAATTTTACGTATTTCTTCCTATTTTACTCTAATCACAGTTATTTTTAGTCTATTTATCCATTACCTACGCATGCAATTCACGTGATTAATCAACCTCCGATATTAAAAGCAGCATATTCGATAGTTATGCCGTTTTTAAGCAACAACGTTTTGAAAAGAATATATTTCCACGATTCCGATTATAAGTCACTACACGATCACATAGGACCAAAATATTTACCAGAACCTTTAGGCGGAGTCCATCCAAATTATGGTTATAGAAAATGGGTCGACCACTTTAAAACTAACGAAAAAGTTATAAAAGAACTAAAGGAATTTGGGTACACTTTAGTGGAACAAGCGTTTGGCAAAGAAGATGTGATATGTTAATTTTATAATTTTTTTTATTGTTAAGGGTTGTAACTAGTTAATTTGGAAATAAAGCATAAAAAAAGATTCTGAAATTTCTTTGTTTGGAGTTGTGCACAACTAATGCAATTAAATTAATTGAAGTTTTAATAAAAAGAAATGAAATATCAATTTAAGTTTTGAAACAGTTACTTTGCCATTAAAGTTTCGTTAAATTATTATAAAGAACTCGAGGCAATTTAAATAGAACTTACTGAACAACTTTGAGTAACTATTAAAATATTTAAACAAAAATTTTATTGTATGAAAATTGAAATAAATTGCTTCACTTACCTCTAACAACTAATCTTATAGGTAAACTTGTAAGTGCATCTTGAGTATGAAAATCGCTCGCTGTTACTTGACATTCCCAAGTACCATCGTCAAATTCTAATTGGGACTCTCGTATTTTTATCGAACAGTCGCCAGTTTCTTGAGTTCCTGCCCATTCGTATTTGTTCATGTACATTCCCACAGGCTGAAACAAAAATTACAATTAGAGTTTAATTTACAAAATTTTAACCAATCAAATTACTTAGTTTCATAACTTGCCAACAGATGGCACTGCCACTATGACTCATAACTATTACTTTTTTTATATTGTAACCAGAAGACACTGCAGGTGTAGCTTGAAATTACCAACAAAAGACTAGACTTCAGGAAGGTAAATTGTTAAGCTCCTCGGTGCTTTAAAACAATAACTCTTGGAGATTAGTATAGGTAAGAACAATGCGCAATGAAATAATTAATACACGGAGATTAAACGGCTTCAACTTTGACTTACGAGATAATCCTCTTGTGTATTACTAGCAAACTAAGTAAAAAAGCGACCAAGTAAACTCATTAAAATGCTAGATGACTAAGATATAGTTTCAAAAGACCTATGTAACGTAGTAAACGTCAGTACGGGAATAATACAAAATTTGTGGATGAAGAGATGGTTTTGAAAACAATCTCGGCTCAAAGGATGGTGTATTCTCCGCCGAGCTAGAAGCTAGAGCTCACAGCAGAAAAATGCCTCTGTTTTTCAGGTGAAACGACATGGCATACTTTATGGCAAATATTAAGATTAAGACTTTGTGTAAAGATGACATCAATGGTTTGGTCTTTCGTTGACTTCTACCACCGAGTATTTCCTTTCACCGTAGTATTTTTAGCCCCTAACGGTAGGGCAATGAGTGACAAAGACACGTAACAAATGAATTAAAGGTAACGCGCATGGTGGCAAGCTAACGAAAAAAGGTTCGAATAAACTGAGCAATTTTTCGAGATGCTTTAGAGGATGTGGAAATGGGAATTAAAGTTAATGGAGTGTGGATTAACAATATTCGCTATGCCGACGATACGGTCTTAATCACTGACCACATACACGACCTACAACAACTGGTCAACAAAGTGGGAGAACAGAGCAAATCAATGGGCCTAAATATCAACACCAAAAAAACAAAATTTATGATTATCTCCAGAAACCTAAATATTTTTGAAAACTCCACCATAACATTTAACGCAAGGCCCATAGAAATAGTAGATAAATTCATGTACCTGGGCATCTGGCTTTGCGAAGACTGGACATCAGACAAAGAAATAAAAAGTCGCATTGAGCAAGCCCGACAGACATTCTTGAGATTTCGAAGAGTGCTTACCTGCTCCGATTTTGATCTTAACCTAAGGCTAAGATTCGTGAAGTGCTACTCTTGGTCGGTGCTTCTTTATGGTATGGAGGGTTGGACGTTGAAAACGACTGCAATTAACAAATTGGAGGCTTTCGAGATGTGGCTGTATCGCAGAATCCTTAAGATACCTTGGACGGCTAGACTGACAAATGAAGAAATTTTAAGACGTGTCAACAAACAACGTGAACTGTTCGAATTGATTAAGAAGAGAAAAACTGCATACCTGGGGCATATTATGCGAAACACGAAATATCAAATCTTGCACCTGTTGATCGAAGGCAAGATCGAAGGCCGGAGAGGGATCGGAAGGAAGAAAATGTCTTGGCTGCGAAACTTCAGACATTGGACCGGGATACACGATGTACAGACATACCGCAAGAGATAGAGAAGCAATGGAAAATGTTATCGCAAACACCCATTAGTGGATATGCATTAGAAGAAGAAGAAACTGATCCTATATGACAACCCTTTACACCTTCACACTGTGGGCTGATACAACGAGGAATGTCACTCGAAACCTAGAAAAATCCATTATGCGGCGTTTACATTTATCAAGTTACTTGAAGCAAGTCGACTTGAAGCCAGCGACTTGAAAGTGGTTGACAAATGTAAACAGTGTTTCAAGTAGTATCAAGTGAAGCTTGAATTCTAGTTTTCACTTGAATTCAATAGTCAAGTCAAGTAGACCACCGGTCTACTTTTCTTGAAACTTGAAATCATTTGCATTGTCATGCGTACAAATATGCGGCGTTTTATTTTGTTTACCGGATTGTAGTAAATAATAAAATGGCGCCAACTGAGGTAACACAGAAAGCAGTCAGTCAGTGCAGTTATACCTTTTTTATGCAATATTTTGATAGAAAAATTATTTACGCCACTGCGTTTTCCTATTTTAATTTATTCATAATATTAAAGATTTAATAATTATATTTGGAGAATATTTACAAGTTTTTTTTTCCAATTATTTATTTATTTAATAATTTATTTATATAATTAAAAATAGAATAACAAGCTAATAATTAATAAATATTAAAGATTAATGTTTTGGCCCTTTTTTTAAATTCTCACATGTGGTCTGTCGGCAATTCTCACTTCAGAAGCATTGTTAGTATTTTGCTTGCACATGGTCAATTAGTTTTTATTACACCTTTTACCAATGACCAACAAAAAGCTTATCTTTATTGTAAGATTTTGTTACTGAATTTGACCCTTTTTAATCCTTTCAAATGTACCTTTTCTACCTGTATTATTTCTAGCATGCCTTTTATGTAAATTCTGTCTGTTCAGGTACTTTTTGTATGTGAATTGTTTGTGAATTTTTTTTTATTCTCCAACTTTATAACTATGCTAATTTAGAAATATGTTCATACTAACTTTAATTATGTAGCCAAAGAATCCAGCTCCCGATTATTTGGATTTCGCGATTTTTCTTAACTCCTGGCTGATCATTATTTTTATCCATTTATTCATTTTAATTAACAATCAATAACAATTATAAAAAATAAAAAGTAAACTTGACGTCACTGCACTTGAGTCCACTAAACTTGACTGAACTGTGGCCGTTGCCACTACTCAATTTGTACTCAAGTGGAAGCAAATGATTTCAAGTTTCAAGAAAAGTAGACGACCCGTCTACTTCACTTGACTATTGAATTCAAGTTAAAACTAGAATTCAAGCTTCACTTGATACTACTTGAAACACTGTTTACATTTGTCAACAACTTTCAAGTCGCTGGTTTCAAGTCAATTTGCTTCAAATAACTTGATAAATGTAAACGCCGCAAAAAAAACGTGAGTAGTGCCAACGAGTCAAGTGCAGTTAAATCAAGATTACTTTTGATTTGAGAGTTGTTAATTACAATAATTAATGAATTTTAAAATTTAAATTTAATAAAAATAAATAAATAAAAAAAAATTAAATTAAAAATAATGATGACATTAATTTTTTGAAAATTACCAGCATTTTGATATCCTGTGGGATACGTGATAAAAAGCACATAGAGATAAAAACATCAGGGATTCCGCATTTAAAAAATTATTACTTAAATTAAATGAAGAGAATTTTAATGTCATAAATATAGACAATAATTTTTTAATTAATAAATTAATAATAATAATTTAAATAATTAATTATTTAATCATGTTCCACCAAGAGATAAGCGCGGAATCAATTCAAATTAAACTCTTTTTGTTATCTTCATTCTTTTCTCTAATTTATCTATCAATATATTGCATAAAATAAGTAACTGCACTGACTGGTTTCTGTGTTACCTCAGTTGGCGCCATTTTATTATTTACTAGAATCCAGTAAACAAAATAATTTCTTGAAAATGTGTCAACTCAAAATTCGCTTCAAGTCGCTGGCTTCAAATCGACTTGCTTCAAGTAACTTGATAAATGTAAACGCCGCATTAGGTACTGAACTTCGTCTATCAAAATTTTCGAGTGATAGGAATTGAGGTCGCTAAAGAGGAATATTTACGGCCAATATACTAGACAGGGTGTCCCATTTAAAAAATTAGTTTGTTGAACCACCTTGTAACACGTGTTTTTTTAAATGCTCAAAGATGACATCAATGGTTTGGTCTTTGGTGGCCTTCTACCACCGAGTGTTTCCTCTCACCGTAGTATTCTTAGCCCCTAACGGTAGGGCAATGGGTGGCAAAAACAAACGAATTGATGGTAACGAGCATGGTGACAAGCTAACGCAACAAGGTTCGAATAAACTGATCCTATATGACAACCCTCGACACTTTCACACCGTGACCTGATACTACGAGGGATGTCACTCAAAACAATTATTATGTATTACCGTCTAGAAAAAATCCATTAGGTACTGAACTTCGTCTGCCAAAATTTTCGAATGATTGGAATTGAGGCCCCGCTGCTCAAGAAGAATATCTAAGGCCAATACTACACATGTTGTCCCACATTTAAAAAATTACTTTTTCGAACCACCTTGTAATACGTGTTTTATAAATGAAGCTCTAACCCCCTCTTACAATTTAAAAATATATACTTCAGTTCACGGATATTTTCTAACACGTGACTTTTAAAATACTCAACAAATAATCAATTTAATAATAAATTTTCTATAATAAATATTAATAGTAATTAATAACAAATAAATTAAATTCAATAAATAAGTCGTTTTCACGCTAATTATTAGGTATTTAAGTTGGTCACGTGTTGGAATACACCCATGAACTGAACAATAAACCAAACTCTGCATCGTTTTTCTACCCTGTATATTATGTGCAAGATGTTCTTTAGAACCTAAGCCATTCATAAATAGAACTTAATAAAACGTGACCTGACGAAGATAAAATCAATTCTAGATTTGTAAATTTTAAAAAACAACCCCTAAAACAATCGATTTGAGTGAGTAATTCGTGAAAAGTCGTACGAAAATCCCGTCACGTTTTAAAATTTTCTTAAAGGATATTATTAACGTTTAAATTTTCATCAAAATAAAACCAACAATGGTAAATACGAACACACAAGAGTAAACAAAATCAGCAAAATATTTTTTTGTATAAAAGGGGAAAAACTTTAGTTGAATCCTAAAACAATAAAATTTTATTATATTTATCAATAATCTAAAATGTGTATAAGAGAAAAGTTATTTATAAACGTAAATACCTGATTTTCATCCCTTTGAGATACATTTTCGCGACAATACGGACATCTTGAATAAAATTAAATTGCAAATCAAGCTGAGCAAGCATTAAAATAAACAAGATTTGGTTTTAATTAACAGGAGAATAAGTCGAAATTAAATTTATAAAGCAAGCGCTGTATAAATAAAATTTACTTAATGATTTCTTAAAAGGTAATACACAAAATTATACGAAATGTATATGAAAAGTTGAAGAAAATAAATTGAGCAAGAAATAAGGGATGTTATATTTTATTTATACAAAAAGTAACGTAATGAAGCAGTTAAACTGGACAGTATAATGCGTTTATAGTTCTTATAATTGAGTTTGGAATTACGACTTGCTATAGGAAGTAGACGTTCTAATTGTAATTGCTCCAAAACTATGGCTTTTAAGATATTATGACATTATTTGGAGTAATTGTATATCCAATATTTTACTTCGAAATGCATTATCATCGTTACATGCAGCAAATTGCAATTTTTTCAACGAAAAATAACGAGTTACAAACTTGAACGTTTATAGCATTAAAATTATACGTATAAAAGTTTTCTTTTTAAAAATAAATTTTCAATTTTGTATTTTTGTTATCAGAGCTTTTCAGTTCTTATCTTGTCTCCTAATAGACAGGGCAGAAACAGACATTTCAAAGATTTTACAAGCCTCTCGTTCTTCTACAACTACGTCTTCTTAATATTCGATCGGAGTTCCTCCTGTATTGTAGTTACAAAGCTCGTTCAATATGTATTTAAACTCAGCTTGCAAACATGACCGACATTTTTAAAGTTTCGGGTGGAAATAATTGGAACTCTTTTTTAATTCTGTCTTCTGGGGGATAACATTTCTTGTAACAGCAGAAAATAGACATGTTGTCTTTAGAAACGTATTTCTTAACCAGTCGCAGATTGTAAAAATTTTCACAAAATATTCATAATTTTTTTCATAAAACTGGTTTTGACAGTGTGCTCGGCAGAGCTGGGAAGTAATCGATTACAATTGTAATCAATTACAGTAATCGATTACTTTTAAAGTAATTTGTAATCAGTAATCGATTACTTTTTTTCAAGAGTAATTTGTAATTGTAATCATAAGAATTTTCGAAAGTAATTGTAATCATGATTACAAATTGCGATTACTTTTGCGATTACAACAACAAAACGAGCAAAATTATGTCGATATGCGATTTACACTATTTCAGCTAACTAAAATTCGAAATTCCAGATGAATTTAGACCGTTAATACGTCGCCTACGTTAACACGTAGGCGTAATATGCCACGGTTAAGATATAAACGATCAGTTTCCTATTGGTTAATAAAATCCATAAAAAATCAATTGATAGAAAAATTATTTAGTTGAAAAAAGTAACAAATAGAAAATAAAATAAAACAACGTAGGTACATTGATAACTTATTTTTAACCTTTATAATATTGGTAATATTGGTACTTCTTGTCAGTTTATTACAAACACCGTTTGCTAATTTTTATGATATCCCGGAGGTGTCATTCTGTAATTGTAATATTCTTTTGTATGTTTGCTTTAGAGATGTGTATAATAATAGGTAACAGGTAAGGTTATTATTCGCTTTTCTCCGGTATTTTCTTAAAAAACGAGCTAGTAAATTTTGAACTAATAGTTTATTATTCTTGGCTTTGCTCGTTTTCATTCTTTGCAAATTTGCATTCTCACATCTGGTTTGTCGGCATTTCAACAGCATTGTTAGTAAAGGTATTGTAAAAATTCTGTACTTTCCGTTTTTGCACTTGTTGTACCTACTAGTCGGGATCTTCTAGTTGGGCCAAATTTTTTTTACCGTTATAATCCTACCGTACAATTGGACCAAGTTTGAAACTTGAGAGGATTAAGAACTAACTACCTGAGCGACCTTTTATAATATTGTGGTTTTATGATAACATTAAACTTTCTCTTCCAAAAATTTCTTTAAAAATTTGCATACAGTAGAATAAGCTATTAGGCACTTGAAAAAAACAAAAATCTCCATAAGAAGCAAATGGATTCAGTCGCCTTGTGGTAGAACCTCTTTTCTACAGTTATGTAAAATATCAAATTTAGGGTCAAAATCATTTGTTTCCATGTTGATGTGTGATGTGAGTTTTAAACAACCAACTTTGCTTGTATCTTTTATTCTAAAAAACATAACATTCTTTTACACAATGTGTTAGAGGGGTAAAATTTGGTAAAAATTTGTGATGAATTATGACACCAATCTTGGACCGATCCAACTACCCAAACATCTTTCTGAAGACATGACAGAACATGCCTGAAAGGCATGTGTTTGTTTGTACAAAATGCTAATTAAAAAATTTACTAGTAAAATTAATGTAAAATTAAAAAAATGGTTGATTTAAAATCTTTGATTGACTGGGTTGATTCAAACATTGTTTAAAAATAAAAAATAATTGATCCAAAGCTTAAACGCATTCACAACTAATTAATTCTTTTTACTTTGAATTTTAAAAAGTAATTGTAATCAAACCAATTGTAATCACGATTACAAAAGTAATTTGTAATCGATTACATTTTCCTGCTTGTAATCTGTAATTGTAATCGGCGATTACTTTATAAAAGTAATTGTAATCAGTAATCGATTACATTTTACCTGTAATCGTCCCAGCTCTGGTGCTCGGCTATATTTACGGAGTTTTTATAAAAACTGTATTTATGAGATTATGCGACTACACGTTAATATTTTGACGTGACGTGACGTAAATACAAACGATTCTATTTTTGTTGATGAAAGGACTATTCTATTGGTTTTTGCAGCTTATGCAACACATTCTACAATCCGTAAAAATAATTTTTGCAAATTATGGCAGTGTGGTATATCCACATAACGACATATTTCTATAAATTTTTTTTATAATTTGTAACAATGTAACAATGCATAATTCTATCCGGATGCTGGACCAAAATACTGGTATAGTATTACAGCATTCTGGAAATTTTGTATCGTTTAAAGCAGCTACTTGTCATTATTTTTCTTTAGTTTTCCCCTAGCGCCGCCCCTGAAATCAAAATGGAGATAATTTTCACATTTCCTCGTTCAGCTCTTCAAGCACTTCCATTTGAGCCCATCAGAATTACCCATTTTCATTTTCGTGTTTTCCTTATCAGTGTTATCAGTGATAACAGCTGATTTCCCTGTAACTCGGCAACCAGAAGAGCTAGAGCTCCCGTTTTACTTTTATTGTAACTCTGGCGTCATTTTTAACCCTTTATAATTTAATTTAAACTTATCAATTCATTTATTACTTATCAAAACTTTTTAATTATAGGTTTCAAAAATTATTGAATATTTAAATTCCATTTAAAACACGAGAAGTGTTATAATTAGTGATAGGATGTAATTACTGTTTTTTTTCTTTTACTGCGTTCTTATTGGTTGTCGAGTGAATCCGAGTTGGTCGTTGATTTCCAAAATAAACTCCCACTCCATTTTGATAAAGGACTCCTTGCTTCGCCATCGTGATGAGCGGAAGCGCGTTCATTGTCAACTTTCCTCCTGCGCAATTTTGCTCTGTATTTTATTAATTATTTAAATTAAGTCATTTTAATTTCAATCTTTTGTCCATTTTATTATTCCCCCATGTTAAATTAATTAATTTAATGATTTTAGTGATTTTTCCCTTGCCTCCAGCAAACCCGTGTGTCCTGTCTTCCAGGTCTAGTGGTCTGTCCTTAAAGGTCTGAATAGGTCTTGTGGACACGTCTAGTGGTCTGGTAACAGGAATTAACCATGTGCTCGTGTTTTCCAGGTCAGGTGGTCTGTTGTCCCTAAAGGTCTGGTAAGGTCTTAAGGACAGGTCTGATGGTCTGGGGATTCGACTAACCCCTCTTGTGTCTTCCAGGTCAGGTGGTCTGTCCTGGACCACCAGGTCCAAAAAAAAAAAACTAAGAAATTATAAATAAGTACAATGAAAAAATGTGAAGATAAGCCAAAACGATCAAGAAGTTTGACTCGAGTGAATTTTTTTTTTCTCGCTGACGCTTGTCAGAGGTTTAAGGCTAGAATTTTAAGGTAGCGACCGCACTGGAGCCACTGCCTACTACGTGACTACCTCCAACTAAAATTACAACGCCTTACGGTATCCATGATTAAGGAGTTTAAATTTTGTTACTGGTATCTGGTGATAGACGATGGCTTCAGTGTGCCCAACCCCTAATAATCGACAATTCTCGATAGCACACAAGAAACAAACTACAGGAGAGGCGGGACGAAATTTGTAGCCTTTGACGATTTTTGACTGTCACAAATAACAAATTTGATTATAGTCTAGTTATATTTGGGTTACAGTTCAAAATCTTCAGCGTCTACAAGTTTCGTGACCCACCTTGTATATCCAGAGTTTACGTGTTGTATAGTTGAGTTAAAAATTATTTGGTTAAAACGCAAAAATAACCTTTTTCAGATTTATGGTTGATTATGAATGATATTTAGGGGTTGTCAAGTAATTAGTTGCTTTGAAAGTTTGACGAGGCACATGGTTGGTTTTAAGAGGCGTACTGAAAATGGGGCAAACTTTCAAAGCAGGTAAATACTTGACAACCCTTAAATATCATTCATAATCAACTATAAATCTTAAAAATATTATTTTTGCGTTTTAACCAAATAGTGTTTAACTCAACTATACCTCTAAATGACATTTTTAGTCCCAATGGTAATACAAAATACAAAGCTCAACATGAACAAATCATTCACCATCAGTGAATTGAAAACCAAGTTAGGAAGCGATCAAAAACGTTATTTCCCTCGAGATGTGAATAGCTCAAAGTGAAGAAAGCACCTATCAAAAATTATTTTTAATTAAGTCTTAGGTGAAGACTTAATTACCTTACGTACGTCCTTAAAAGAAGTACTTATAAAAGTAAAACCTTTGTTGATTGAGTTTCAATTTAATTTATTAAAACTTTTTGCCATATTTGATAAGAGGATTGCATTTTGAGGTTAAAACGGTACAAAAAGAGCAAAATAAAGTTTGTTACTAAACTCTTTTCAGGAGATTTCCTACAAAATGAAAATATTAATTTAAATTCAAATACGAGAAGCTTTTTAAAATTTAATACAAGATAGGTGTACTTTGGAACGTAGGTAGGTATTAAAACAAATTTCAATGTGGACTAATGTTTGTATTAAAATAAATACGGGAATAAATTATACCAACTATAATGGGATAAGTTTAAATAGCAGCTTTTAAACAAATTTTGTCTTTCAAAACGTATAGAAATGCATTATTTTCTGTAAACCTCATGAAATATCCTCAATTGACAAACAGATCAAAATATGATAAGAGTAGGTGTCTTAACGCTCACAGTCCTAGGGATAATACAAAAAGGCACTGCACTAGTATTTTTTAAGTTAATTAAAAGGGATTAGTTCTAAACTACATCAGTTAGGTAATTTAAATTTCTATTCCTGTATTCTGTGTTATGTACGAGGATAATTCAATCAAATGGAATTGTAAAGACATTGCAGGCTGAGAAATTACCTTGCGGCTTAAGTTTGAATTTTATTATGTAATACAGGATGTTCCACTTGGACTGTGTACAAATATGTGTAAACAATTGCGGTGAATCACCCTGTAACAAACAACTTCAAATCATTATCATTTCGACTCGACTACGTCTCATCTGATAAGAAAAGAGAACTGACTCGGAGGCAAAAAGTGTCACTTTCGTTCCTTATAAAACAATATACTATTATAGGTATACGATAGCAAATTTTTTCAACAATAATGAAATTGAAAAATGATCATTAGGATTTCATTGTTTTGTTTTTTTTTCCATTTCTGTATCCTGTTTTTGAAAAATGAAGGATAATTTATGTAGGATACTTAAATAGTTCTAAATTGACCTTTTAGAATGAAAATTCAGAAAACCTCGACAAACCGGAAAATTGCGTGTTGTATGAGTTTATTATACAGTTACACCTTCTTCACTATATCGCAAGTTGTAATTTTACATTCGTTACCATTATCATTACATATGGTAATTTTACTAATATTATAACATCCGTGTAATTTTGTAAAGCAAAGCGTAAAGCAGGTAATGTTATTAACTTGAGTGATTAAAAAAAATAAAAATTTTGTTCCTATTTATTTGAAGAGACGCAAAAAGGCCTCCTAAGGGAGACACTGTCGAACTTTATTTTTACGGCGATTCTAAAGGTATAGTGCATTCAAGGAAAATCTAAAGTAATAAAAGTTGACTTTTCGCCTTTCCCCGTAGGGGCCCATCATAAATTATAAAAAATGTTCGGCATTTTTCCTCTAAATTTGCTTAACACTAAGAGTTTAGAAGAGAAGAAAAACCCAGTCGTACAGTCGTAAACCCGTAAGAAAACTATTTTGATGCATCTCTTTTTTCTAATTGTATTTTAATGACAGTTTCTTCAGGTTTAATAATTCTTTGTTATAATTTATGATGAGTCAAAAAGTTAACTTTTAGTACTTCAGATTTTCCTTGAATGTACTATACTTAAACGTACTTACTCCCATTCTGATTTATAAGCGTCTTATTAATGATTTGTCTAACATATCTGCACAAGTTGCATTTTTATTGTGTGTATACTCTACACAGGTATCGCGTATTTATTGTTTCTGCCTCACATACGATCATTGGCAATGTCATGGCAATCATTTTTACATCACATCGTTTTTTAAAAAATGTCTTTAGTTGTTCTCTTCTTCCTCTTATTAACAAGCATATGGCCTGTTCCTAACTCCTGTAAGCAATTCATTGAGAACTATGAGTCCTTCTACAGGGTAAGAGACCATAATTAAATCCACTGTTGTGGCTATGTGTAATAACATCCTTTGTGACAGTGTGACGCCCTGTCACAGCAGATCTAATGTAAAAAGTCAAAAATTATCAACATTTCCCGTTTAATAACGTCATTCTCCGGATTGATATTATTTAACATATACACACCGAGTGCCCACGATCAAAGCGGAACATAGCCAAATAACACAGGGAATTACATTTCCAATTTGCTGCCTACCAGCTTCATCGACAAGAACGATAATGATATCTATTGTAAGAAAATTATTTTTGATGATAATGATTATTTGCGATGATTTAATTATAATATGATGAACGACCTAACGGACTAACGGTCAGGGGGAAGCGGGGGACGCTTCTCGTTAAGAGCACGCGGTGGGTGCGAGCGGTGGACACCGAAAGGCATTCAACGACAACAAGGCGTGCGAGCCTGAGCATTATTACTATTAGCGCCTTAAGCTGTGGCTATTATTTAATTTGTGCATCAGTTTGGTTTATTATTTATTTTTATAAAGCAAAATCATTCTAATCTAACATTATACATAATATAATTATATTTCTTTCAAAACCATTTAAATCATGTAAATTCAAGTTATTTCGTATTTTTTTTAAATAGTGCAAAATCAATGTGTTTTGACCAATCCTTGACAATAACAAACGCTTTATAGTATAACCAACACAAGAATTATTGTATGTACGAATATTAATAAATTTTATAGTTTGGACTTCCCAAATTTGGATTTTAAGAAGGACTAACAGACGTTTTTACACTATCACACGATAAACAGTTGCGTATGATTTGATAGTCATAAACGGATTTTTGCTAATATGCTCATTCATGTAACTAGTTTCAACCATATACGAACCAGTGGGAATAAATGGGGGAAACTTAGATCCATCTGGTTGGAAATTACACATGTGGTAAACTGTATTCTAAAAAATAAAATTATCAAAGCTTAAAAAATGATTAATGATTAAATGATTATATTTTTGTTTCGTTTACTTTATATATTGGACAGTCTGAAAAATTACCACATCGACCGAGAGTTTTAAATCCTGCCATATTATACTTCATAGCGTCACAAAAATTTACTCGAAAACGTATTGGAAATTCCCGATATTCGTTACTTAAAAATTTATAAACCTGAACCACAACCTATAACATTTTCATTTGTATTACAGTCGATTTTTGAATTCTAAAACTTACATCCACGTTATTTTCCCAATCATGGTAGTATTCAAATGTCATATTACAAACTGGTGTCGTTCTGTTGTATTTAAAAGTAATAACTTTAGCGCTCTTAATCATAACAGGGTCATATTCTGAAAGCTCGCCACGTTCAAATTTTAATTTATAATCATTTTGGTTGAACTAAAAAATTTTGGAATTTATTCAGAGAATTTTAATAAATGAATTTAAAAATTCACTTTCGAAAAAAAACTTTGAGGCGTTTCTGTTCCCACTAGCAAATTTAACAACGCATGAATAATAATTTTTGTTAAGAACTTCATAGTAGTGGACTTAACTATACAACCGTACTAAACAAATTTTTGTTTTTTTCTAACGTTCTTACTTAGCTTAATGCAAATGGACACGTACGCAAAAATATAATGATAACCTTAATGTACCAAGGCTATTAGTGAAACCATCAAGTTTAGATGTAATTACAGAGGAAACAATTTGCTTAGAATGTTTTCCCTGTTTATAGCATAGAGATTTTGGAAATGGGACATATACATAATCTCAACAATTCTCAACAGCAACCTACAAGGGATGATACTGTTCAGTTCAACTTCAGAAATTGAATTTCAAAGAAACAGAACATGAGGTATACAGAGGCTTAAACTTAGATAGTCGTTATGAATTAGCAAGGAAGCCAGAATCTTCAGTTTCAAGTAGAATAATTATTTCAAAGTGCGGAGTTGGCGTAGAAGAAATCGAAAATTTCGACTGAAAATATCTTCCCTAAACTATCTTCAAATAAAAATGAGTTTGCCCTAATATCGCAGTTCAAGTGGTTGATGGGTGGGCAGGGGGTTTGTTAGATAAATGTTGGGTTAGACTAGCCCCACTCCACTAATGTGATTCGCTGACTAATAATAACAGGCCTTTGGCGTACATCACTGAATTTAGGTCATGTAGGATGTTAGCAAACAAATGTGCTGAACGGTTCCTAAGCAACTGCCTACGTAAGAAGTGCCTAACGCTAGACAACTCCTAAGTTAACCATTACGATACCGATATAAGGATACCTTTGTTTATCTTATTTAGATCCGTGGTGCGTGTGGTGAAGCGCAATTTCGACTTAAAAAATGCTAATGTCAAATTAAGCAATGCCTAACTTTGCGAATCGTCAGTGAAAACGGGCATTAGTTACGTATAATTTTTTTATTTTAAATAATTAATTTATTAGCATATTAATTACATTTATTATACAAAAAAATTTGAGTAGGTAAATCATTTGCAATTTATTCCTATAAAAGATCATGCACTTTTTAAATGGTGCGTATCAAAAAGTTCGTTACGTAGCAGATCTCGACCTCGTGAACAAAAGTCTTTATGGGCGCAAACCTCTAGAACTTTACCCTTTTGAGATAGAAATCGTCAGTCATTGGAATAGCTAAATAATTTAACGGCTATAGCGAAACTAATGTCAATAACACAAGAGTTATTGTTTTATCCCTACCCACAAAATTTCAATTAGACTAGTCAATCAGGGATATACCTAAAAACTATGCTTTCTATTAGAGCCAATTTTGAGTCCCCCTTCCCCATAGATTCCTTAAAAATAAGATTTTAGTTAAACCAAAGACTATACAGTGTAAGGTCCGTTTGACATTTACTAACTATCTTGCTAACTAGTTAGTTACTAAATCGGCGCGCGGTTATTCAGTCGAAAGTTAGTACTGAATGCAAATTTCCTGTATTACATGATACTAAAATTTTAGTTACTAGTTAGTTTAGACCAGTTTTTCGTGAGCAACTTTGGACTCCCGAAAAGAAACGGTGTTGGAACGATCACGCTGAAGCTGGATTCTGCATCTCTGTCTCTCTAGTGGATTGTAGTAAATTTAAAATTTGTTTTGTAACTTCTCGTAGGTATTATTTATACACTACTAGGTAGGTAGGCAACATTTACAGGTAAAAATATCAATTGTGTAGATACACAAAGAATTTAAATAAAAAAAAGGTCTGGTTTTCTAGTAAAAATTTATATTACATCCCGCTTAACTTTCAAATACAATAGCTAAATTGGAAAGTCCGAAAGTAATTAGGGGTAAGAATTTTAAATAAAAATCTATCAACTTTTTTGTAATCAAAAAATTACATTTAAAAACTGTCATAACGCGCAATTGCACGCATTGCACTAAAAAATAAAATCTGCTAAAATCGTAAATGCAAATATTTAGTAAATACCCTATACTTTATTCAAGGAGACGAGATAGTGAATGTAAACAAACAACCCGCGTGTTGTGCACGTGAACACTTCTGTTTAGCGCTGTGATTGGCTCTAACGTATAAACTTATTTTAAGCTTGTTGCATGGTTACCTAACTGCGTTGATGCGGATAACTCATATTATAGTGGCAATTAGAGCTGGGACGATTACAGGAAATATGTAATCGATTATAAATAAATAAATGATTGAGACAACTTTAACTAAAGGAGCTTGTAGGGAAATATTATGAAACCGGCTGTTATTAATAATTTTTGAAAAATTTACACCGTATTTAATTTAAGTTTACGTAAAACCGCGCTCGTGAGAACTTGCACGTGCACGTGAACATCGCATGCAACGCTATCTCGTCTCCTTGAATTTAGTATAGAAACAATTTAGAACAATTTTACATCAAAGTTTACTAAATGGGCGGAGAAATTTTGACGTTGACGTTAAAGCTTAGATTCCCGTGTTTTTGCTCCTTCAGTTGATTTAGTAACTAACAGTGACTAACAGTTAGCAAGATAGTTAGTAAATGTCAAACGGACCTAAGACTGACAAAGTTCTTGGGCGGAATGTGACCAAAAATCCCCGGTGAAGAAGAAGTCACTAGTCACCGGAGCATTTTCGAGTGAATAAGATATAGCTTGTCGAGGCGAGAGCAACGAAGAAAGGGATAAAACAAGTTTACCATTCGAGGGTTGTTAAGTGATTTTGACCTTAAAAGCTTTTCACAATTTTTAATATAATTTCGATAGTCTCTTCTATATGGTCTTTGGTTAAATATAAAAACACGGATCACTTGATTTTTAAAGCTTTCTTTGTTGGAATCATAGGTTATAATCACCCCCTATATTTATCAATTTTCTTAGTCAACTTTGACAGCCTCTATCGCAGAACGGTGAAGTCTTGGAAGTCCCTAGACCATGAAAACTTTTGTTCAGAAGTTCAAGTTCTACATAGATCTACATACAAAAACTTCATCAAATTGGACCAATACCGTATTTCCATTTAAAAAGTGCCGGGTTCTTTAAAATTAATAAAGAAATAGTGCAGAATTCTTAAAACTCACATACGAGTATTACGCCAAACCCTACAAATATTAGTTACGTAAGTATACCAAAAAAAAGTTAGTGCATGTGCGATGAAAAATTACTTAACCCTACCCAAATTTAAATTATAAGAAAGAACTGTAAAAAACGCCTTTATATTATGTGATAGATAGTTCCGTATGCTTTTATAGTCAAAAACGGATTTTTACTGAAAAGCTCATCTATGTAACTCAGTTCAACCATATACGAACCAGTGGGAATAAGTGGAGGAAACTTAGATTCATCTGGTTGGAAATTACAAGTGTGATATATTCTACCCTAAAAAACACAACAATTATCAGAAGTTAAAAAAGATGATTAAAAAATGGCGGCATTCCTCTCGAGGAGTTGTTGGGAACTATCAAGGGAGCACAGAAAAATCATTGAAAATATATTTTTCCTTCGTTTCTCTAAAGATAGTGTTTCCTAATCTGGGTGCCACGAGGAATGATTTTTTCTGTACTTTTTTCGTACCAACTCCACGTCCTCAAGACACTCCGAGAAGAATTCCACAATTTTTAAATCACCTTGTATATTTGATTAACTAACTTTATACAATGGACATTGAGAAAAATTTCCACAGTGACCAGCCTTATTAATTCCTGCCATGTTAGACTTCATGGCGTCACAATAATTCACTCGAAAACGTATTGGAAATTCACGATATTCGTTACTTAAGAATTTATAAACCTGAATCTGAAACTACAACATTTAAACGCATTAGAAACAACAGTCGATTTTATAAATATAAAACTTACATCAACGTTATATCCAAGATCTTTGTAAAATTGAACTGTTGTATTACAAACTGTTGTGGTTCTATTGTATTTAAAAGTAACAATTTTAATGCTCTTAATCATAATGGGGTCGTATTCAGCGACCTCCATTCGTTCAAATTTTATTTTATAATCGTGCTGGTTGAACTAAAAACATTTGGAAATTATTAACCGCTTAAGAATTGTTTTACCACCAACTTTAGCAAAAAAATGTTGAGGCGTCTCGGATCCGACTAGCAAATTTAACAAGGCATGAACAATAATTTTTGTGAAGAACTGCATACTGTTGGATTTAACTATACAACCGTACTAAACAAATTTATGTTTTTTTCCAACGTTCTTACTTCGCTTAATGCAAATGGACACGTACCCAAAAATATAATGATAACCTTAATGTCCCAAGGCTATAGTGAAACCATTAAATTTAGATGTAATTACAGAGGAAGCAATTTCCTTAGAATGTTTTCCCTGTTTATTGTATAGAGATTTTGGAAATGGAGCCTATACATAATCTTAAAAATTCTCAATAGCAGTCTACAAGGAATGATAACATTCGGTTCAATTTCAGTAATCGAGTTTCACAGAAACAGAAGATCGCAAAAACAATTTATCTAATATTTCATTGAATGTACTGGTATACAGAGGCCTAAACTTAGATCATCAGCAAGGAAGGCAGAATTTTCAATTGCAAGTAGAATCTCGGTTTGTCCTAATACCGCAGCTTTAACGCTAAATGTTGGGTTAGACTGGCCTCACTGATGTACATCGCGGACTAATAATGACTAGGCCTTTGGTCTTGGTGTACATCAATGAATACGAAGAGAAGGTTAAATTAATTAAGCTCATGTAAGAAGTTAGCAAACGAATGTGCTGGAGTAACTTTAGTTACTTATGACTTACTTATTTAAAAAAAATAAAATAAAAAATTAATTTATTAGCATTTCAATTACATTTATTACAAATGTATTTAAGCAAATCATATTGATACGTTGTAGATTTTGACTTCCTGAACAAAGTCTGCATGGGCGCAAACCTCTAGAACTTCACCCTTTTAGATAGAAACCGTCAAAATCATTGGAATAGCTAATTCAACACCCTCTATCGGTTATAGCAAAACTGATGTAAATAGCACAAGATTTGTTGTTTTATTCCTACCCCAAAAATTTCAATTAGATCAGTCAAGGGGTTTGGGGATACCTAAAAACTATGCTTTCTATTAGGGCCAATTTTGGTCCCCCCTTCCCATAGATTTCTTAAAAATCAGATTTTAGTGAAACATAAAAACACGGATCACTTGTTTTTTAAAGCTTTCTTTGTTGGAATCATAGGTTATAATCACCCCGTATATTTATAAATTTTTTGAGTCGACTTTGACGACCTCTATCGCAGAAGGGTCAAGTCCTAGAAGTGCTAGACCAGGAAAACTTTTGTTCAGAATTACAGATTTACATACAAAAACTTCATCAAATTGGACTAATACCGTTTTTTCATTTAAAAAGGAGTGGTTCTTTGAATATAATTAGGAAATAGTGCAGAATTCTTAAAACCCACGAACGAGTATTACGTCAAACCCTAGGAATAGTAATTACGTAAGTACCAAAAAAGAAGTGCATGTGCGAATAAAAATTACTTAACCCTAACCAAATTTGAATTATAAGAAGGAATGGTAGAAAACGCCTTTAAGCTATCACGTGATAGATAGTTCCGTAAAACTTTATAGTCAAAAACGGATTTTTACTAAAAAGCTCATCTATATAACTCATTTCAACCATGTATGAACCAGTGGGAATAAGTGGAGGAAACTTAGATTCATCTGGTTGGAAATTACAGGTGTGGTAAATTTTACCCTACAAAATAAAATTATCAATAGCTAAAAAGGGTGATTAAAAAATGGCGGTATTGCTCTCGAGGAACTGTTAGGGACTATCAGCGGAGCACAGAAAAATTATTAAAAATTCTTTTCTCTATGATAGTGTTTCCTAACTGGGGTGCCACAAGAAATTATGTTTATTGTAATTATTCCGTACTTACTCTACGTCCCCAATGACATTCCGAGAGGAATAGCGCAAATTTAAAATCACCCTGTATAAATTTATTAACTGACTTTATAAATTGGACATTGAGAAAAATTTCCGCATTGACCAACATTTTTAATTCCTGCCATATTAGACTTCATGGCATCACAGAAATTCACTCGAAAACGTATTGGAAATTCACGATATTCGTTACTTAAGAATTTATAAACCTGAATCTGAAGCTACAAAATTTGAAGGAATTAGATACAAAAGTCGATTTTATAAATATAAAACTTACATCAACGTTATATCCAAAATCTCTGTAATATTCAACTGTTGAATTACAAACTGTTGTGGTTCTATTGTACTTAAAAGTAACAATTTTAATGCTCTTAACCATAATGGGATCGTATTCACCGAGCTCCACTCGTTCAAATTTTATTTTATAATCGTGCTGGTTAAACTAAAAATTTTGGAAATTAAATATTAACCGCTTAAGAATTATTTTAAACGCCAACTTTGGATAAAAAATGTTGAGGCGTCTCGGATCCTACTAGCAAATTTAACAAGGCATGAACAATAATTTTTGTTAACAACTTCATAGTGTTGGACTTAACTATACAACCGTACTAAACATATTTATGTTTTTTTCCAACGTTCTTACTTCTCTTAATGCAAATGGACACGTACCCAAAAATATAATGATAAACTTAATGTCCCAAGGCTATATAGTGAAACCATCAAGTTTAGATGTAATTACAGAGGAAGCAATTTCCTTAGAATGTTTTCCCTGTTTATTGTATAGAGATTTTGGAAATGGAGCCTATACATAATCTCAAAAATTCTAGCAGCCTTCAAGGGATGATACTATTCAGTTGAATTTCAGTAATCGAGTTTCCCAGAAACAGAAGATCGCAAAAGCAGTTTATCTAATATTTCATTAAGAGTGTGTTTCATAAAGGGTGCTATGCAGATGCTGAGCACTTGCCCAACTTAAGATCGAAAGCTTCGAAAGCTTTCTCAAACTCGAACAATTACGTCGCTGCTTTCGGCGGTTATCGGTTGAAAATAAACAAAATGCGAACCTTTTCGAAACTTGAGCATTTACTCGTTCTTTACGTTTGTTTTAAACCGATAAACACCGAAAGCGGCAACGTAATTGTTCGAGTTTGAGACAGCTTTATGAAACGGACTGAAGTCCGTGATCTCGAACTTAAGTTGGACAAGTGCTCAGCACATGCATAGCACCCTTTATGGAACTCACCCTGAATGTACTGGTATACAGAGGCCTAAACTTAGATGGCCAGTGTGAATTATCAAGGAAGGCAGAATTTTCAATAGCAAGGAGAATTTCGATTTGTCCTAATATCGCAGCTTAAGTGCTTGAGGAGAGGAGGCTAAATGTTGGGTTAGACTAGTCCCACTGGTGTACATCGCGGACTAATAATGACTAGGCCTTTGGTCTTGATGTACATCAATGAATACGAAGAGAAGGTTAAATTAATTAAGCTCATGTAAGATGTTAGCAAAAGAATGTGCTGGAGTAACTTAGTTACTTATAATTTATTTATTTAAAAAAAATAAAATAAACAATTAATTTATTAGCATTTCAATTACATTTATTACAAATGTATTTAAGTAAATCATTTTGATACGTTGAAGATTTCGACTTCCTGAACAAAAGTCTGCATGGGCGCAAACCTCTAGGACTTCACCCTTTTAGATAGAAACCGTCAAAGTCATTGGAATAGCTAATTCAACGCCCTCTATCAGTTATAGCGAAACTGATATCAATAACACAAGAGTTGTTGTTTTATTCCTACCCCCAAAATTTCAATTAGATCAGTCAAGGGATTTGGGGATATCTAAAAACTATGCTTTCTATTAGGGCCAATTTTGATTGATCCCCCCTTCCCGATAGATTTCTTAAAAATCAGATTTTTAGTGAAACATAAAAACACGGATCACTTGATTTTTAAAGCTTTCTTTGTTGGAATCATAGCTTCTATAATCACCCCCAATATTTATAAATTTGTGAGTCGACTCTGACGCCCTCTATCGCAGAAGGGTCAAGTCTTAGAAGTCCTAGACCATGAAAACTTTTGTTCAGAATTACAAGTTCTAGATAGATATTTACATAAAAAAATTGACTAATACCATTTTTTCATTTAAAAAGGAGTGGTTCTTTAAATATAATTAGGAAATAGTGCTGAATTCTTAAAACCCACGTACGAGTATTACGTCAAACGCTACGATTGTTAATTACGTAAGTACCAAAAAATAAGTGCATGTGCGAATAAAAATTACTTAACCCTAACCAAATTTGAATTATAAGAAGGAATGGTATAAAACGCCTTTAAGCTATCACGTGATAGATAGTTCCGTAAAACTTTATAGTCAAAAACGGATTTTTACTAAAAAGCTCATCTATATAACTCATTTCAACCATGTATGAACCAGTGGGAATAAGTGGAGGAAACTTAGATTCATCTGGTTGGAAATTACACATGTGGTAAATTTTACCCTACAAAAAAAATTATAAATAGTTAAAAAAGGTGATTAAAAAATGGCGGTATTGCTCTCGAGGAACTGCTTAGGGACTAGCGAAGCACAGAAAAATTATTAAAAATTTGTTTCTTCTTATCTCTATGATAGTGTTTCCTAACCGGGGTGCTACAAGGAATTATGTTTATTTTAATTTTTCCGTACTTACTCTACGTCCCTAATGACACTCCGAGAGGAATAGCGCAATTTTAAAATCACCCTGTATAAATTTATTAACTGACTTTATAAATTGGACACTGAGAAAAATTTCCACATTGACCAATATTTTTAATTCCTGCCATATTAGACTTCATGGCGTCACAAAAATTCACTCGAAAACGTATTGGAAATTCACGATATTCGTTACTTAAGAATTTATAAACCTGAATCTGAAGCTACAACATTTGAAGGCATTAGATACAACAGTCGATTTTATAAATATAAAACTTACATCAACGTTATATCCAACATCTCTGTAATATTCAACTGTTGAATTACAAAGTGTTGTGGTTCTATTGTACTTAAAAGTAACAATTTTAAAGCTCTTAATCATAATGGGGTCGTATTCACCGAGCTCCACTCGTTCAAATTTTATTTTATAATCATGCTGGTTAAACTAAAAATTTCGGAAATTAAATATTAACCGCTTAAGAATTATTTTAAACACCAACTTTGGAAAAAAAATGTTGAGGTGTCTCGGATCCTACTAGCAAATTGAACAAGGCATGTACAATAATTTTTGTTAACAACTTCATAGTGTTGGACGGTGTTGAACTCAACTATACAACAAATTTTTGATTTTTTCTAACGTTCTTACTTAACAAATGCAAATGCAAATTGTGCAAATGGACACGTACCCAAATATAAAATATAACCTTAATGTCCCAAGGCTAGTGAAACTATAGAAAAGCATTATTCATAAAGTTAAACCATTAAATATTTCTAAATTGTTTTATTTATCAAAATTATATTTAGATAATTAGTGTAGTCAACGAACCAAAATTTATCCTGATTTTCGGACTTTTTTTGTAACAGCGAGTTTTTTTCCTTAATCGGTCGAAACCATTCCTGTGAGTTTGTGTATAAAATGTCTCAACTCAATTTTGACCGGAACGCCCTTATTCTTCGACTTTAGTGTAAAAGTTTGACTTTTTCAAGTTTCCGTTTCACTATTTTTTGAATAACTTCGCTTGTATTGGTCGGATCGGGACCAAAAAATTTTCCTTTTCTTTGTAATGAATCTCTCTTTAAAACTGCCTGGGTTAAAATAATCTATATTAATTTCGTAACCCAAAAAAAATTCAAAACTGCCGTCATTAGTGAGTTGTAGTTTTTTACAGAGAACTCAAGTAATAATTAATATTACGGTATGAAACTATATGAAGTTGTAGCTGATATAGTAACAAATCCATATTGCAAATTGGGTTCAAAAATATTGAGAACAAAGACTAAAATTTGCATTTTGGTTCAAATTTTCTAATTCATAGTAATTTGTTGTGAGCAATTGGTGGTATCGTAATAATACTTCCCTTGAAATGTTGAAAATTTAATACTCTTTCAGATGAAACCAAAGACGATCACATTAGACCACGTTTTCTTCCGATTTCGTTGAAAAGAAAAATATAATTTTTCAACTATTTACCCACAAAACCAATTTTAGTGGTCGAAATGGTTGACTTTAAAACCAGTTTTAATGTTCAAAAATAGTTTATAGAAGTTCTTTATGATTAATTTTCAAAAATACCTAAAAGAAGAATTAAATTTCGACCACTAAAATTGGTTTTGTAGACAAAAAGTTAAAAGATTTTCTTTTTATCTTCCAAGAAATCGGAAGAAAAAATGGTCTGATGTGATTGTTTTTGTTTTCATCTGAAAGAGCATTAAATTTCCTACATTTCAAGAGAAGAATTATTAGGATAACACTAATTGCTCACAACAAATATAAAAAAGAAAATTTGAACCAAAATGCAAAGTTTAGCCGTTGTTCTTAATATTTTTGGACCCAACTTGTAATATGGATTTGTTACTATATCAGCTGCAACTTCCTAAAGTTTCATATCATACCATTAATTAAAACTCAAGTTCTCTAGAAAAAACTACAACCGACCAATGACGACAGTTTTGAATTTTTTTTTGGGTTAGTAAATTAATATAAATAATTTTAACCCAAGCAGTTTTAAAGAGAGATTCATTACAAACAAAAGGAAAATTTTTTGGTCCCGATCCGACCGATACAAGCGAAGTTATTCAAAAAATAGTGAAACGGAAACTTGAAAAAGTCAAACTTTTACACTAAAGTCGAAGAATAAGGGCCTTCCGGTAAAAATTGAGTTGAGATATGTTATACACAAACTCACATGAATGGTTTCGACCGATTAAGGAAAAAAACTCGCTGTTACAAAAAAAGTCCGAAAATCAGGATAAATTTTGGTTCGTTGACTACACTAATACATAATTTTTATTAAAAACTAAATTTCAACTTTTTGTACGACTTCTCTTTTTTTTATTTCGAAGTCATCACCACAATACCCCCTTTTCCAGTGTTAATGATGAAAATGATAATTTTTAATTAATTTTCAATTGTGCACTTCACTTATGTATTAATAGTTATTTAATCAACTAGTGCGTTAATAAGACCGATTAATAATCGAGACATTTTAACGCGCGAGAGTAGCGAGCGCGTTAATTGTTGAGATTATTAATCGGCAATTAACACAAGAGTTGATTACTAAATTTTTCCGTCGATCGCCTCTCATTAAATTGGAGAAAATCTAAGTTTATTTTACGACAAAAAGTCAAGTTTTCAATAATAATCTACAATCAAAGGTACCATTGAAAACAAAAATGACAACAAATGTCACTATTTCAATGCAATATTGGTGTGATTTGGTCGCCTATACCATAATTGATCGTAAATAGAAAATTGATCATTAATAGGGGCTATTAATGGTCAATTTCTTGTTGGTTAATGACATGCATTAACAATCGACGGAAAAAGTACTTAATAGACACCATGTTTAAAAATGTCACTTTCTTGGCCGATTTTTTTGTAATCGATGGTGATGTTGCCATATAAGAGTATCATATTGATCATTGAGAACGAACGCTGGTTTGACTCTATCCAAAGAAATAACTTGAGGTTTAGAATTTATTTCAACCGTAATTGTCTTATTTGTCCTAGATAAAACTTTATAAGGTCCTTTGTATGGTGCTTGTAAAGTTTTTTTGACAGTGTCGTCTCTAATAAAGACAAATTTACAAGTACTTAATTCTTTGAACACAAAAATTTTGTTCTTACTATGATGTAGCGGAGCCACGGGCTTTACCGAACTGAGATGTTCGCGTAGTCGATTAATAAATTCAGATATATTCTGTTCTTTACTAGATTCGAAGAATTCACCTAGTAATTTTAAAGGTTGTCCATATACTAACTCAGCTGCTGTCGAGTTGAGGTCTTCTTTAAATGTTGATCGTATCCCTAATAATACTGTTGGTAAAACTTCGACCCATGAATTGTTTTCATGGCATTTAATTGCGGCTTTTAATTGCCGGTGGAGTCTTTCTACCATACCATTTGCTTTTGGGTTATACGCACAAGTTTTCAGATGTTTCGTTCCTGTGATTTTTGAAAGTGCAGAAAAGAGTTTTGAATCAAACTATCTACCTCATTCCGTGGTTACTTGCATGGGAACACCAAATCGTGCAATCCAATTAGTGTAAAAAGCAGATGCAACTGTTTCTGCAGTGATATCTGGTATCGGATTTGCGTCGGGCCATCTAGTAAACCTATCGACGCATGTGAGGCAGTATGTAAATCCTTTACTTGTTGGTAGTGGTCCAACAAGGTCGATATGTTTGTGCTGGAATCTTTCTGATGGAGGTATGAAATTACCAGTTACAGTTGTGGTATGTTTAGTAATTTTGTTTGTTTGACAAGGAATGCAGTTTCGACACCAAATTTTGCAATCTTTGTTGATTGATGACAAGACGAAACGAGAAGTTATTAATTTCGTACACGCTTTAATTCCAGGATGAGAAAGGTTGTGCAATTTCTCAAAAATTTCAAACCTCATCTGTTTAGGTACAAACGGTCTAATGCTGTTTGTTGTCGTGTCGCAAAACAAATTAATATTATATTCTGGAAAATAACAATTTTTTATTTTTAGACTAGACGTAGTTGTTTGTGCGATGAATTTTTTGAAGTTCCGGCACAGAAGAGGTAGTAATGTATTATATTAAGCAGAAGCGGCACTACGAAGAATTCCTTTGTTCTTTTCATGGCATTTTCTATGACCTTGAAGCGATTTGTCCCTTTAAATTGGTTGTGAATTTCGTGGCGGGATTTTTAAAAACTGCCGTACAAGACAAGTCTCTTATCTCTGCTAATGGTGCCGTTAATTAGGTTTTTTGATTGTTAGGAGTGGAAGAAAGAATTTTGTAATAATAGAAATAAATTTGATCAATATACAAGTACATATTTATTAATATTCAACACAATTTAATTCAATTTACATGAAATTAATAAAGTAAAATATATGTCACAATTAATTTTATTCTACAAATTCATTAGAATACATACTTTTCTATTTTTTTTATTAGGAGTTTCTCTCGGAGTTTCTTTAAAACCTCGATTACTATATTTCATTATCTACATAAAATATTCGGAATCTAATATATAATTTAATTAAGTACTGAAATGGAAAATTTTACCAACTCCTGGTTTCGTAATGAACCCTTCGATGCTGTCAAAAAACACAGTTTCTAATTTATAAATAAAATTATAAAAACTTTGGATCAGATATAAAATTTTAATAAGTTGTAGATCTTGACCTCCTGAACAAAAGTCTTCATAGGTGTACACCTCTAGAACTTTACCCTCTTGAGATAGAAACCATAAAAGTCATTGGAATAGTTAATTCAACGCCCTCTATCGGTTATACCGAAACTGATGTCAATAACATAAGATTTGTTGTTTTATGCCTACCCCCAAAATTATAATTAGATCAGTCAAGGGATTTGGGAGATACCTAAGCATCACTATGTTTTCTATTATTAGGGCAAATTTAAAAAAATAGAATTTTAGTAAAAAAAAAAACACGAGTCACTCGATTTTTAAAGCTTGCTTTGTCGAATCATAGTTTATAATTAGCACCCCGTATATTTATCAAGCTTCGGAGTCGACTATGATGCTCTTTATCGCAGAAGGATAAAGCCTTAGAAGTCCTAGGCCATAAAAACTTTTGTTCAGAACTCCATACAAAAACTTAATTAAATTTGACTAATACCGTATTTTCATTTAAAAAGTGCTTGGTTCTTTGAAATTAATTAAGAACTAAGTAGTGCAGAATTTTTAAAACCCATGTACGAGTATTACGCCAAACCCTGCGAATAGTAATTACGTAAGTACCAAAAAAGAAGTGCATGTGCGAATAAAAATTACTTAACCCTACCCAAATTTGAATTATAAGAAAAAATTGTAGAAAACGCTTTTAAGCTATCACGTGATAGATAGTTCCGTATGCCTTCATAGTCAAAAACGGATTTTTACTAAAATACTCATCTATGTAACTCAGTTCAACCATATACGAACCAGTGGGAATAAGTGGAGGAAACTTAGTTCCATCTGGTTGGAAATTACAAGTGTGATAAATTTTACCCTACAAAATAAAATTATCAGTAGCTAAAAACAATGATTCAAAAATAGCGGCATTGCTCATGAGGAGTTATTGGGGACTATCAAGGGAGCACAGGAAAACTATTGAAAATGTATTTTTTCTTCGTTTCTCTAAGATAGTGTTTCCTAATCTAGGTGCTACGAGGACTGATTTTTTCTGTACTTTTTTTCGTACCAACTCTACGTCCTCAAAGACACCCCGAGAGGAATGCCGCAATTTTTAAATCACCTTGTATATTTAATTAACTAACTTTATACATTGGACATTGAGAAAAATTTCCACATTGACCAGCCTTATCAATTCCTGCTATATTATACTTCATTGCGTCACAAAAATTCACTCGAAAACGTATTGGAAATTCACGATATTCGTTACTTAAGAATTTATAAACCTGAAGCTGAAACTACAATACTTCGATTTTTACAACAACATTTCGATTTTATAAATATAAAACTTACATCAACGTTATATCCAAAATCTTTGTAAAATTCAATTGTTGTATTACAAACTGTTGTGGTTCTATTGTACTTAAAAGTAACAATTTTAATGCTCTTAACCATAATGGGGTCGTATTCACCGACCTCCATTCGTTCAAATTTTATTTTATAATCGTGCTGGTTGAACTAAAAATTTTGGAAATTATTAACCGCTTAAGAATTGTTTTAAACACTAACTTTAGCAAAAAAATGTTGAGGCGTCTCAGATCCGACTAGCAAATTTAACAAGGCTTGAACAATAATTTTTGTTAAGAACTGCATAGTGTTGGACTTAACTATACAACCGTACTGAACAAATTTATGTTTTTTTCCAACGTTCTTACTTCGCTTAATACAAATGGACACGTACCCAAAAATATAATGATAACCTTAATGTCCCAAGGCTATAGTGAAACCATCAAGTTTAGATGTAATTATACAGAGGAAGCAATTTCCTTAGAATGTTTTCCCTATTTGTTGCATAGATATTTTGGAAATGGAGCCTATACATAATCCCAACAGTAATCTACAAGGAATCATACTATTCAGCTCGAAGTCGGTTCTCAAGTATTAACGTGTGTAGTCGTGCATTTGAATGCTCTGCAAAATTTAAATGCAGTAGTCGATTAAAGTGTAGGATAACAGATAAATTCGGTACTACCAGGTAGAGAAAAATTTACTGTTAAGGTTTAGAGAAACGATTGTGAAAATCGGTGCCCAAACGCCTGTGAAATTGATTGAAACTGATCAAAAATATTAACAAATGCTTATAAACAATCAGTGATAAAATTTAACCTTAACAAGAAACTTTAAAAATTAATTGTGAGTGTAAGACTAGAAGATAAGATTCGGGACAGATTTAATTGGATATAGAAAATTTTTTGTGATTTATGAATCTTAAAACGAACCTTATCGGACGACATCTTTCCATTTGAGTTAAACCATCGAAATAAAACATTTTTAAATAACACGCAATTTACCAATTTGGTTCTAACTGCGCAGATTACAGAATACATACTTAAATAAGTTAAAATAAAAATAAAAATATAGGAAAGACAGGATAGAAGACATGAAAGACAAGAAATACAAGACAGGAAAGACATAAGAGGATATAAATTAAAAGAAGAAAAGAAAATAATAAATAAAAGATTATCAGCTGCCATTCACTGCTATAAAGTTCATTTTATTAAACTACAGTATGGACCATAAACTGGATAGAATACTGGAACGCATGGATGCGATTGATGCCAAACTAGATAAAAAACTGCAGGAACTCACTGACATCTGCATAGAAAACCAAACAAAACACTCTGCTTTGGAAAACATCGTGAAAAAACAGCAAAACAGCATAGTCAACCTCCAAAGGCAGGTCAACAAAAACAACCTAATCATGCACGGTGTCGAGGAATCAGACGAGGTGAATAACCTTTTATTAAACACATTTTTAACCCTGATGCGCGAACAGCTAAATACCGAGGTCGCCCCAACAACAATTTTGGACATTTATCGCTTGGGCAAATCAGCGAACCCCTCAATACCAAGACCGATCAAAATATGTTTTGCTGACCTTCGTACAAAATCAAATATTTACGCAAATAGAAGACTTCTAAAGAGCACAAATATTTACTTACATGAAGATCTACCCCGGAATTGCGAGTACAGGACAGGGAAAAACGGCTTCTGAAAGCGAAAAACGGAAAAAACGAGAAGAAACGCCTCTTGCAGCACTCTTCAGGTGAGGGTGACGCAGTTTGAGAAGATTAAATCAATTAAGTTTTTGTATAATGTTAGCAATCTAATATGCTGGCGTAACTTAGTTACTTATAATTTATTTATTTTAAATAAAAAAATAAACAAATAATTTATTAGCATTTTAATTATAAAATCATTTTGATAGAGAAGGTTCAATGCATTTAAAACTCATGTAGGGTTTTCGAAAACGATTGGTATATGGTTCAGAGGAGTTTTTTGACTCTTATTAATGCCCGATTGCATAAAGCAGAATTGCATTTTAATCCAAGAATTAGATATATAATTTCTAAGGTTACACAATGTAATGTCAAACTTTGACGTTTGAAAATAAATATTCAAATCTGAGGTTAAGTTCTTATTGTTGTTTCAAACGTCAAACTTTCACATCCTTCTTTATTTATTTATTGTAGTCAACATCTAAAGATTATAAATATAATTCTCTTTTATGCAACCGGGCATTAATCTATAATCTTATCAGATTAATGGTAATTTTTGCAAAATAGGTAATTTATGCACAATTCAAATACAAACAAAATGATGTATTTAACTGTTTGAATAGTAAAAGTGGTGGCAAAAAAAGCATAATTTTTCTTGATTTTGGAAAGAGTTTGGTAACATTAATATATTTTGCTTAAACGGTCGAAAACACCACTATGGATAAAATGTGCCAACCTAATTCTGACCGAAAGGCAGGTCTAAAAATTTATTCATTCATTTGATTTATTATAAAAAAATAATTCTTTGATTTGAATATAAAATATAATATATATTTATATAATATGCTAATATAATATTTTCATTAATTCACATTAAAAACACAAACCTAACCAAAAAGACAAAAATTGGTTGTTTGTTTGACAAAAAGTGCGTTTACTGAATTGAACGAGAAACAGTGCCGTATGCTTTCCACGTCATATAAGGATTTTTGTTGAAATGATCAGCTATGTAATTTATTTCAACCATATATGAACCACTGGGAATAAACGGTGGAAGTTTAGATCCATCTGGGTGGAAATTGCAAGTGTAATAAATTTTATCCTACAAAACAGAATTTACGAAAATTAAAAAATTAATATACTAGTTTATTTACTTTATAGAGAGGACAATCAGTAGAATTTCCACATTTTGCATTATCTTTACTGCCTGCTATATTAAGTTTTTGAGCATCACAAAAATTAACTCGAAAACGAATTGGAAATACTCGATATTCGTTACTTAAAAATTTATAAACCTGAACCATAACCTAAAATGTTTTAAATTTCGTATTTAAATTTTTTAGGTTGTGAAACTTACGTCAATGTTATTTCCCAAATCTTTGAACAATTCAACTGTTATATTACTAAGTGCCGTTGTTCTGTTATATTTAAAAGTGACAATTTTAGCGTGCTTCACAATAGAGGGATCATATCCAGTGAGCTCGAGTCGTTCAAATTTTACTTCATAATCGTGTTGGTTGAACTAAAAAACTTTAAATGTATTGACGACTTGAGAATTATTAAAAACTAACTTTAGAAAGAAAATCTAGCGGCGTCTCTGCTTCCACTAGCATTAGATTTATCAATCCATGGACAATAATTTGCGCTAACAACTTCATAATGTTAGTCTCAAATGTACAACACTGAAGTAAATTTTATTTTTCCCAATGAAAATTCTTTTTAGACTAAAGTACTTATAGGATGATTCAAATGTTACATGAATACCGAAACAAACAACAACCTTACGTAAAAAGGCTATTCAAAATATTGAAAAGTTTGAATATGGTTATGGAGGAAGTAATTTTTTTAGAATGTTTTTCCTGTTCATTCAAATTCTGACATATAGAAATGAGAATTTTATTTGGAATTATTAAAAGTATAGTCCAATAATACAATAACAAATAAGAGAGGGGGGGATCAATTTAAACCTAAATCCAAGTATGCTTTGTACTAAATTCATAAGAAATTACATAACCCTTTCATAATAATTTTTAGTAAGAACTGCATAGCGGTAGATTCGAGTGTAACATCAACACTAAACATATTTTTAATTTTTCCCAACGTTTAAGTTACTTAGCTTGATTCAAATGATCCGAAACCCCCAACAAGCTAATAGATAACCCCAACTCAAGGCTAGTTGAACTGTAAAGTTGAAAGGAAGCATTAATTTTTTTCGATGCTCTTCCTGTTTATCAAAATTGAGATTCTGAAAATTGTATGGGTAGGTAATGAAATGAATAATTATTTTTATTTACAAGTGTCAAAACATAGTAATTTGTTCAAAAATAATGACTCAATTTATGTAAAATTTACCAAAACTACATACCTACTTAGTTGTAAATAAAGTAGGTACTGTATTTATCTCGCAAAATGGTTAAATTATACTCGCCCCGGCTCGTGTTTTAAATTTGATCCTTGTGTAATTATGGAATTATGCTTGTTAAATAATAGATATATGTACTATTATTTCTAAATTTTTAGTCCAGGGAAATTACTATAAAGATCGTCAGTAATTCGGGCAAATTTACATAACGCCGTTATTACTGGAAATATGCTAAAAGTCCCCTATAGCCAAATTTGAACGCAATTTTTAAATTTTTACATTTTAATTTTTTTCTACTTAACGGTTAAGGTGGATTTCCTCTCGTACGCAGAACTACGATATCGTAGAAGTAGTTAAGTCGATGTAACGTAAAAGCACGTGAAATAGCGTTAAAATATCGCCCAAAAATGTCCGTTCCTGTTCGTACGTAGCCGGCAGCAGTTTGAATTCACTTTATAAAATGTTAAAATACCATTTAATACACTTTTTTATTTGTTTATTGTGGTAATTGTATTGTATGTAACTAAATTTTGTATTTAGTTTTCTAATATAAAATGTATAAATAATTTTGAGGTTATGTTTAACTACAACAACGAACTTGTACAGCTAAAGTTGAATTTGTACGAACTTTCACGCCATTCTACGCTACGTCGAACCACGCACACATAGCTCGGCCTGCGTCGGGAATTTGCGCGTTCAACTTTCTGCGACTACGAATTTCTACGAAATCGACATTCTGCGTACGAGAGGAAATCCGCCTTTAGGTGAAATTTTTGTCTCGAAATGTTAGGTACGCTACTGACGAATGTCTTACATTGGTTTATTATAAAACAATAACTCTTGGATTTACAAGTAAAATATTTGTATGCTAATATTTTCATTAATTCACATTAAAAACACAAACCTAAGGCCGGTATTAGACTATCAAAATTCTTAGACAAATTTCTTTTTTAAAAGCTTCATTATAAAATGTACCTTATTAGCTAATTACACTGAATTTTATTAAATTTACCCTATTACACTGTAAAATATTTTGCAATAAAGTTTCTAAAAAATAACTTTGTCAAAGAACTTTGACAGTCTAATACCGGCCTAACAAAAAAGACAAAAATTAGTTCTAGGTGCGAAAATAAAAAAACTAAAAAGACTATGTTTACTGAATTGAACGAGATACAGTGCCGTATGCTTTCACCGTCATATAAGGATTTTTGCTAAAACGATCAGCTATGTAATTTATTTCAACCATAAACGAACCACTGGGAATAAACGGTGGAAGTTTAGATCCATCTGGGTGGAAATTGCAAGTGTAATAAATTTTATCCTACAAAACAGAATTTTCGAAAATTAAATAATTAATATACTTTATATTATATTTACTTTATAGACTGGACACTCAGTAAAATTTCCACATTTTGCATTTTCTTTCATGCCTGCTATATTCAAGTTTAGAGAATCACAAAAATTAACTCGAAAACGAATTGGAAATACTCGATATTCGTTACTTGCAAATTTATAAACCTGAACCACAACCTAAAATGTTTTAATTTTCAGTTTAAATTTTTTAAGTTGTATAAAACTTACATCAATGTTATTTCCCAAATCTTTGTTAAATTCAGCTGATATATTGCTAAGTGCTATTGTTCTGTTATATTTAAAAGTGACAATTTTAGCGTTTTTAACAATAGTAGGATCATATCCAGCAAGCTCGAGTCGTTCAAATTTTAATTCATAATCGTGTTGGTTGAACTAAAAAACTTTAAATTTATTGATAGTCCTGGGGCCTGTAACAGAAAAAAGGGGGTGATCGTATTCAGGCCCATCTTTTGGGAATAAGCTATTTGAGTGCCAGCGAACACGAAAATCTGGTTGGCTTCCACAGGCAGTGGCTTAAGGCCTCAGGACTGTTAATAATAAATTTCTAATTGGCGAGGAAGGCGGGAAACCCACCTGAGAGGGATGGCAAAGTAAAATCTTACTTTTTACGTAAAAAGTAGTTACTTTGGCAGTGGACAACTCAAATACCGCTTATGAGTCACGAGTTAGTGTTTGCAGGTGTGTAGCATAAAGACGTTAATTTCAGTCCAGCTGCCACGCTCTCAGAGACATTGTAGAAGGCAGCCAATTTTTTTGGTCGATTTTTTTTATAAGAACGATAAAATATCAAAGTTGCATCCCGAATGCTGTCATATTTCTTACTTTTTTCCTTCTTTAAGAATTTCATTGAAGGATCCTGAGGGCTTAAGCCACTGCCTGTGGAAGCCAACCAGATTTTCGTGTCCGCTGGTACTCAAATAGCTTATTTCCAAAAGATGGACCTGAATACGATCACCCCCTTTTTTCTGTTACAGGCCCCAGGACTATGACGGCTTGCGAATTATTAAAAACTAACTTTAGAAAAAAAATCTAGCGGCGTCTCTGCTCCCACTACCATCAGATTTAATAATCCATGGACAATAACTTGCGCTAACCACTTCATAATGTTAGTCTCAAATATACTACAACTACACTGATGAAAATTTTATTTTTCCTAACGTAAACTCTTTTTCGACTAAAGTACTTACAGGATGATTCCAATGTTACATCACTACCGAAACAAATAATAACCTTACGTAAAAATCCTATTCAAAAAATTGAAAAGTTTAAATATATTTATGGAGGAAGTAATTTTTTTAGAATATTTGTCCTGTTTATTCAAATTCTGAGATTATAGAAATGGAATTTTTATATGGAATTATTACAGGTGTAGTTCATAAATACCAAAAAATGAAAAATGGGAGACAATTTAATCCTAAATCCAAGCAAGCTTTGTGGTTTAAACCGCACTGAAGTTCACGATATTTCCGGAAACGCGCCCAACAAAATATTTTTATTTCTTCACTATTACATACATACCCCTGTAGTTTAGAACAAATTATTGTTCCTTGAAAAAAATTTACAAATTCTACCCTAAGCCAGTAAATAAATTAAATTCATAAAAAGGTCCCAGGTGTGACGTAATTAAACAACAATTACTATGTTTCCACGCATTCGCTAAACCGGTTTTAACCAAATCGTTTTATGGTAAAACGATTTAAAATGACATGTAAACGCTCACGAAACATCGTTTTATTTAAAACTGGTTTAGCGATGATCTAAAAACAGTAGATTATTCGGTTGCAGAGAAAATTGTGAATTTCCAATTTATTTTTATTAAAGGTATTGCAAAATATAACATCAGAAACACACAAATTAACACTAAGAAAACATGAGTTTAAGTGCGAATAAGCAGTTCATATAGTACTTAATTGTGAATATTGAAAAAGATTAATATTTTCAGTAAAATAAAAAAAACAGTATTACTCCATTAAGCGATAAATAGTTCCGTATCCCTTTAAAGTCACATACGGATTGGTGCTGCTAAAACGAGTAGCTATGAAATTCAGTTCAACCATATATGAACCACTGGGAATAAGTGGAGGAAATTTAGATGCATCTGGTTGAAAATTACATGTATAATCAACATCCTAACAAAACAAAATTAATAAAATTTAAAATATAAATACGTTTTTGGTATATTTACTTTATAGGGTGGACAACCAGAATAATTGCCACATTGGCCAGCATTTTGAAATCCTACCATGTTATACTTTATAGCGTCGCATAAATTTACTCGATAACGTATTGGAAAGTCGCGATATTCGTTACTTAAAAATTTATAAACTTGAACCACAACCTGTAATGTTTGAATTTGGTAATACATTCGATTACATACGATCATAGAGGTAAACCTATAATATGTACTACGTAGTATAAGGTTTTAACTCTATGCATAGGATAGTGACTTGTACGACGCAGCATGAGAATTTCAATAGTAATGTTCAATTAATTTTTGCCCAAATTATTTTAGAGATTTTAGACCTTGACTCTAAAATAATTTGTGGAGCAAATAATTTAACATTAACAATTTACCATTGAAATCCCTATGCTGCGTCACGCAGGTCACCACCCTGTGTAAATTCCGAAACCTACATCAATTTTATGTCCCCTATCTTGGTAGTATTCGAGTGTTACATTACAAAGTGTTGTTGTTCTATTGTACTTAAAAGTAACAACTTTAGCGTGCTTTACAATAGCAGGATCGTATCCACCAAGCTCCATTCGTTCAAATTTTAATTTGTAATCGTGTTGGTTGAACTGAAAAATTGAGTTTAGTAACCACTATTTAATTTCTTTACACTAACTTTAGATAAAAAATCTAGAGGCGACTCTGCCCCAACTAGCACTTTCAATAACTCAAAGATAAAAATTTTTGTTAACAACTTCATCGTGTTGCACCTAAATATACCACCACAGTGAAGAACTTTTTATTTTTTTCCAACTTATATTCTCTTTGGATGCAAATGCAAGTACTTCGACTCATTTACATGTTATGCCTAATGAAGCAAATAATGACACCATGTAAAGGCTACCTATTTAAAACACAAACGTTTGAATACCTATATTTATAGAGGAAGTAATTTCTGTCAAATGATGTTCCTATGCATTCAATTTTTAAGAATCTGCAAATCGAGCTAAATAAATACACGTAAACACTTTTAGTAGTTAACGTCCAAATCCAAATATGTCCAAAACGGGGCTTCGTGAAGTTAGCGAAAAGTTAGAAGCACTTACTTTAAAACATTATAGCCAATCGTTAGTGCTTCATTAGAGCCTCTATGTTCGTACAAATAGTCGCGGATTAATCTCGATCCGAGAATTATTCATAAATTTGGCAACGTTGCTCAATGTCAAAGTTTGACTTTAGACGATTTTAGGTATTAACAAGTAAAAATATTTTTTATATTATTTATAAATCGCTTTGAAAGTTCTAAAAATCATTTGTTACTTATAGTTTCGGATTTTAATTATATCTTTTTACGATTTTAAAATAATTATAAGTATTGTTTAATATGTAGGTATACAAACTTCGAGTACCTAATGTTGCCATATTTAGGATCAATTCTCGGGTCGCGATTAATCCCTGACTATAAGCACCAACATTAGTGCCTTTTGAACAATTTCAATTACTCTTATAGTTTTCGAGTTATTAACAACTATTTTTTTTGGAGCCAACTTCACACTTGGCACAAACATTTTCGAATTTTATACCAAACTTTAGTGCCTCGTTAGTGCTTCTTAGTGCCTTAAAGACCGCTTTCCTATCTTCAGCGGTTTTAGAGACTTTTTTGAAAAATGGCTAAGGTTCACTTTACTATGTTCACTTTACTTGTGAAAGCGGGATATTTTGAACCTTATTGAATATAGTGTAAGTAGAAACGTTTCCATTCATTATAAAGTAAGCCAAAGGTTTTTTTCTTCAAACGTCAGAAAAAGTCGCCTTTGTGTCACTCAATAGGTAACGGTGAAGTTTAACTTTCCCGCCGAGGCAGGAAAAATTGTCAGAAAAGTACTTTTCTACTGCCTAGGCAGGAAAAGTAAAATCTTAACCGCACATAATTTTTATTTTTTAACGTAAAAAATGTTTTTTAAGCATTTGTAATGTAAAAAATTTAATGTTTTTTAAATTTTCCTTTATAATTAGTTCGTTGTGTTTAATAATTAGCTTTTTTTTTACAAATTTAAGTTAATTTAAAAAATATTTGACAATTGAACTACAAGTAATTGACAAGAGATGGTGCTCTTTCAAAAATCAAAATTTTCAGTTTTACGCTTTACGTTTGCAGAAAAAATTTAATATTTTATGCGGAGTCAAAGTAGTTTTGTGTGACTCGCCTGTATTGCCTGACTCGCTCGCTTCGCTCGCTCTTCAGCCAAACACAGTCTTGTCACACAAAACGTCACTTTGTCTCCTTATAACACAAATAACTATTGTCTTTAGGAAGATAATATTTCTTAGGTTGTTATTGGTGATAGAGTTATACATCGTTGCATATCTGATTTTGCTGTAATAACGCGAAGAGTTATAGCTATAACACGTGGCCATATTCACAGAAGAAAACGCAGATCACAAATAGACATGTCGGAAGAAAGTCCTGAGAAAAAAAAGAAAATCTACGCTTCAATGACTATTGAAAATTGAATTTTTGTTGGGTATTTATGGTATTTTTAAATGTTTGTTTTATAGTTATTAGTTTTATAAGGTGCTCATTGGTTTGAAATAAATAAACTTTATGTATAACTAAGATTTGTTTGTTTTTTGACCACCTTTTCCCTAATTACAAATACTTATTTTTATTCACTTGAGACCCATTTTAGAGTTATTTAGCACTAATATCAGCTCTAGGTAAGGTTCTGTTTAAGTTTCCCGCCTAAAAATGAGATAACGAAAAGAGCTAATTCACTCTAATTTTACACTATTTCAGTATATTTATAGAGTTAATATTTACACTAACACTAGTGTAAAGTTTACTCTAATTTTAACTCTAGTACCTAGAGTGAATTTTTAACTCTAAATAGATGGACCTGTACGGACTTAGAATAGAGTTGTCTAGAGCTGATTATTAACTCTATATTTTTTACTGTGTAAGCAGTTGTACGTCTAGTCCGCATATATAAATAACTTAAATTATTTACTTTTTATTTTTATTAAAAGTATTGCTAAATACAGGGTGATTCAGAACTCGAGGCGAAAAATACAATGTCGTAATCAGTATGGAATTGTAAGCAGAAAATGTATAATAAATTTTTTCCGATTGGATTTTGTTTTCGAGATAATCGATTTCAATGTTTTCAGAAGAAGTTAATCTATAAATATTAAAAATAAGGCAGGCCTTTGAAAAATGAAAAGGGTATGTCATATTCCAAGTCAAATTTTAAGCAGGAAACGATTTGGCTTCGTTTTCGAGATAACGAGATCAAGTTCAAAAAGTTTCCCATAAACATCCAAAATTTTATGTTCCAAAATTGGACTAATTTTGAATACAAATAATGCAAATAATACCTAGGTGTAAATTAATTTCAAAGTGTTTCAAAATCAAAAGTTATCCACGCGCACTAATAAAAGCTGGAGAGTGTTTTGTTTTTGCACGGCTTATCGTGTTTATATGCAAAAAATTAACTTTTTCTGGAAACTTTGAAAACGATTATCTGGGAAACGAAACACGATAGGAAAAATATTTATTTTACATTTTTTACTCTAAATTTGACGCTGAATATGACATTTTATTTTTCGCCTCGAGTTTTGAATCACCCTGTATAACATCAAAAACACACAAAGCAAACAAGTGAATAGTAATAATTAATATACCTATACTCTTCTCAAACTTGAATTTTGAGAATGATAAGTATTTTAACTACAATAAAAAGTATAATTAGTCCAAAAAACGGTGAACAGTTGCGTATCCTTTTAAAGTCAGAAATCGATTGTTGCTGCTAAAACGAGTAGCTATGAAATTTATTTCAGCCATAAATGAACCACTGGGAATAAAAGGAGGAAATTTAGATGCATCTGGTTGGAAGTTACATATGTAATAGACTGTATTCTAACAAAACAAAATTATTAAAATTATAAAATTAATTCATTTTGGTTTATTTACTTTATAAATTGGACAGCCAGAAAAATTGCCACATTGCTGAGCAGCACTTAATCCAAACATATCATACCTATAAGCGTCACACAAACTTACTCGATAACGTATTGGAAATTCGCGATATTCGTTACTTAAAAGTTTATAAACTTGAATCAGAATCTGTAATGGCATTTTTGAATTTGGTATTACATTAGATTACACAGGGTGGCGACTTGCACGACGCAGCATAAGCATTCTTTCAATGGTAAAAAGTTCAAGTATTTACTGATGCCCAAATTATTTTAGACCTAAAGTGTGTTTAGCATTATTGTAAAAATATGAAATTATCCAAACAAACCACATAAAATAATAGTAATTTAATAATAATTTAAATAACGTCACACTTTTATGACAAATATGTTAATTTGCTTCGATAATTCGAAGGCATTAATGTTTCATTAAATAAAAATAGTGTTTTAATTTTCGTTTATTTTTTTTTAAATATTATTTTCAAATGCTGCATTTTGTTCTTTACAAAAAAACGGGATACATGTTGGCACTAAAATAATTTGGGAGCAAATAATCGAACACTAGTTATTCAACGAAACGAGATAGTAAATGGGTAATTCCACGTCAGATCGGCCACTTTTGACCCTTAGGTCTTCGGATTTTGACGAAATTTGGTGTGTCGGTTGGAAATATGTTCAAACTTAAGTATACAAAGTGGTTCTGCGAAATAATTATTTTTGACCTATTTACGGTCAAATTAATTTTTGAACTATTTTGAAAACATGAATATTTCAATAATTTATAACTCGCGATCTAAAAGAGATATATTTCTGCAAAATATGCCTATTTAAAGCTAAAGGAACGTACTATTTATTTTATGCATCGCTTCTTTGATTTAACGCCTTTTTGGTCAAACTGTTCCAGTGTCAAATGTTCAAGTCGAAGTTTCCAAAATACACCCTCTGCGATTTTTGCAATGTTTTGATATGTTGAGCCCTTATGACTTATGTTTAAGTTAAAAGATTCAAAACCGTGGGCACTCGTCAACTCTTGACGCTACACGGTATTGTAGAAGAATGGAAACAAAATTTTTTTGAGAAATGATTGGGGATAGCAATTTTTTTTCAGGAATCGCTTTATTTTGGACCCGTTTTTATGGGAGAAAATTTTCAAGATCAGGGGCGTGCGGGAACAGGTTCAAAATTACCTTTGTTCTTAGCAAAACTACTAATTTTGAAAATATCTTCGATCACATTGCAGATAGCAAAAAAATACATCTTAAATAATTTGTAATGTATAAAATTACCAAGAGAATGAGACTAGTCCGAGCACAAACGGATAATTTGTATACGCAGAAAAAAATAAAAACCGCGGAAAGTTGAGTAATGTTTAATCCCAGTATTAAAGTAATTTTCAAGTCGAAGTTTCCAAAATACACCCTCTTCGATTTTCGAAATTTTTTTATATGTTGAGCCCTGATGACTTAGGTTTAAGTAAAAATATTTAAAACCGTGGGCACTCGTCAACTCTTGATGCTACACAGCCTCAAGCCTCAGTGAGGGTTTTAGATTGAGGTGTGACGGTTGAGGCCGTCACACAAAAAAAATTTCAAAATTCGCAGAGGGTGTATTTTGGAAACTTCGACTTGAACATTTGACACTGGAACAGTTTGACCAAAAAGGCGTTAAATCAGAAAAGCGATGCTTCAAATAAATAGTACATTCCTTTAGCTTTAAATAGGCGTATTTTGCAAAAATATATCTCTTTTAGATCGCGAGTTATAAATTATTGAAGTATTCATGTTTTCAAAATAGTTCAAAAATTAATTTGACCGTAGATAGGTCAAAAATAATTTTTTCGCAAAACCACTTTGTAAACTTAAGTTTGAACATATTTCCAACCGACACACCAAATTTCGTCAAAATCCGAAGACCTATGGGTCAAAAGTGGCCGATCTGACGTGGAATTACCCAAATGGAACTAAACAAATGTACGTGGACACTTGTGTTTAGCACTGTGATTGATTCCAACATATAATCTAAAATTATATCTATATTATCATCTAAAATTATACGTTGGAGCCAATTACAGTGCTGAACACAAGTGTCCACGTGCATTTGTTTAGTTCCATTTACTATCTCGTTTCGTTGAATAACGTATAACAATTTACCATTAGAATCCCAATGGTGCGTCGCGAAGTTACCACCCTGTATAAATTCTGAAATTTACATCAACATTATTTTCGAAACCTTGGTAGTATTCCAATGTTAGATTAGAAACTGCTGTTGTTCTATTGTATTTAAAAGTAACAACTTTGGCTTGTTTAACAATAGAGGGATCGTATCCGCCAAGTTCGACTCGTTCAAATTTTAATTCATAATCGTGCTGGTTGAACTAAAACAATGAGTTTAGTGACCGCTTTTGAAAGTTTTTTAAAACTCAACTTTAGATAAAAAATCTACCGGCGACTCTGCTCCAACTAGCATATTGAATAACTCAAAGATAATAATTTTTGTTAACCACTTCATAGTGTTGCACCCAAATATACCACCACTGTGAAGAAATTTTTATTTTATTCCAACTTATATTCTCTTTGGATGCACAAATGCAAGTACTTCGGCTCATATGTTATGCCTAATGAAGCAAATAATGACACCATGTAAAGGCTATACTTATTTAAAATACAAACGTTTGAATACCTATATTTATAGAGGAAGTAATTTCTGTCGAATGATGTTGCTTCCTGTGCATTCAATTTTTAAGATTCTGCAATCTAGATAAAAAAGTACCCGTAAACAATTTTAATGATTAACGTCCAAATATATCCAAAACGGCATAGCTTTCAATTTACAGGGTGCTTAATAATCATAGATAATAAAATACAGATTTGTTAGTAAGTTTAATTAACTTGTACTTTTTACTGAGGTGGCTAAAAATAGAGCACATTATTGCTGTTTTCTTCAAGATGAGTGTTGAGAAAAGTCCCATTTCAGTAGTACAATTGCCCGAATATACGAGCCCAGTCGCACCTTAATTGGACCAAAAAAATTTGTCATAAAATTTAATTTATTCAAATTAAAATTTATTAAATTAATATAACTTTACGAAAGAGAGATTGTGCTCTTCAGTATGGTCACGTGTCGGTATTCTTACGTAAAACAGCCTGTCAGGGAAACTCTTTTCCAGACAGTTTCTTCTGGTTACTTAAGACGTTAATTTTTAACGTCCTTTTTAATTTTTTTAATTTCAATTTTTTTTAATGTTTAGCGGATCCGTTAAAGCTAATATGACATTTTACTATTTTGTATCAACCATTTTAGCGGTTCCTTTAAAATATATCATTTTAACAGGTGCCGTTAAAATCAATAATTCTTATTCGTGAAGAAACCTTTTTTGTCTTTTTACTTCAGATGTTCCTGTCATATTGACTTATCAATTATTAAAAAGTAGGGTGCAAAATCAACTTGTTTGTCATTATTTTCAAAACTCGCTTGGTCTCAAAACTTGGTCTGAGATTATGGTGCTCACGTTGTCTCGTAAGATAGTCATGGTTAAAGTATAGGTCCGAGTCATGTTTAAAGTCGAACAAGTACAGGAGAAGAGATCGAGCATGAGGTTCATGTAAAGGAGGAACATTCAAATCAGTATAAAGAAGGAAGGAAGGATATCTAGTTGGTCCGTTGTGTATGATTCTAATAGTCATGTTAAGCGTTCGAGTAACAGTCTGAAAATATGTCGGGGATGCTCCACCCCAGGCAACTATGGCATATTGTACCATTGACTGCACGAAGGGGAAGTAAACCTGTCTTATAGTATTCTGTCTTATAGTCCTGAGAAAAAAAAAGGAAATCTGCGCTTCAATGACGATTGAAAATTGAATTTTTGTTGGGTATTTATGGTATTTTTAAATGTTTGTTTTATAGTTTTAAGGTGCTCATTGGTTTGAAATAAATAAACTTTATGTAGGTATAACTAAGATTTGTATGTTTTTTTACCACCTTTTCCCTAATTACAAATACTTATTTTTATTCACTTGAGACCCATTTTAGAGTTATTTAGCACTAACATCAACTCTAGGTAAGGTTCTGTTTAAATTTCCCGCCTAAAAAGGAGTTAACGAAAAGAACTAATTCACTCTAATTTTACACTATTTCAGTATTTTATAGAGTTAATATTTACACTAACACTAGTGTAAAGTTTACTCTAATTTTTACTCTAGTACCTAGAGTGAATTTTTAACTCTAAATAGATGGACCTGTACGGACTTAGAATAGAGTTGTCTAGAGCTGATTATTAACTCTATATTGTTTACTGTGTAAGCAGTTGTATGTCTATGTCTAGTCCGCATAATAGTACTTTATTCAACGAGCATTTAAGGATGGCTATTAAGACACAAGTATGAGAATTACTCGTAATGAATACGAGTGTCTTAATAGCCATCAACTGCGAGTTGAATACACTATTTTTTCTACGACCAATCATAATAATCACCGAATTTATTTGCAAAAAGTATAATTCTAACTAACTGTCAAAAAAATAATTAATTTTTTAGATCTGTCTTAGTCAAAGCAATACGTGATATTGGTGGAATGCTGCATTTCTATTGGTTATAAACTTGTATCGTAATGCTAATGAATATCATTAAAGTACAGGTAGCAAATTAATGTATATTGAATCAATTACAGTATAGGAGTAGAAAAATAAATAATTTAAATTATTTACTTTTTATTTTTAAAAAAGTATTGCTAAATATAACATCAAAAACACACAAAGCAAACAAGTGAATAGTAATAATTAATATACCTATACTCTTCTCAAACTTGAATTTTGAGAATGATAAGTATTTTAACTACAATAAAAAACATAATTAGTCCAAAAAACGGTGAACACTTCCGTATCCTTTTAAAGTCAGAAATCGATTGTTGCTGCTAAAACGAGTAGCTATGAAATTTATTTCAGCCATAAATGAACCACTGGGAATAAGTGGAGGAAACTTAGATGCATCTGGTTGGAAGTTACACATGTAATACGGTCTATTCTAACAATACAAAAGTATTAAAATTATAAATTATTTCATTTCGATTTAAATACTTTTTTATATAGTGTACAGCCAGAAAAATTGTCACATTGCTGATCAGCATTAAATCCAAACATATTATACTTAAAAGCGTCACACAAATTTACTCGATAACGTATTGGAAATTCGCGATATTCGTTACTTAAAAATTTATAAATTTGAATCACCACCTGTAATGTTTGAATGTGGTATTAGATTCGATTACACAGGGTGGCGACTTGCACGACGCAGCATAAGCATTCTTTCAATGGTAAAGTTCAAGTATTTACTGATGCTCAAATTATTTTAGATCTAAAGTGTGTTTAGCTTTATTGTAAAAATAATTATACTGCATTTGCACATATTACTATTGTTACAATTTTCCATTATCCAGAACCGTAAAATTAACAAAATTAAAAATTACTAAAACACAATATCATGAAATTATCCAAACAAACCACATAAAATAATAGTAATTTAATAATAATAATAATTTAAAAACCGTCAAAATTTTATGACAAATATGTTAATTTGCTTCAATAATTCGAAGGCATTAATGTTTTATTAAATAAAAATTGTGTTTTAATTTTCGTTTATTTTTTTTAAATAATATTTTCAAATGCTGCATTTTGTTCTCTACAAAAAACCGAAATACATGTTGGCTCTAAAATAATTTGGAAGCAAATAATTGAACACTAACAATTTACCATTAGAATCCCAATGGTGCGTCGCGCAAGTCACCACCCTGTATAAATTCTGAAACTTACATCTTACATCTATATTATTTCTCAAATCTTGGTTGTATTCGAGTGTTATATTACAAAGTGCTGTTGTTCTATCCATATATTTAAAACGCGAAGCCTTTTCTTTTCCGCTAATTTTAGCGTACTTCTACTGGACCGATTTTGATGACTTTTTTTTTAAATTGAAGCTATTGACCCACAGATATGTCACCACTAATTTTTTTCTCAAAATTAATAATTTCATATATTGTTTTATATTTTATAATATACATAATAAAATAATCAATTTTATAATTTAAAATAATCCAATTTTAAAAATTATAAATGAGAATAAATGTAGATAGTATTTGGTTTTATACGATAAGCCACACATTATACATTTGGTCGTGGTGATAAAAATTTCAATACTTTTATTCGACCAGTACGTTTCTAATACGCGATATGGTCAGGTTGGTGCGTACATTTTTAATTACTTTTCGTGCTTTTGTGAATTTTGGATTTTTGAGACGGTTTTTTATGTTGCCCTCTTTGGCTTAGTTATCTTTAAGGTTAGTTTTCTTATTTTTTATATAAAATAGTCATAGCTCATTCATATCTTCAAAAACTTCGTCGATTTCGACAGGGGTGACCGCTATTTTTTTTTAAATTGAAGCTGTCGACCCCCAGATATGTCGGCACTAATTATTTTCTTCAAATTACCGATTTCATAAATTTTTTTAAAATAATAAAGTAACAAACAATCATCGGTGTAGGTAGTAAGTGCATTATAATAATTTTTGAAAATTTCATTTTTCTAACATATTCATCTCTACAACTACTTCGTCGAATTTCGACGGGGGCGCGCGCTCGTTGTATTTAAAAGTAACAACTTTAGCTTGTTTAAGAATAGAAGGATCGTATCCGCCAAGTTCGATTCGTTCAAATTTTAATTCATAATCGTGCTGGTTGAACTAAAACAATTAGTTTACAGACCGCTTTTGATTTTTTTAAAACTCAACTTTAGATAACAAATCCAGAGGCGAGTCTGCTCCAACTAGCACATTTAATAACTCTAAGATAAAAATTTTTGTTAACCACTTCATAGTGTTGCACCCAAATATACCACCACAGTGAAGAAATTTTTATTTTTTTCCAACTTATATTCTCTTTGGATGCAAATGCAAGTACTTCGGCTCATATACATGTTATGCCTAATGAAGCAAATAATGACACCTTGTAAAGGCTACTTATTTAAAATACAAACGTTTGAATACCTATATTTATAGAGGAATAATTGCGATCGAATGATGTTCCTGCGCATTCAATTTTTAAGATTCTGCAAATCGAGATAATAAAGTACATGTAAACAATTTTAATGATTAACGTCCAAATATGTCCAAAACGGCATAGCTTTCAATTTACAGGGTGCTTAAAAGCGAATTCACACTGTAAAAAAAGCACCAAATATTTTGACAAAAATATTCATAAAAATGGTTTTGACAGTGTGTTCGGCTATATTTACGAAGTTTTTATAAAAACTGTATTTATGAGATTATGCGACGTCACGTAAATATTTTGACGTGACGTCACATAAATACAGACCGTTCTAAATTTGTTGACGAAAAAACGAATTCTATTGGTTTTTGATACGAGCGTGCGCCTTGCTTTGTTGTCTGGTGGCACATGTTTCGTATTTAAATGTATTGCTTGGACCTTGGAAGTTCTGGAGCTTATGCAACACATTTTACATTTCGTAAATTTTTTTTTAGCAAATTATGACGGTGTGGTATACCAACATAACGACAAATTTTTATAAAAATTTTTATGATAATATTTAAGAAATATTTATGAAATAAATACAATGTGGGACTGGCTTAATAATCATAGATAATAAAATACAGATTTGTAGTTAATGTTAGATGATGTTAGTAAGTTTAATTAACTTGTACTTTTTACTGAGGTGGCTAAAAATAGAGCACATTATTGCTGTTTTCTTCAAGATGAGTGTTGAGAAAAGTCCCATTTCAGTAGTACAATTGCCCGAATATACGAGCCCAGTCGCACACCTTAATTGAACCATAAAAATTTGTCATTTATTTTTTTTTAATTTAATTTATTCAAATTATAATTTATTAAATTAATGTAACTTTACGAAAGACAACTAAGTATATTTGATACCTTGGAGTATTAGCAACAACTAATAAATAATGTTTAATATAAATTCGAATAAGAATAGCAAAAACAAAATTATACCTGATGGCGCATATCAATTGGACCAAAACTTGAACGACAGAGATAAGGGGTAATTTTACCTCTGCGTAATTTTTTTTGCTGTTATTTTATGGAATATGCGCATTGAAGAATCAAATGCTAACATTAATTAAAACGATTCACTTAGGTATTTGTCAAAACGGTTCCTGGAAAGCCGTCATGCTGATTTGCCAAATTCTATTATTTGTGTCCACACCATGGACTTTTTGGGCATAAAATTGCATTAAATCTTAATATTCCTCAAGGAACAGTGAGAAACATAACACAAGGCGACAAATTTTGAATCTACCATTTTTTTATGGATAAAACTGTACTTATTCGAAAGGGTATGCATATTAAAGCTCAAAAATAAAAAAATAATTTTTTTACGAGTTGTTCTTGAGATAATCCACAATTTGTAATTTTTTGACCATCTTTTACCATTTGTTTTTCTCAAAAACTACTAAAGGCAGCTCAAAAATTCAGTTTATGTTAAAGAAAAAATTTCAATCTTCCCAAAAAAAAATTTTGAATTGTTGAAAAAAGTTCTAAAAGTTCAAAAAAAAGTTCTATTTAACAATACAAAAGTATTAAAATTATAAATTATTTCATTTCGATTTAAATACTTTTTTATATGGTGGACAACCAGAAAAATGGCCGCATTGCTGACCAGCATTAAATCCAAACATATCATACTTATAAGCGTCACACATATTTACTCGATAACGTATTGGAAATTCGCGATATTCGTTACTTAAAAGTTTATAAACTTGAATCAGAATCTGTAATGGCATTTTTGAATTTGGTATTACATTAGATTACACAGGGTGGCGACTTGCACGACGCAGCATAAGCATTCTTTCAATGGTAAAGTTTAAGTATTTACTGATGCCCAAATTATTTTAGACCTAAAGTGTGTTTAGCTTTATTGTAAAAATATGAAATTATCCAAACAAACCACATAAAATAATAGTAATTTAATAATAATAATAATTTAAATAACGTCAAAATTTTATGGCAAATAGTATGTTAATTTGCTTCAATAATTCGAAGGCATTAATGTTTCATTAAATAAAAATAGTATTTTAATTTTCGTTTATTTTTTTTAAATATTATTTTCAAATGCTGCATTTTGTTCTTTACAAAAAAACGAAATACATGTTGGCACTAAAATAATTTGGGAGCAAATAATTGAACACTAACAATTTACCATTAGAATCCCAATGGTGCGTCGCGAAGTCACCACGTATAAATTCTGAAACTTACATCAACAATATTTCCCAAATCTTGCTTGTATTCGATTGTCATTATTACAAAGTGCTGTTGTTCTATTGTATTTAAAAGTATAACAACTTTAGCTTGTTTAACAATAGAGGGATCGTATCTGCCAAGTTCGATTCGTTCAAATTTTAATTCATAATCGTACTGGTTGAACTAAAACAACGAGTTTAGTGACCGCTTTTGAAAGTTTTTTTAAACTCAACTTTAGATAAAAAATCTAGAGGCGACTCTGCTCCAACTAGCAGAGTTAATAACTCTAAGATAATAATTTTTATTAACCACTTCATATTGTTCGACTCCAATATAGAAACCACACTGAAGAAATTTTTAGTTTTTTCCAACTTATATTCTCTTTGGATGCAAATGCAAGTACGGCTCATTAACATGTTAGGCCTAATGAACCAAATAATGACATAATGTAAAGGCGACCTATTTAAAATACGAACAACGATTGAATTTATAGAGGAAGTAATATTTTCGAATGATGTTGCTGTTCACTCAATTTTTAAGATTCTGCAAATCGAGCTAAATAAATGCACATCAACAATTTTAACGGTTAACATCCAAATATGTCCAAAACGGCATAGCTATTAATTTACAGGGTGCTTAATAATTATAGATAAGAAAATACAAATTTATAGCTAATATGTTAGTAAGTAAATTACCTCCTACTTTTTAATGAGGAAGCTTAAAATAGAGCAAATTATTGCTGTTGTTCTATCATATTTAGTAACCATTTTAACGCGTTTAACAATAGTGGGATCGTATCCAAGCTCCTCTCGTTCCAATTTAAATTTATAATCGTGCTGGTTGAAATAAACCATTTGGAATTTACTGACTGCTTTACAATTTTTTCTACAAGTTGCTAAGTCTAGGATAGACAATTATTAATAATGAACTTATAGATTGAGCTTTCAAATTTTATCCTAGACTTAGCAACTTGTCAGACATAACTTTTGATAAAAATGAAATAGAATTATTAGAAAAAGGTTTAAAATATTGTCCACATATCTCAAATAATAAAGATTTATAGATTTGATAGTGTAGAAGGTGACATTTAATATAAAACAAGGGAAATATAATTGTGCAAGTATATTACAGTCAGCTAAACTGACAACTAACTAACGAAATTAATTTAATAAAAGAGATTAAGAATGAAATAGATCAAAATAATTTAATATTAAAGAAGTTGTCTAAAACAACGCCTTAAAGAGCATAAAAAATCAATTCTGAACAATACGAAAGATACAGAGTTTTTGGACCACTGTGTCACCCATAACCATATTTTTGACCCCAATCGGGTAAAACTTCTTCATACAGCTAATAAAGCTAAAAGAATGAATATTTTAGAACAGTTAGAAATTGGGAAAGCCAAGAACCAAAAAACTTTAATAAATGACCAAACAATATTTAAAGAAACCATAATTTTACAAACAGTTATAAAAAATAAAAAACCTAATAATTATTAGTACTTGCCCTTCTTCAATGGGGAATTAGACTGTATCTGAATTTTTAATTTTTGACAATACCAATGTATAGAGCAAGTAAAAGCGATTACTTCTGTTTTTTTAATTTTTCTATAACTCGTAAATTAAGCTCAGAAATAATTTTTAAAAGTTCTTGTATGGAAAATCGTCGTTTTTATTCATGTTGCAACTGCGCCTACAAAGCGAGTGAGATATAATACAATCGAAAGTAGTTAGACAGAGATAGGCAATATGGTAGTTTTTTTCAAAAATGTAATTAAAAGAGATGTGTAAAATCGCATTTTGTTATTTTTTTTATTCAAGTTGTCAGAAAACTGACGGTAGTGTTACATAGGTTATGATTTTTCTGACACTTTTAATAAAAAATACGGTTTTACATGTCTCTTTATAATCAAATTCGAAAAAGCAGTGGAAAACTGCATTTTTTCTGAAAACTGTCAGAAAAATCATAACCTATGTTATGACTTTTGTCAGTTTTCTGACAACTTGATAAAGAAAATAATAAAATTCGATTTTACACATCTCTTTTAATTACATTTTTGAAAAAAACGACCACATTGTCTATCTCTGTCTAACTAGTTTCGATTATATTATATCTCACTCGCTTTGTAGGCGCAGTTGCAACATGAATAAAAACGACGATTTTCCATACAAGCACTTTTAAAAATTATTTTTGGGCTTAATATTGAAGATCGAGAAAAATTAAAATAGCCAAAAGTATTCTTTTTATCTCTATTTTCATAAAATAAAATAAAAAAAATACAGTCTAATTCCCCATTGTCAAGTTTATATAATTTTGGTTCTTGACCTACCCCAAAGGTTATGTCCTAAAATGAAAAATAAATTACCGATTTCGGATCTTCTGCATTAAACAGATACAGCAATAGTGGCCCCTTGGCACGAACATCCTATATTTTTATACAAATTTAGATCCCTGGTAAAATGAAGATACTAAATTATCAAAAATACCGGGAGTTCATGCCAAGTGAACCACTATTGCTTTATCCGTTCAATACTGAAGATACGAAATCAGTACTTTATTTTTCATTTGAGGACAAAACTCATATGACATTTTATACTCTAAATGCAGTGTCTTTTTCAAATATATAAAAATATATAGAGTATTCCATTTAAAAAAAGGTTATATTTGTGAATATCTTGAGAACTAGATGTTCAATTATTTTTTTGTGTTGACCATCGCAATCAGCGGAAAAAGTTATACTACTTTACTAATTTAACCGACCTCGTATCTTCGATATTAACGGATATAGCAATAGTGGCCCACTTCTCTCGAACACCTCGAATCTTAAAATATATAAGATATATTTTAAGATTCTGGAAATCTAGCTAATTACATAAATATTATCGTACCGGTTGAAGTCAACAAGTTGGAAGTTAAGCGTCGTTCACATTATTCAAGTAGCTTGAATTCAAGTCGCTTGAATTCAAGTAACTTGAATTCAAGTTTGTGTTCGCACATAAACAAGTTAGTTGAATCAAGTAGATGCGTTAAAATGGCGTCAAATGAGTTTATGCGTGCTGGAAATTCTATAATATCAACTTTTTAGCAACATAACCTCAAGAATACAAATTAATTTTAGCATACAGCTACAAAAAGTACTTAAAACATTAAAATTTAAATAAAAATATGTTATAAATATCAAATATAATTGCATATAAACATTAATCCAATATAAATAAACAGGGTCAAAATCATATGTTCAATGTTATCCCCACGATTTCTGATATCTTGGAATTTAGTGGTGGTTCCTACTGTTTGAAATTTTCTCGAATATTCAAGTAACTTGAACAAATTAGTTCACACTATTCAAGTAAGCTTTCAAGGCAAGTAAAAGTTGAAAGAAGCTCTACTTTACTTGAAGCTTGAAACACACTTGAAGGAATATTTCAAGTCAAGTGAAAAAGAGGTTCACATTAGTCAAGTTATTTCAAGTTACTTGAATTCAAGCGACTTGAATTCAAGCTACTTGAATAATGTGAACGACGCTTTATCGACAGGTTTTGCATTTTTTTAAACCAACTTGAAACTTGAGAAAGAAACTCTCCTAGAAATTTTGAGTTTATAATGTAGGGGTCTAAAAACGAATGGATTATGGAAGTGAAAGTCGAGCTAGTGAATATTGCCAAAAACTAAATAACAAATACAGTAAACAATTATTGGGTATCATAAACAAACAATTTAAATTATTTCATTTTTATTTTTATTAAAGGTATTGCAAAATATAACATCAGAAACACACAAAGCAAACAAGTGAATAGTAATAATTAAACATGATGAAATAAAACACAAATTCTCACAAAATTTTTTTGTGGAAATTTGTGTTTTATTTCATCATGTTTAATTATATTGATTTCCATCAAGTATCGGCCTCTTCGATCAATCAAGTAATAATTAATATACTACCTATACCTACTCTTCCCGAAGTTGAATTTTTAAAGTGATTAGTATTTTAACTACAATAAAAAGACATAATTAGTCCAAAAAACGGTGAATAGTTCCGTATGCCTTTAAAGTCAGATATGGATTGTTGCTGCTAAAACGAGTAGTTATGAAATTCATTTCAACCATAAATGAACCACTGGGAATAAATGGAGGAAATTTAGATGCATCTGGATGAAAGTTACATATGTAATAGACTGTATTCTAACAAAACAAAATTATTAAAATTATAAAAGTAATCTTTTTGCTTTATTTACTTTATAAAGTGGACAGGTAGAATGATTTCCACATTGCAGACCAGCATTAAGTCCAAACATATCATATTTAAAAGCTTCACAGGAATTTACTCGATAACGTATTGGAAATTCACGATATTCGTTACTTAAAAATTTATAAACTTGAATTACAACCTGTAATGTTTGAATTTGGTATTACATTCGATTACACATGGTGGCTATTTGCACAACGCAGCATAAGGATTTTTTTAATGGTGATGTTCAACTAACTATGTGCCCAAATTATTTTAGGCCGAAAGGGGGTTTAGCTTTATTGTAAAGGTACTGCATTTTCACATAGTACTGTTGTTACAATTTTACATTATCCAGAACCGTAAAAATATTAAAATTAAAAATTGCTACTTTAAAAAAAAATAAAATTGTCCAAACAACAAAGTAAAACGTTTTAAAGAAACATTTAATTTTTTCTTAAAACAAACTACTTACTATTTTTATTTTGTTAATTTTTTTAATAATCTGTTCAAATTAATACTATATTTTTGAAGGTTTTTAAAACTCAACTTTAGATAAAAAATCTAGAGGCGACCCTGCTCCAACTAGCACATTTAATAATTCAAAGATAAAAATTTTTGTTAACACCTTCATAGTGTTGCACCTCGGTTGCACCCAAATATACCACCACTGTGAAAAATTTTTTATTTTTTTCCAACTTATATTCTCTTTGGATGCACAAATGCAAGTACTTCGGCTCATATACATGTTATGCCTAATGAAGCATATAATGACACCATGTAAAGGCTACCTATTTTAAATACAAACGTTTGAATACCTATACTTATATAGAGGAAGTAATTTATGTCGAATGATGTTCTTGTGCAATCAATTTTTAAGATTCTGCAAATCGAGATAATAAAGTACACGTAAACAATTTTAATGGTTAACGTCCAAATATGTCCAAAACGGCATAGCTTTTAATTTATAGAAAGCATAATTTACAGAATCATACATAATAAAATACAACCTTATAGTTAATATTAGTAAGTTTAATTAACTCTTACTGAGGTGGCTAAAAACAGAGCACATTATTGCTGTTTTCTTCAAGATGAGTGTTGAGAAAAGTGGCATTTCAGTAGTTCAATTGAAGAAGAAGTCCTGATATTAACCCTCTCAGACATGCCTGGGACATGGTAAAAAGACGAGTTCGATCCTAAATTCATGCTCCTGCAAACTTACAAGAACTAAGTGCAGCAGTAGTACAAGAATGGGAAGAAGTCGATCAGCATGACATTCGATGCTCTAGTGAACATGCCAAGACGAATGGGTGCTGTAATTCGTGCAAGAAGTGTCAATAAACGCTATATTTTTATACTTTTTTATTTTTTGTTTGCTTTTATGATACTTTTTTATTTACTGTTTGGTCCATTTTTGAGAAATGCTACATTATTGCTGTAATTGGAAGAATAAAAACATTCGTGCTACTTTATTTAAATCGCACCAAAAAGTAAAAATAAATAAATTTTGATGGCATTTGTCTATGGACTGAATTTTGTGCCTTTGAGTATATATTCATGGGTTAGAATTAAAAATAGAAATAAAGAGGCTAAAATGCCTTTTCAATGCATTCGGCAATGCTAATGAATTAGGCAAATGCCTAATTCACTTAATAAATGTTTTCCTAAACAATTCAAAACCTATAACCCAAGCAAGCTTTGGGCTTATGGATAAGAAATTACATAAATGGGAAAGTGACATAGATAATAATGTAGGAGTTTGAAAACGAATGGATTATGGAAGTGAAAGTCGACGGAGTGAATATGGCCAAAAACTACTTAAATAACAAATACAGTAAACAATTATTGGGTATCATAAATAAACAATTTAAATTATTTCCTTTTTATTTTTATTAAAGGTATTGCAAAATATAACATCAGAAACACACAAAGCAAACAAGTGAATAGTAATTATACTTATAACTCTTCTCAAATTTGAATTTTGAAAATGAATAATATTTTCACCATAATAAAAAGACAAAATTAGTCCAAAAAACGGTAAATAGTTCCGTATGCCTTTAAAGTCAGATATATATTGTTGCTGCTAAAACGAGTAGCTATGTAACTCATTTCAACCATAAATGAACCACTGGGAATAAATGGAGGCAATTTAGATGCATCTGGTTGGAAGTTACATAGGTAATAGACTCTATTCTAACAAAACAAAATTATTAAAATTATAAAATTAATTCATTTTGGTTTATTTACTTTTTCATTGGGTGAGCAGGCAGAGTAATTGCCACATAGCAGAGCAGCATTGAATCCTGCCAAATTATACTTGAAAGATTCACACAAATTTACTCGATAACGTATCGGAAATTCGCGATATTCGTTACTTAAAAATTTATGAACTTGGACCACAACCTGTAATGTTTGCATTTGGTATATTAGATTCGATTATACAGTGTGGCGACAGCATAAGGATTTTTTTCAACGGTTATGTTCAATTATTTACTGCCCAAATTATTTTAGACCGAAAATGGGTTTAGATTTATTGTAAAGATCATTATACTGATGTATTTGCATATACTACTGTTTACAACTTTGCATTTTCCGGAGCCATAAAATTAACTCAGATGCTGTATTTTGTTCTCTACAAAAAAACGAAATACACATTGGCACTTAAATAATTTGGGAGCAAATAATTGAACATTAACAAATTTACCATTGGAATCCCAATACTGGGTAGCGCAAATTACCACCCTGTATAAATTCTGAAACTTACATCAATATTATTTCCCAAATCTTGCTTGTATTCGAGTGTTACATTACAAAGTGTTGTTGTTCTATTGTACTTAAAAGTAACAACTTTAGCTTGTTTAACAATAGAGGGATCGTATCCGCCAAGTTCGGCTCGTTCAAATTTTATATTATAATCGTGCTGGTTGAACTAAAACAACGAGTTTAGTGACCGCTTTTGAAAGTTTTTTAAAACTCAACTTTAGATAACAAATCTAAAGGCGACTCTGCTGCAACTAGCAGAGTTAGTAACTCAAAGATAATAATTTTTATTAACCACTTCATATTGTTCGACTCCAATATAGAAACCACACTGAAGAAATTTTTATTTTTTTCCAACTTATATTCTCTTTGGATGCAAATGCAAGTACGGCTCATTAACATGTTAGGCCTAATGAACCAAATAATGACATCATGTAAAGGCTACCTATTTAAAATACAAACAACGATTGAATACATTTATAGAGGAGGTAATATTTTCGAATGATGTTGCTGTTCATTCAATTTTTAAGATTCTGCAAATCGAGCTAAATAAATCCACATCAACAATTTTAACGGTTAACGTCCAAATATGTCCAAAACGGCATAGCTATTAATTTACAGGGTGCTTAATAATTATAGATAAGAAAATACAAATTTATAGCTAATGTTAGTAAGTTAATTACCTCCTACTTATTACTGAGGAAGCTTAAAATAGAGCAAATTATTGCTGTTGGAATTTACTGACTGCTTTACAATTTTTTCTACAAGTTGCTAAGTCTAGGATAGACAATTATTAATAATGAACCTATAGATTGTGCTTTCAAATTTTATGCTTGTCAGATATAACTTTTGATAAAAATGAAATAGAATTATTAGAAAAAGGTTTAAAATATTGTCCACATATCTCAAATAATAAAAATTTAGAATTAAAAGCTATTAACACCGAAATAGAATTTTGATAGTGTACTACAGTGCATTTAGCATTAGCCGTGGGACAAATTAGTATAAAGCTGAAACCTTTGATATTGTATTGTACTTATAGCCCTTATTATAGTACTAAAAGTCCCCACCCTTCCGAGGGCTGGAACACCCCCAAAATTACGTTTGAATCTCAAAAATTACACTTTTTATCATATTTTTGCAATTATCTCGAAAACAAGGTAGTAAGCGAAAAATTATAAAGAGTCAAAAATTGAAGAGGATAAAATTATACGGCAAAAATCTCATTTGCAATTTTTCAAAATATTTAATAGTTTTTGAGAAAAATGTTATTGAAAGTTAACCTATTTTGCGCGTATTACAGTACTCATGGGTTGCGCGATCAAAGTGACGCTGAGCGCCCTATTTTACATTATTGAAAATTTCTCATTATCCATCAGATTTAGAAAAAAAAAAAATATGTAGTTGAAGAGGACATCTTCAGCTTTAAATTACATGCAAAATATTTTGATTTTAAGTAATTTATCATGGAGAAAAAAAATAATGAATGTAAAATAACCTAATTTTTCTTAAAATTTAAAAATCTCCTAAAGTAATTGAGGAAATATAAAATCCATGTAGGATTACTATCTTCATGATGTATACTTTAATGTATGATTTTTAATTAAATGTCATGAGCGAAATTGTCAAAAAGGAACAAACTTGAATAGTACAAGAGAACAATTTTGCCTAAAAAATTTTATCTTGAGTCGTATTCGACATGACTATTTTACGAGAGAAAAATTAAGTCTATTTTCACTTAAAAAACTTATTTTTTACTGCAAAACGCAATGCGATGCAAAAATGTCAGTTTGACAATGATTTAATTTCCAAGCTGACTTGAACGTTTAAAACGTCAAAAAAATTGTCGCTGAAATACCATGTTGTTAGTTTTGACAAGGTACTAGTTTTGGCACCTGAATACTTGATTTTATTGTCGCTATAATACACTCTAGTGAAATAGTCACCATAATAAAAAGACAAAATTAGTCCAAAAAACGGTGAATAGTTCCGTATGCCTTTAAAGTCAGATATGGATTGTTGCTGCTGCTAAAACTAGTTGCTATGTAATTCATTTCAACCATAAATGAACCACTGGGAATAAGTGGAGGAAATTTAGATGTATCTGGTTGGTGGTTACACATGTAATACGTTGTATTCTAACAATACAAAAGTATTAAAATTACAAAATTATTTCATTTTGGTTTAAATACTTTTTTATATGGTGGACAGGCAGAGTAATTGCCACATTGCTTTGCAGCATTCAATCCAAACATATCATACTTATAAGCGTCACACAAATTTACTCGAAAACGTATTGGAAAGTGGCGATATTCGTTACTTAAAAATTTATAAACCTGAATCACTACCTGTAATGTTTGAATGTGGTGTTACATTCGATTACACAGGGTGGCGACTTGCACGAAGCAGCATAAGGATTTTTGAATGATAATGTTCAAGTATTTACTGATCAAATTATTTTAGACCGGTAGTGTGTTTAGCTTTATTATAAAGATCCAAGGCATTATTGTTTTTTAAAATAACAATATAGTTTTTATTTTCGTTAATCTTTACTTTCCGCTACTTTAAGGTTTTATAGGAAGGTATTGTAATCGGGTCGAATAAAAGAAACCTATTTTAAGATACGAGGGGAGATTTTTAAGTTCGCGGAATGGGACAGAAGGAAGCCGCCATTTTTAAAAAAAATTTTTATTCAATGTCCTTTTTCATTTTCAAGTGTACACTAAAAATTTTATGCATATATATCCACTAGTTTGGTGGCTATCAACAAAATGATAAGTGAAAGTGTAAGAATTTTTCAATTTTTTAGCAACTTTTTTTGAATTGTTTTTTTTGTCAACCGAATTGTCACAAGATATGAAACTTTGGTTCGATTTTTTAATTTGAATCTAAGCAGGGGTCTATGTAGTTGCATATACAGTGTTGTCCACCACCAAAAAAATTTTAACTTGTGTCTTCTGGTGGAAAAGTGATGGCAACAATCCGCAACAATCTTTTGGGACTCGAAGGAAATTCTTTAAACTGATTATAAAAATAAAGGTACCACCATAACAGGCGTATACCAGGCTTGTATTTTACATAAATTAAAAGAAGAAATCAAATCAAAAAGGAGAAGTAAATTGACAAAAGGCGTATTTTTACTGCGAGATAATGCACCTGTAAAAATTGCGATTGTGAGCAAGTGTGCGATGAGTGCCATGACGACATGCGGTTTCGAAGATATTGTTCATCCACCCTACAGTACAGATTTGGCACTAAGTTATCATTACCTATTTCCAATTTTGAAAAAAAAACTTTTTGGAAGGCATTTCGATAACGATGAATCGAATTTTACAACAAATTTAACAATTCTTTTTTTGGAGGTTTACAAAAATTAATTCAGAGAAGTAATATTGATGTTCGAGAAGATTATATTGAAAAATGAAATTATAAAAAAAAAATATTTATGTCTCTTTCTGCCCCATTCCGCGAACTTAAAAATCTCCCCTCGTACCCAAGAGACGAACTAGAGCATTGTAAAAAAAAAGTCTGTGTGTGTGGATGTAATTCACTGCGAAATCTCTGAAACGACTTAACCGATTGACTTGGAATTTGGTATAGGGTCTTCTCAGATAACAGCGAAGACCGGAAAGGAGTTTGTTTAAAATTGGTCCGGTAGGGGGCGGACAATTAAAGAATTTTCATTTTTTTAAATAGCAACGTATAATTTTTTTTGTATCATTCGGTAGAGAATTTAACTTTTTTTTTATTCCGTGATATGAAAATGTAGAGTGTTCCTTTGTTTTCTAACTGTCTTGGTCTTAGCATAATCAACACAATCGGAAAGTCTATGTTGACACAACAGATTTTTTTTATTAAATGTTCAAATTGCTGTATTTTGTTCTCTACAAAAATAAGTTGGTTGTTGCAAATAACTGAACATTAACAATTTACCTTTGGAATCCCAACGCTGCAACGCGCTACCCACCACCCTGTATAAATTTTGAAACTTACATCACTATTTTCCACATCTTGGTTGTGTTCGACTGTTAAGTTAAAAAGTGTTGTTGTTCTATTATATTTAAAAGTAACAACTTTAGCGTGCTTTAAAATAGCAGGATCGTATCCACCAAGCTCCATTCGTTCAAATTTCAATTCATAATCGTGTTGGTGGAACTGAAACATTGAACTTAATGATCACTTTTTAATTTCTTTGCACTAACTTTAGATAACAAATGCATAGGCGTCTCTGCTCCAACTAGCAGAGTTAATAACTGATGGATAACAATTTTTATTAACCACTTCATAGTGTTCCACCCAAGTATACCATCACAGTCAAGAAGTTTTTATTTTTTTCCAACTTATATTCAAATGCAAATGCAAGTACTTCGGATAATTTAAGTTTTAAGCGTACTCAACCAAATAACGACCTTATGAAAATGAAAAGACTTATAAAAATATAAACTTTTAGATATACCAATACAGGAAGTAATTATTTTCAAATTAGTTCATGAAAAATCGGTTTCAACAACAAACAAATTAGTACATTCACGAAATTTTGGTTATGCACTATCGGACAAAAGTAGAGCAACAAAATATTGCAAAAAGTATTACTTATATATTTTTTGAAAACCTCATGATAAGCTGTGATATTTAATTGATTTTGGGTTGCACTCGTTTCAATGTTATATCACAAAATGATTTTGAGACAATTTAGGAGCGAGTCACTTCTAAAAAATTTGAAGTTTAGAAAAAATTGAAAAGCACGCGACAAAGGTAAAGCAAATTTATTTAAAAAAATGTATTATTACTGTCTTAATACAAGAAATGGTCAAAAAATTATTTTATTAGAATACTAACATCAGTAAAATAGAATATCCATCATTTTGCAAAAAAAAATTGGCAACGTCGCGGCATGAAAGAGTCTTAAGTTTTGAAGAACATCTTTAGAGAAGTTAGTCCACATTTTATCGATTTTATCAGTAAGTGATTGCTTATTGGAGAATCTTGTAGTGCGGATACGTCATTCTATTTCTTCCCACAAGTTTTTAATTAAGTTTAAGTAGGGGAATTGTGCCGGTTGCTTTAAAACTCTAATAGTGTTTGCATGAAACCACTCGTTGACCAGCTGGGAACTGTGTTTTGGGTCGTTATCTTGCTGAAATATGAAACACACAAACCTTTCTCACTGTTCGTAAGGTAGAATTACATTTTGGAGTATATCTCTGTAGATAAATCGATTCATGGTCCTATCAATAACGTGTAACTGTCCCAGCCCATAGCAAGAAAAACAACCCCATACGAAAACGCTAGCTTTGCCATGCTTAATGGTAGGTATAACCATGTATAACGTACTTTGGATTAAACCTTGTATTAATTGGCCGTCTCACACGCTTCATCCCATCTGAATTAAATATTTTACATATTTTTGATCGACTTTTATCGCTAAATAAAATTTTTCCCCAGTCTTAAACTATCCAGTACAAATGTTCCCGTGCCAATTCAAGCTTGGCGAGCCTGTTTTTTCTCAAAAACAGTGTTTTTTTAACCTGACGTCTGCTAAGCAGTTTTGCTTAAACTAAGCGCCTCTGAATTGTTCTTTGACCAACTTCTATTTCTTAAATTTTTGCATTAATTCTAGAGACAGATTTCCAAGAATCGTTTTGAGAAATTCTTTTGATGCGTTTATGCATCCAAACTCTAAATTTTCTGGGTCTTCCTGATTTGGGTATGTTGTCCAAGTACCCTCTATCATTATAAAACGAAATTATTCTTTAACTGGTGTATTTTGGCAAAATAACCTATCTTGAAATATCAGTTTGCTTATTATTCTCCAGAAAAGCGTTTATTTCCATTTACTATAATTCTTTTCCAATTGGGATACATCTTGGCATAGCTAAACGTGTTAAGTATTGATTGATAAAACTTGGTAAGACTACGAAAATAAATTAATTTTACTAAAAAGAGTTCTTTAGGGAAAATACTAAAACGTTGCTTTACCTTTGTCGCACTTTTATTGTGGTTTTGAAAATTTACACACACTTAAACTGGTTTATTTGCTGTGGTTAGAAAAAATTAATTGCTGCTGATGCCAGCAGCCTAGTATGGAATTTTGAAATAAAGTATAGTGAATTGCAATATTACCTATAGGTGTTCAACATGTTGTAAAATTTACTTTTTTCGAAAGTGTTGCTATGTAGTTTAAGAATCCGAGGAGTCCCTAATAAATTCAGGGGGGGGGAAGTGGTTTTTGGAGGACCCCAACTTTAAAAAAAATTAGTTTCTTGAGTGTCGAAGTGTGAGGTGTCAAGTTACCTATATGTTTTTTTACATGCAAAGTCGAATAAAACTATAATCAAAGTCATAAAACCAACCATCGAAGAAAAGCAAATATGGCGGAGAAAATTACTTTGGCCATTTAAAGGTACCTAGCAATTTTGAAACAATTTTGAAAATCGAGTGGATTAGGACAAAAGGCCTATATTTTGGCTCTACAACGCCCTTTTGAAATTTTTATAATAAAAGTTACCGGCCAAGTTATAAGGGAAAAACCACAAAATGGGACAATCGTTCTATTGGTCGCCATTTTGAATTTAAAAATGTGAAATTATTTTTTTTAATTGGTGCTCACATCCTCACATGTACTATCTTATAGCCAAATAAAATTGAATTTGGCACAAATTTGCAAATATGCGCCCAAAATAACCGCCTTATTTTTCTTATAAATCTTATAGATTTCTTATAAAAGCAGTTTGCCGATGAAACAATTTTAAAGTAGCTAAAATCAAATATCATCAAAATCGGTTCAGTAGTTTTTGCCTAAAGGGACATCCATACGAAAATTTGGTTTAAAAAAAATCGTAAATCCTTTTGAAATGCTTCTATTAGGGGGCTGTCAGACAGACGTTTTTCAGCGACCGTCATAGAGCGACCAAAATTTTAAACACGTGATTTTGAATATAATTAGACAACTGTCAGACAAAGGGTCAATCGTCAGCCAGTGAGGGATACCAACCATTATCGAATTATCGATGACTGTCGATGATGTGTGCCTAATGATAATCAAAATCACGTGCTTAAAATTTTGGTCGGTCTGTGACGGTCGCTGAAAAACGTCTGCCTGACAGCCAAGGTAAGGGTGTATCTATGACCGGTGTGAAAACAGCAACGAAGGATAGCAACACTTTTTAGCGAAAATATCCGAATGACCATAGGCGTTCGTTACATATGGGTATTGGAACAAAATAAAAATTCCTTTAAAACAGACAAATGGCTTATCAAATACATTTCAAAAATACAAAAATATAGTTTACAAAACACAAAAAAATTCCAAACCAAAGAAAAATAATAAAATATTACGTATTGCACATAATATCAAAAAGTGAGGTTATGTACGAGGTTCACAATTTTAAATGCACTCTATATTTTCAAAAATCAAAAAAATATAGAAAGGTCCCGCAGGCCAAGAATTCTCTTTAAGGGGTTGTTCACAATGGTACTAACTATCACTTAACCCTTGTGCACTGTTGGGGTCATATAGTCCCCCCAAGCAACTTTATCCTATCATAGCTTCGCCAAATTAAATTATTTTTTATTTGTGTTTGGTGACTTTTACTAATTTATAATTTACAACAATATGTTATTTTCAAATTTTCAAAATCTTTTTTATATTTTGTAAAAACTTAACTTAGTACGTATAATACGCTGGGGGACAATATGACCCCTCATTAGAGCCAGTACTTTATACGGGCAAAAGAATTATTTATTTTGTCTTATAACTGGAAGTGCAATTACAATTTGATAATAAAAAAGCCAAAAACTGAAATTAATAATAACGAGAAAATTTTTTAAGTCCAAAAATAGCTTAATATGCTGTATAATTTTACGTTGTCGTAAAACGACAACTTGTTAGCAGTAGAGATTAAAAAAAATATTTCCATTACAAAGATCAGAGACGTAAGCCCAAATTATAATGGTTTATATAAAAAAAATCAAATTTTGTAAAAAAAAGTAGTGAACATACAAATAAGCAACGTAACCGCAGATACTAAAAATGTAAAAAATGTTTTAAATTATTAAATATTATCAATAAATAATTGGGGTCATATTCTCCCCCAAACGTAGTATGTGTGCATACTTTTTGAACAGTGCACAAGGGTTAAAATAGAAATCATCCCTTAGAAAATACTCAGGCTACTCAAGCTACCCAGCAACTAAAATGAAATCTATAAATTTAATAATATCGTAATTTTCAAAAATCAAAAAGATATAGAAAGGTCCCGAAGGCCAAGATTTCCATTTAAGGGGTTGTGCACTATGGTACTCACTATCATTTAAAATAGAAATCATCCCCTAGAAAATACTCAGGCTACTCAAGCTACCCAGCAAATAAAATGAAATCTATAAATTTAATAACATCGTAATTTTCAAAAATCAAAAAAATATAGAAAGGTCCCGAATTTTTGGGTTTATAATGTGGGGGTCTAAAAACGAATGGATTATGGAAGTGAAAGTCGACCGAGTGAATATGGACAAAAACTAAATAACAAATACAGCAAACAATTAATAGGTAGCATAAATAAACAATTTATATTATTTCCTTTTTATTTTTATTAAAGGTATTGCAAAATATATCATCAAAAACACACAAAGCAAACAAGTGAATTTTGAATGTTCTTCTCAAATTTGAATTTTGAAAACGAATAATATTTTCACCATAACAAAAAGTCAAAATTATTCCAAAAAACGGTGAATAGTTCCGTATGCCTTTAAAGTCAGATATGGATTGTTGCTGCTAAAGCCAGTAGTTATGTAATTCAGTTCAACCATAAACGAACCACTGGGAATAAGTGGAGGAAATTTAGATGTATCTGGTTGGTAGTTACATATGTAATACGATCTATTCTAACAATACAAAAGTATTAAAATTACAAAATTATTTCATTTTGGTTTAAATACTTTTTTATATGGTGAACAGCCAGAAAAATTGCCACATTGCTTTACAGCATTAAGTCCAAACATATCATACTTATGAGCGTCACACATATTTACTCGATAACGTATTGGAAATTCGCGATATTCGTTACTTAAAAGTTTATAAACTTGAATCAGAATCTGTAATGACATTTTTTAATTTGGTATTACATTTAGTCCCGGAGACCGCTGCTGTATACCTACCCCGATCGAGTTATGTGTACAGACTATCACTTATTTATCGAGGTAATTTGTCCAACCATGAAAAGGCAATCCTGCCTGAGTAAATGCTGCCGGAAATGTCTTTTAAGAAGGTTTAAAGTTACGCTTGTAGTGTCATGCAAGTGTCATTTAGTTTGCATGTCATCCGCAAACTTTACACGTATTTTTTGTGGTGGCGCTTGTGACAGAACCGTCAAATACGAAATAATTTAAACATATTGCGTTCGTTAATTTAATTTTTTTTCGAAAATTCAAATAATTTCTCTAGTTTATGTGTATAATGCGATACTATAGACCTATGCACATCATTTTCTACGTTGATCTGTCTTAAACTCTAAAGAATAATTAAGTTGGGTGCATTTTTTTAACTTCTTCGGCCGTAGCAAGAAAACCACAATATCAGAAATGTTCAAAAAATTACAGTACTAGTAGAAACTCGGTTACATATCGTCAAAAAAATTGAGGAAATTCTATTTTTAAATTTGGTAATAAATTGCAAAAAAACTATTATCGGCGAAGGTGCACCCCAATAACATCCCCTGCCATCTCCTTTCGGCAAGTTTTCACCAGGCAGGATTGGTTTTTCGGATAGAGGACATCAAGATCTTAAATTTGATAGCTCATTTAGTGGAAAACTAGATGAGTGTAGTATATAAAGCCCCAAAAATGAATCGGCGACCGAGCGTCCCAATAACCTCTCCTGCCACCCACTTCCGGCCAGTTTTCACGAAGCAGGATAGGTTTTTCGGATAGAGGACATCAAGATCTCTAATTTGATAGCTCATTTAGTGGAAAACTGGATTAGTGAAGTATCTTAAGTCCCAAAAATGAATCGGCGAACGCGAGTTTAAAGAAATTACCCTTCCACCAACTTCCGGTAAATTTCACGAAGCAGAATTGGTTTTTCGAATAGAAGACATCTGGATCTTTAATTTGAGATCTTATTCAGGGCAAAACTAGATCTGCGTAGTATTGAACGCCTTAAAAATGTGTCTGCGCGCGCTGGGCTTTTGAAACTACACTCATCTAGTTTTGCTATAAATTAGTTTTCATATTAAAGGACTTGATGTCCTCTATCCGAAAAACCCAACCTGCCTGGTGATAACTTGCCGGAAGTGGGCGGCAGGGAAGGTTATTGGGGCTCACCGACTAATTTTTGGAGCTTACGATGATACACTTTTCTAGTTTTGCACAAAGTGACATATCAAATTAAAGGTCTTGATGTCTTCTATCCGAAATTTCAATCCTGCCTCGTGAAAACTTGCCGGAAGTGGGCGGCAGAGAAGGTTATTGGGGCAAGTGCTCACCGACTCATTTTTGATGATGAATGCAATGACCATTTCGACTCAAATTCCGACTCAGATTTTGAATAATAATGATTTAGTTAAAAATACTTTTTCTGGATAAACCCTTGAAAATTATTTTGAATAATAAATTTCAACAAAACAATCGATCATTTTAAAATTATTGCCCTTGTCGCCCACTTCCGGCAAGTTTTCGCGAGGCAGGAATGAATTTTCGGATAGAAAACATCAAGACCTTTAATTTGATATGTCATTTTGTGCAAAACTAGAAAAGTCTATCATCGTAAGCTCCAAAAATTAGTCGGTGAGTATGTGCCCCAATAACCTTCCCTGCCACCCACTTCCGGCAAGTTTTCACGAGGCAGGATTGGATTTTCGGATAGAGGACATCAAGACCTTTAATTTGATATGTCACTTTGTGCAAAACTAGAAATGTCTAGCATCTTAAGCTCCAAAAATGAGTCCGTGAGCAGGTTTCCAATATGTTCCGCTGCCACCCACTGCCTGCAATTTCTCACGAGACAGGATTTCTTAAAAATATATGTTGTGTAGTATCTAATTTTATAAAACATAATGTAGTTTTCAAAATATATCTCGAGGATTTTGGATGACTTCAAGAAAACGAGAACAAAAAATGATTTTTTCATTTTATTACCAAAGTAGAAGATAAAATTAGCGAAATTTATTTTTATAAAATAATGTAACCGAGTTTCTACTAGTACTGTAATTTTTTGAACGTTTCTGATATTGTGGTTTTCTTGCTACGGCCGAAGAAGTTAAAAAAATGCACCCAACTTAATTATTCTTTAGAGTTTAAGACAGATCAACGTAGAAAATGATGTGCATAGGTCTATAGTATCGCATTATACACAGAAACTAGAGAAATTATTTGAATTTTCGAAAAAAAATTAAATTAACGAACGCAATATGTTTAAATTATTTCGTATTTGACGGTTCTGTCACCAGCGTCACCACAAAAAATACGTGTAAAGTTTGCGGATGACATGCAAACTAAATGACACTTGCATGACACTACAAGCGTAACTTTAAACCTTCTTAAAAGACATTTCCGGCAGCATTTACTCAGGCAGGATTGCGTTTTCATGGTTGGACAAATTACCTCGATAAATTAATGATTGTCTGTACACATAACTCGATCGGGGTAGGTATACAGCAGCGGTCTTCCTTACTAATTAGATTACACAGGGTGGCGACTTGCACGAAGCAGCATAAGGATTTTTGAATGCTAATGTTCAATTATTTACTACTCAAATTATTTTAGACCGAAAGTGTGTTTAGATTTATTATAAAGATCCAAGGCATTACTGTTTTTTAAAATAAAAATTGAGTTTTTATTTTCGTTTCTTTACTTTCCGCTACTTCAAGGTTTTATAGGAAAGTATTGTAATCGGGTCGAATAAAAATTTTAAGATAACACCGGATATACAGGGTGGTCAAACACTTATGACGCGCGCTTTAAAATGAAAAACCAATAGAAATAGAAGCAAAGGTTATCGAAATAATTTTTTCAGGAAAGTGTCCTCCCCAACATACGGCGTATCTTCATTTTATTGTTAATATAGAAAAACACTGACAACGTCAACCATGTTTTTTTTAAATTACACCATATGTAAAAAATTACGTCAATCGATAGTACATTTTATTGTCTTTACAGATGTGCAATTGTTTTTATCCCTACCTAAAAAAAATCTTTTTGGTTAAATGGGAATAACTTATAAACTTATATTATAACTAATAAATTTTTATGTAGGGATGAAAACAATTGCACATCTGTAAAGACAATAAAATTTTCTATCGATTGACGTAATTTTTTACATAATGGTGTAATTTAAAAAAATCATAGTTGGCGTTGTCAGTGTTTTTCTATTAACAATAAAATGAAGATACGCGTATGTTGGGGAGGACACTCTCCTGAACAAATTATTTCAATAACCTTTTCTTCTATTTCTATTGGTTTTCATTTTAAAGAGCGCGTCATAAGTGTTTGACCACCCTGTATCTATTTTAAGATACTTTCAAGACGACTAGACCATTTTTAGAAAAAGGTCTGTGTGTGTGGATGTAATTCACTGCGAAGTTTCTGAAACGACTTAACCGGTTGACTTGAAATTTGGTATAGGGTCTTCTCAGATAACAGCGAAGACCGGAAAGGAGTTTGTTTAAAATCGGTCCGGTAGGGGGCGGACAATTAAAGAAATTTAATTTTTTTAAATAGCAACGTATAATTTTTTTTGTATCATTCGGTAGAGAATTTAACTTTTTTTTTTATTCCGTGATATAAAAATGTAGTGTTCCTTTATTTTCTAAATCTCTTGGTCTTAGCATAATCAACACAATCGGAGAGTCTATGTTCACACAACAATTTTTTTTTATTACATGTTAAAATTGCTGTATTTTGTTCTCTACAAAAAAAACGTAATAACGTTGGCACTAAAATAAGTTGGGAGCAAATAACTGAACATTAACAATTTACCATTGCAATCCCAACGCTGCAAAGCACTACCCACCACCCTGTATAAATTTTAAATCTTACATCACTATTTTCCAAATCTTGGTTGTATTCGAGTGTTAAGTTACAAAGTGTTGTTGTTCTATTATATTTAAAAGTAACAACTTTAGCGTGCTTCACAATAACGGGATCGTATCCACCAAGCTCCATTCGTTCAAATTTTAATTCATAATCGTGTTGGTTGAACTGAAACATTGAACTTAGTGACCACTTTTTAATTTCTTTGCACTAACTTTAGATAACAAATCCAGAGGCGTCTCTGCTCCAACTAGCAGAGTTAATAACTGATGGATAATAATTGTTGTTAACCACTTCATAGTGTTCCACCTAAATATACCATCACAGTGAAGAAGTTTTTATTTTTTTCCAACTTATATTCAAATGCAAATGCAAGTACTTCGGATCATTTCAATGTTAAGCGTACTCAACCAAATAATGACCTTATGTAAAGACTATTGAAAATATAAACGTTTGGATTTAGTAATAGAGGAAGTAATTTTTTATAAATGATTTTCCTGTGCATTCAGTTTTTAAGATTCTGGAAATCTAGCTATTAAAATAAAAAATTTAATGTATGGTTAACATCAAAGCATGTCCAAAACAACACAACTTTTAATTTACAGCGTGCCACATAATAACAGATAATAAAACACAAATTTACAGTTAATGTGCACTGTAATGCTTAGAGATTAGTTGATTAAACCGTACACGAGAAAACGAGAATTGTGTTGTAAAAAATCATTTTTACGATAAAACGACTTATTGCCTTTTGTCATAGACTCGATTAAGCCGCCCTCTTTAGTGAAGAGGCTAAAAACGAAGCAAATGTTTGCTGTTTTGTGCCAAAATAAATTTGAGGTTTCTTTCTATTGGTCGGTTAAATAACTCGCTATTTTTTAGCATTGTGCCCTTCTATCCAGGACGATTTTGGACAGCTTTCGGATTTTGAAATACAACAATAAATTCTTTAATTCTGTTTAGGTTTCAGGTCCCCCAGCACTAAAGTGATTTTTTGGCGTTTAAAATCTCAAATAGCACTCTACTAAAGCGTTTTAGATAAAATCGGTTTAGCAATGCATCTAAAAGTAAAGTAAAAGTAAATTGTTCAGTAGCATAAATATATTTACATTAGGTATTTCCAAATTATTTTTATTGAAGGTATTGGGAAATATAACATCAGCAACACACAAATTAAAAATTTAAAAACACGAAGTAAAAATTAGTGCGAATAAACGGTAAGCACGTAGTTCTCAAATTTAAATATTTTCACTGAAATTAAAAGATTTTTTTGAAGGTTTACAAAAATTAATAAATGCATTCATATCCGAGAAGATTTTATTGTACAATAAAATTATAAAAAAAAATATTTACCTTTCTTTCTACCCCATTCCGCGAACTTAAAAATTGTAGGTGTTCGATAGTGCGTTTTTTAGCAATGACAATGCAAGTTCAGTTCATTTTTTAAGATTCTATAAATCTAGCTAATTAAACAAATGTAGGTAATCGTATCGGTTGAGATCAAAAAATTGGAGGTTATCGACAGGTTTAGCATTTTTTTTAAACCAACTTTAAAAAGCAAATCTCGTGGCGATTTTGTGTTTATAATGTAGGGGTCTAAAAACGAATGGATTATGGAAGTGAAAGTCGACCGTGTGAATATTGCCAAAAACATAAGAACAAATACAGTAAACAATTATTCGGTTACATAAATAAACCATTTAAATTATTTCTTTTTTATTTTTATTAAAGATATTACGAACTATAACATCAGAAATACACAAAGCAAAAAAGTGCATATAGTAATTCTAATTATACCTATACTCTTCTCAAATTAGAATTTTGAAAATTATTAATATTTTCATTACACTAAAAAGACATAATTAGTCCAAAAAACGGTAAATAGTTCCGTATGCTTTTATAGTCAGAAATTTATTGTTGCTGCTAAAACGAGTAGCTATGAAATTCATTTCAACCATATATGAACCACTGGGAACAAGTGGAGGAAATTTAGATGCATCTGGTTGAAAGTTACATATGTCATAGACTGTATTCTAACAAAACAAAATTATTAAAATTATAATAGTATATTAAAATACATGTGTCACAATATAGCATTTTGACGCACGAAGGCAAATTTTGCCAGACCGACTGAAAGGAGGTCTGCAAATGCCTGAGTGCGTCAAAAGCTCTTGTGACACAAGTGTTTTATACTATTTTTTCTATTTTGCAATGATTTATTTTAAAAATTGATTCTAAAAAAATCGTATTAGAGAATTTTATTGCTTAAATTCTTAAGTTGGTCCTACTGACAGTTGTCGTTTATTTAAACTTCTAAGATTTTACCAAGAGATGGCGGTAAAGTTTTTTTGATTTTAATATTTTTAACTTTAATACTAATCAATTTACGTAAAAATTACATTATTCCTTTGGTATTTATTACTTAATAAGCTTTTTTTGTAATTATTTTTTAAATTAAGAATAATTTTTTCATAATTGATTTGTATCATATGTCAAAATAATTATTTTAATTACCAATGTCAACCAATCTCAAACTAAAAAAAAACTAGAAACAGTACTTAGAAGTAGAACATTACAACATCGTTTTTGACCATTTTCGATACTGTAATGAGTAAAGCAAGTCGGGGGAAGATGACATACATTTTTTAATTAATTTATAAAAACGTTATTATACACATTTAGATTAATTTAAAAATATGTGTTTATCCCTCAAAGAATACACTATTAGATAGCAATATCAAATCAACATAAATTATTAGTTAACATAGTTAAAAAAAATGTTTTGTATTTTTCGACAAAAAAATCTTGACAAAAATGCATGGGGTAAGATGCCATAGTGAGTTTTAGTCCCGAATAGAAAGTCGGGAACGGTACTAAACGAAAAAAAACTGTTTTATCCTTATATATTATTGACTTCAATCGTTACATGTGTCATCAATACATGTACATCTTTCGTGTAACCACTTCTTGCAAATTATGCAGCAAATCCAATCTACGAAGCCCATTGCTATCGTAATAGTTTTCATTACACATTTTCATCATTGTGGGCCCTATTGTCGCATTATTACTATAAATCTAAATAAAATAAGTCTAAGTTACATACTTTGCACTAATGTGGCGTCTCACCCCATTCTATGGGTGAAAATGCAAAACTCTGTAACTAAATCAAATTTGATGCGAATTTTTTTGCAAAAATTACAATAGACGTGAAAAGTGCCGTCTTTTCAGCTAACAATTCGTTGATATCGATAACACAAAAAAAACGCCTAATAAAAGTTAAAAGCTGAGATGTAGTAAAAACTTCGTCAAACATAAAAACCTAATTTTTTAGAAAACTTTTCGATGACTTGCGAAAACTCGTTTTCAACGATGTTTGCTAGTAGCTTAAAATCACAAGCAACCTATACATAAAATTTTCCGGAGATAGGTTGGAGGAATTTTGAAAAATGCTGGAGTGGCATCTCGCCCCACAGTGGCGTCTTCCCCCGACTTACCTTATATTGCAAACGCAAAATAGAAAAAATTAATTTATATTGGTTTATTTACTTTATAAAGTGGACAACCAGGATGATTTCCACATTGCAGAACAGCATTAAGTCCAAACATATCATACTTAAAAGCGTCACAGAAATTTACTCGATAACGTATTGGAAATTCGCGATATTCGTTACTTAAAAATTTATAAACTTGAATCATAACCTGTAATGTTTGAATTTGGTATTAACATTCGATTACACAGGGTGGCGACTTGCACGGCTCAGCATAAGGATTTTCTCAATGTTAATGTTCAATTATTTTCTGCTCAATTTATTGTAGACCAAAAGTGTGTTTAGCTTTATTGTAAAAATAATTATACTGCATTTGCACATATTACTATTGTTACAATTTTCTATTATCCAGAACCGTAAAATTAACAAAATTACTACTTAAAAAAAACAATGTCATGGAATTATCCAAACAAATCACATAAAATAATAGTAATTTAATAATAATAATAATTTAAATAACATCAAAATTTTTATGACAAATATGTTAATTTGCTTTGATAATTCTAAGGCATTAATGTTTTATTAAATAAATATTGTATTTTTATTTTCGTTTAATTTTTTTAATACTATGTTCAAATGCTGCATTTTGTTCTTTACAAAAAAACGAAACACATGTTGGCACTAAAATAATTTGGGAGCAAATAATTAAACAATAACAATTTACCATTAGAATCCCAATGGTGCGTCGGGCAAGTCACCACCCTGTATAAATTCTGAAACTGACATCAACATTATTTTCAAAATCTTGGTAATATTCCAATGTTACATTAGAAACTGTTGTTGTTCTATTGTATTTAAAAGTAACAACTTTGGCTTGTTTAACAATAGAGGGATCGTATCCGCCAAGTTCGAGTCGTTCAAATTTTAATTCATAATCGTGCTGGTTAAACTAAAACAACGAGTTTAGTGACCGCTTTTGAAGGTTTTTAAAAACTCAACTTTAGATAAAAAATCTCGGGGTGACTCTGCTCCAACTAGCACATTTAGTAACTCAAAGATAAAAATTTTTGTTAACCACTTCATCGTGTTGCACCCAAATATACCACCACAGTGAAAAATTTTTTATTTTTTTCCAACTTATATTCTCTTTGGATGCAAATGCAAGTACTCATATACTCATATACATGTTATGCCTAATGAAGCAAATAATGACACCATGTAAAGGCTACCTATTTAATATACAAACGTTTGAATACCTATATTTACAGAGGAAGTAAATTCTGTCGAATGATGTTCCGGTGCATTCAATTTTTAAGATTCTGCAAATTGAGCTAAATAAATACACATAAACAATTTTAATGGTTAACGTCCAAATATGTCCAAAACGGCATAGCTATTAATTTACAGGTGCTTTATTATAATAGATATAAAAATACAAATTTATAGCTAATCGTACTTTTTACTAAGGAGGTTAAAAATGAAGCAAATTATTGCTATTTTCTTCAAGATGATTGTTGGGAGAAGTGCCATTTCAGTAGTTCAATTGCCCGAATATAATATTTCAGAAACATAGAGTACCTAATGGTTTTTAATATTTAATTATTATTCTGGTCAAGTGGTCTAAATTCAGTGGCACACCTGTAGATGCCTGAGAATGGCATGGTTTAAAATTATTAGGGTAGTAAAAAAAATACTTGTGAGCATTTTAACTATGGGCTTTATTACATTACATATCAATTTATTTAAATCAATGCATAAATTATTTTTATGTTAGAATTGTACTAATCTAATTAAAAATACACACGTTATTAAAAAGACAAAAATATAAAGCGCATGTGCGAATAGTATAATTACAAACCCTTTCCAAATTTTAATTTTAAAAAGAACTAATATCTCACACGATTTATTGCTACACTATCAAACGATAAATAGTTATATAAGCTTTCCAACTCAAAATCGGATTTTTGCCAAAATTATCATCTAAGAAACTCATTTCAACCATATATGAACCAGTAGGAATAAACGGGGGCAGCTTAGATGGATCTGGGTGGAAATTACAAGTGTGGTAAATTGTATCCTACAAAACAAGTGTAGAAATTCAAAACATTATTATATTTTTAGTTCCCTGACTTTACACACTGGGCAATTAGTAAAATTGCCACACTTATTAGAAGTTTTAAATCCGGCCACATTATTCTTCAAAACATCGCAATAATTTACCCGAAAACGTATTGGAAATTCTCGATATTCGTTACTTAGAAATTTATAAAATTGAACCAAAAGCTATAAAATTATATTATTAATTTTAATCTGACGCTGGGTTGCAGGTTGCAAGAAAGTTTTAACGGTCCGTTACAATTAACTGGAACACAGAATGCTTTCTACAACCCGAACTGAAACTTACATCCACGTTATTTCCCCAATCTTTGTAGAATTCAAATGTAGTATTACAAACTGGCGTTGTTCTGTTATATTTAAAAGTTACAATTTTAGCAAATTTAACAACAACGGGATCGTATTCAGTAAGCTCGACTCGTTCAAATTTTAATTTATAATCGTGCTGGTTGAACTAAAAAAATTGAAAGTTATCGATAAGTTTGGCATTATTTTAAAAACCAACTTTAGAAAGAAAATCTCCTGGCGATTCGGGTTCCACTAACAAATTTAATAAGGCTAGGACGATAAGTTTGGTTAACCACTTCATAGTGTAAGACTCAAATTATACTACAATACTACACGTATTTTTATATTGTTCCATCAAACTATTTAGGCCGATTTAAATGTTAGATACACATGATAATCATCCTTTCTGCGAGGTTAGACAAACCATAAAGCTACAATTAAGTTGCAGAGGAAGTCATTTCTTTAGAATGTTTTTTCCTGTTTACTCAAACTTTGAGATTCCAAAAATCGTGTTTTATAATGGGATCGGTAATAGGACAGGCTCACATACGACCTTCTGCCATTATGGTTGCGATATAATCGTACCGGTTGAACTCAAAAAATTGGAAGCTATACGATTATTTTTCTAAGATTGCGTTTTTGGCACTTACCGGAGCAAACCTAAAGTTAGTTATAAATGTGAAAAGACAATGCAGTAGGGACTATTTTAATTTGGCATCCCTGTACAGAGTTGTCACATTACAATTTAATTTGTTTGAAATTCACTGTTTTTTAGCTTGATTTGTTGGAATTCATTCTTCAAAAAATCAGCTTTCCCTAATTATTTCTCCCATAGAGCAAAATGTCGTCTTATTTTATTGAAGTACAATCACACTGAAAATTGTTTAAATTTTTTCTCAAATTAAAGTCTCTTTCATTAAGTACTTCGCTCAATTGACATGTTACACGTATCCAAACAAATAATGACCTTATGTAAAGGCTATTGATAAATATAAATGTTTCAATATTGTCATAGAGAGGAAGTAATTTCTTTAGAATTATTTTCCTGTTTGTTCACATTTATTGAGATTCGGGAAATGGAGTTCTATAGAGTGATTACAACTACTAAAAGACCCCCCACTTTTTATATGGAAAAACGGTCCTATAAAACAATTTTCAAGGCTAGTAAGTTCAAAACGGCATAGTATTTAATTTGCAAGGTGCTTAATAATAATTATTTGTATGGGCTGGAATTAGAAATAAAAATAAAGGGACTCAAATGCATTTTTTTTATACTTAATAAAGGTTGCAATCAAAAAAACCTGCAATCAAGCAAGCTTTGCGCTTATTGATAAGAAATTACATAAATGGGAAAGTGATGTAGACCATCTAATAACGAATGGATTATAGAAATGAAAGTCGGACGAGTGAATATGTGGCCAGCTATAATAACAAAACAGTGAACAATTATTGGGTAGCATAAATAAACAATTCAAATTAGCTCCTTTTTGTTTTTATTAAAGATATTGCGAAATATAAGGGACATGCACTAAGTATCTTACTAACTGTTAGTAACTGAATCAACTCAAGGAGCAAAAGCACGGGAATCTAAGCTTTAACAGCGTCCACGGTCATGCGTCAAAATTTCTAATGACGACGTTAAAGCTTACATTCCTGTGCTTTTGCTCCTTGAGTTGATTCAGTTACTAACAGTTAGTAGGATACTTAGTTCATGTCAAATAGCCCTAACATCAGAAACACACAAAGCAAAAAATCAAAATTTGAATTTTGAAAATAATTAATATTTTCACTACAATAAAAAGATGCAATTAGTCCAAAAAACGGTGAACAGTTCCGTATGCCTTTAAAGTTAGATACGGATTGTTGCTGCTCAAACGAGTAGCTATGAAATTTAGTTCAACCATAAATGAACCACTGGGAATAAATGGAGGAAATTTAGATGCATCTGGTTGGAAGTTACATATGTAATAGACTGTATTCTAACAAAACAAAATTATTAAAATTAAAAAAATTAATTTATTTTGCTTTATTTACTTTATAAAGTGGACAGGCAGTATTATTTCCATATTGCAGACCAGCATTAAGTCCAAACATATCATACTTATAAGCGTCACACACATTTACTCGATAACGTATCGGAAATTCGCGATATTCGTTACTTAAAAATTTATAAACTCGAATCACAATCTGTAATGTTTGAATTTAGTATTACATTCAATTATACAGGGTGGCGACTTGCACGACGCAGCATAAGGATTTTATTACTTTTATAACAAATTTTAATAATAATAAAACAATTTACCATTGGAATCCCAATGCTGCTTCGCGCAAGTCACGCAAGTTATACAGGGTGTATAAATTATGAAACTTACATCAAGATTATTTCCCAAATCCTGGTTGTATTCGAATGTTAGGTTACAAAGTGGTGTTGTTCTGTTGTATTTAAAAGTAACAACTTTAACTTGTTTAAGAATAGAAGGATCGTATCCGCCAAGTTCGATTCGTTCAAATTTTAATTCATAATCGTGTTGATTGAACTAAAACAATGAGTTTAGAGACCGCTTTTGATTTTTTTAAAACTCAACTTTAGATAAAAAATCCAGAGGCGACTCTGCTCCAACTAGCACATTTAATAACTCAAAGATAATAATTTTTGTTAACCACTTCATAGTGTTCGACCCAATATACTAACCACAGTGAAGAAATTTTTATTTGTTTCCAACTTATATTCCCTTTCAATGCAAATGCAAGTACTTCGGCTTATTTACATGTTAGGCCTAATGAACCAAATAATGACACCATGTAAAGGCTACCTATTTAAAATATAAACGTGTAAATATATTTATAGAGGAAGTAATTTCTTTCGAATGATGTTGCTATGCATTCAATATTTAAGATTCTGTAAATCGAGATATATAAGTGCACATAAACATGTAATAGTATATTAAAATACATGTGTCACAAGATAGCATTTTGACGCACGAAGGCAAATTTTGCTAGACCGACTGAAAGGAGGTCTGCAAATGCCTGAGTGCGTCAAAAGCTCTTGTGACACAAGTGTTTTATACTATTTTTTCTATTTTGCAATGATTTATTTTAAAAATTGATTCTAAAAAAATCGTATTAGAGAATTTTATTGCTTAAATTCTTAAGTTGGTCCTACTGACAGTTGACGTTTATTTAAACTTCTAAGATTTTACCAAGAGATGGCGGTAAAGTTCGTTTGATTTTAATATTTTTAACTTTAATACTAATCAATTTACGTAAAAATTACATTATTCCTTTGGTATTTATTACTTAATAAGCATTTTTTGTAATTATTTTTTTAAATTAAGAACAATTTTTACATAATTGATTTGTATCATATGTCAAAATAATTATTTTAATTACCAATGTCAACCAATCTCAAACTAAAAAAAACTAGAAACAGTACTTAAAAGTAGAACATTACAACATCGTTTTGGACGGTTTTCAATGAAAAACAATTTTAATGGTTAACGTCCAAATATGTCCAAAGCGGCATAGTTTTTAATTTACAGGGTGTTTGATAGTCATAGATAATAACATACAAATTTATAGTTAATTAACTGATATATCTAGTTTTTACTGAGGAGGCTAAAAATAGAGCAAATTATTGCTGTTTTCTTCTAGACGAGTGATGGTAGAAGTGCCATTTCAGTAGTTCAATTGCCCAAATTTAATATTTAAGAAACGTAGTCTCAAATGGTTTTTAATATTTAAGTATTATTCTGGTCAAGTGATCTATATTCAGTGGCACAGCTGTAGATACGAGGGGAGATTTTTAAGTTAAAATTTCGTTTAAGAGATAAGTTTTTGCATGCCAAAAATATACTATAAAGAGGTAAAAACAATTCTATATGCCAAATATTCCTGGTTATGTTCAAAAGGGTTTCTTGTGTATGTAAACTGATAAGAACAAGTGCCCACCAAAATAAGAAGTTGGCTTTATTGTGATTTCAAATTATAGACTTGTAGTGGGGTAAAAATACGAATTTTTGAGAGGCAAAAGTACTATGGAGAGTGCTTTTGCTCCTTGAGTTGATTCAGTTACTAACAGTTAGTACGGTAGTTAGTCCATCTAAAACAGCCATAAGTAATACACAGTAGGAATTTGAATAGTGATCGAGTAAATAACAAGACTTTTAGATATAAATCAAAGATGTCGCTAAATAAATGAAAAAGATGATCAAAAACTAATAGATTATGGTTATAGGACTGCTTAGGGTAAATTTTTTTAGCTTTTAAAGTAGATCGATTGGTGATCAAAAGAGGCTCTCTTTAATACTACTAATATTTTAATAAGATTCATTAACAATTACAATCAATTTTTACATATTGCAGGGAAAAAAAATTAGTGCAAGTGCGCGATTAGAAATTATAGTCGTAATTACGAGAGCTTTTTGAGTGAGAAAATTTAAAATGAATGGAAAACTGAAGTAGTCAGATATATTTATTTCACTTTAATAGTAGATAGCAAGGCTCTAGCAAATGGCGCGTGGTAAATATCAAATCATTATCAATAATGTCCACCAAATATTTCTTAGCGTATTCCCACCTAAAAGCTCTTGTGATTACGACTGTGCATACACTTTTCTACAGTTAATTTTGAAAAGGATCCACACGTTCATCAAAGAAAAAGCCTTATTTAATTGATTGTACGATATACACTTCCGTATGCTTTCCAAATCATATACGGATTTTTGCTAAAACGATCGGCTATGTAATTTATTTCAGCCATATACGAACCACTCGGAATAAATGGAGGATACTTAGATGGATCTGGCTGGAAATTACAAGTGTGGTAAATTGTATCCTGCAAAATTAAATTTTTTGAAACCGTAAAATAGAATATATTTTTGGTTTATTTACTTTATAGAGCGGACAGTCAGAAAAATTACCACATTTACTAACATCTTTAATTCCCGCTATATTATATTTCATAGCATCACAATAATTTACTCGAAAACGTATTGGAAACTCGCGATATTCGTTACTTAAAAACTTATAACCCTGAACCAGTAGCTGGAATACTTTAATTTAATATAACATTTCCTTTAATTCTGAAACTTACATCAATGTTACTTCCCAAATCATGATAAAATTCAACTGTTCCATTACAAAGTGTTGTAGTTCTATTATATTTAAAAGTGACAATTTTAGCGTGCTTAACAATAGCCGGATCGTATCCAGTAAGCTCGAGTCGTTCAAACTTTACTTTATAATCGTGCTGGTTGAACTAAAACATTGGGAAGTTATTGACAGCTTTTGAAGATTGTTTTAAACACCGACTTTGGAAAAAAAATCTACCATTGAGTCTGCTCCCACAAGCACATTTAACAATCCTTGGACAATAATTTGCGTTAACCACTTCATTGTGTTGACTCAAAAATATACAACAAGACTAAATAGATATTTCTCCTAACTTGAAAATTTTTGCCTGGAAGTACTTAGCTTGGTTATGGAAAAGCTATTGTGAATATCAAAATTTGAATACATTTATAGAGGAAGTAATTTCTTTAGAACGTTTTTTCTGTTGATTCATAATATCAAGGTTCTGGAAATGGTACTCTAAAGTGGAGTAGTCTAGCTCTAGTGTTCAAATAATGAAAAAACTAAAACTACACTAAATTACTATTTAATAAATTGCCGATTTTTAATTAAATTTTAATGATTAATGTTTTTTAATTATCATTCTACCAAATAATGTTTATTGAGTCATGATTTTTATTGTTCTAAAAACGATATGCAATGCAACAAGAATTTAACAACTTGTGCATCTTAGAAGCCGCTAACATCGGATATCCCATTTTCTGTTTCTCTCCTTTGAACACTTTGCGCATGTACGAAAGAGCTGTCATGTTATAAAACACGGCCCCCCTTTGGAAGCACTTTTTGAAAGTTTAAAGCCCCCTTCAGATGTTGAATGCCCATTCAAAAGTCCCTTGTTGGATGCAGGGTTCCTGGGCCCCACTCCGTAAGTCGGATGCAAGGACCGAAGCCTCCTTTGAAAAAGTAAGGCGTTGCCCCCATTTTTCCACCTTTAAGTGTAAGTGTAAGTGTAAGTGCACACGGTAAGTGTCAAATGTGCATATTTAGATATAAATCTATCTATATTATGAACGAAGGATTGGTTAATTATATTACTGCAAGATTATTAGCGACAACAACATGACCACGGCATGAACACAACACAGCCCTATATGTGAAAACGCTCGCGATTCGCGGCCGCAGCAGGACTCGAGCACGGCACGAACACGGCACGAGCACGTCCCTATATGTGAAAATCAGCCTTAAATGAATGAAGAATACAGAGTGAAAGTAATTTTTTGAGACTCGTCTGTATTGCCAAACACTGTACCGCTACACAAAACCCCACTTTCCCTCCTAATAAGACAATATGCTATTGACTCTTTTGGTTGTTGTAAATAACTTTTTATATGCTAGATATTATTTAAATTTCTTTCCTTTGAGACACCCTGAGAAACTCGTTAATGTTTCTGTGGTATTTCTTTATAAAACACTTTTCCCGGTGAGGGTTTGATTCGCTACTCGTAATTAGATCATCAAATTCAATAAAACAATCGTGTACTTGCCACCAAAACCAAAATTCGTTTTAATCAGATTACTACAAAGCAAATTAAATCATAAAATATAGTATGTGCCACTTTAGCTTGACGAGACATTTGCACTTTGAAGCTAGTTTTTCAAGAAGAATAAATTATTTAATAGGTATTGTTTAACTTTTAAAATTTGAATTACTCAAAGCGCTTATAATACACCACTGCTATACTGCAGTAGCTTGATACTGGAGCTTTAGAAAGAGGCTGTCATAACGTATTTCAAGTTCTCGCCAAGTTAAGTTCCACGTACTGTACCGACATATTGGTCAACTCTTAAAATGTTAATACTTCACTAACCCACATCAAAAACGCCCGTTAATAAAAAGACAAACCTTAGTGCAAGTGCGAATAGTAATTACATAGGTGCCCTTCCATAATTTGAATTTTATTATAAAAGACGTCTTTACACTATCACGTGATAAATAGTTCCGTATGCTTTCAAAGTCAAAAATGGATTACTGTTACGCAGCTCATTTATGTAACTCAATTCAACCATATACGAACCAGTGGGAATAAATGGGGGAAACTTAGATTCATCTGGTTGGAAATTACACATGTGGTAAACTGTTTTCTAAAAATCAAAATTAAGACAATTTAAAAAACGATTATACCTATATTTTGTTCACTGACTTTATACATTGGACAGTCAGAAAAATTACCACATTGACCAGCAGTTTTAAATCCCGCCACATTACTCTTAAGTGCACCACAATGGTTTACTCGAAAATGCATAGGAAATGTTCGATATTCGTTACTTAGAAATTTATAAGCCTGAACTAGGACCTATAATATTTCACTTCGATATAACATTGGATCTTTTGTAATTGTTAAACTTACATCAACGCTATTTTCCCAATCTTGTTTAAATTCAAACGTTAAGTTACAAACGGTTGTTGTTCTGTTATATTTAAAAGTAACGATTTTGGCGTACTTAACAACAGAGGGATCGTATCCGGCAAGCTCGAGCCGTTCAAACTTTACTTTATAATCGTGCTGGTTGAACTAAAACATTGGGAAGTTATTGACAGCTTTTGAAGATTGTTTTAATAAACACCGACTTTGGAAAAAAAATCTACCATTGAGTCTGCTCCCACAAGCACATTTAACAATCCTTGGACAATAATTTGCGTTAACCACTTCATTGTGTTGACTCAAAAATATACAACATATTAAAATATTTTTCCTAACTTAAAAATTTTTGCCTGAAAGTACTTAGCTTGGTTATGGAAAAGCTATTGTGAATATCAAAATTTGAATACATTTATACAGGAAGTAATTTCTTTAGAACGTTTTTTCTGTTGATTCATAATATCAAAGTTCTGGAAATGGTACTCTAAAGTAGAATAGTCTAGCTCAGTGTTCAAATAATGAAAAAACAAAAACTACACTCACTTACTATTTAATAAATTGCCGATTTTTAATTAAATTTTAATGATTCATGTTTTTTAATTATCATTCTACCAAAAGTTATTTGTTTTATAAGGAGACAAAGTGACGTTTTGTGTGACAAGACTGTGTTTGGCTGAAGAGCGAGCGTAGCGAGCTAGTCAGGCAATACAGGCGAGTCACACAAAACTACTTTGACTCCGTATAAAACATTATATTTTTTCTGCAAACGTAAAGCGTAAAACTGAAAATTTTGATTTTTGAAAGAGCACCATCTCTGGTCAATTCCTTGTAGTTCAATTGTCAAATATTTTTTTAAATTAACTTAAATTTGTAAAAAAAGCTAATTATTAAACACAACGAACTAATTATAAAGGAAAATTTAAAAAACAATAATTTTTTTACATTACAAATGCTTAAAAACATTTTTTACGTTAAAAAATAAAAATTATGTGCGTTTAAGATTTTACTTTTCCTGCCTAGGCAGTAGAAAAGTACTTTTCTGACAATTTTTTCTGCCTCGGCGGGAAAGTTAAACTTCACCGTTACCTATTGAGTGACACAAAGGCGACTTTTTCTGACGTTTGAAGAAAAATAATGTTTATTGAGTCATGATTTTTATTGTTCTAAAAACGATATGCAATGCAACAAGAATTTAACAACTTTTATAATCAACAATTTATAATCGTGTTGGTTAAACTGAAACACTTAAAATTTATTGACCGTCTTTCATTTATTAAAAACTAACTTTAGAAAAAAAATCTATGGGTGTCTCTGCTCCCACTAAAAGATTTAACAATCCATGAACAATAATTTTGGTTACCCACTTCGGGGTAAATACAACTCTTGCCTTCGTTAAATACAAAATTCGGAAACAACGTTAAAGATATTAAAATTTTATATTAGACGAGGGTCGGAGCCCCTCGATCCGTAACCCCCCTCCCACTTTTGAGGAGGATGGTGCAGTTACGATACTGTAATACATAGGAACCTGTAATATACAGTATAGTATCATTTAATATACGTAATAATGCAGAATATCGTGTTATAAGTATTTTATTTCCAAGTTGAAAATTTAAAAACTTTGGACGCTCAGCGGCACCGCAAAACGTTAACTAAAAATAAAAAAAAAAATTGTCATCTAGGAACCAAAAGGAACATTAATCACGCTATTAGAACTTCAAATTAAAAATTCGGTTTTTAAGTTCCACCCTAATGTTGACCCGACCAGCATGAAGTGCTTAAGAAACTCGAGAATTTTATGTGGTTTCTTTACAAATTTAGGAGAAAATTCTATAACACAAAACGTAGGCATTTACAAACAAACCTTAATTTAAAAAATTATTTTACAGGATGTCCCGTGAGGAATCTGTCAGAGTTGAGGGATGCGTTTCTTATGTTATTTGAAGCCCAAAAAGTTATATCAACATAGGTCTGATTTGGAAAGGTTAACGAGTTATGGCTACACCCAAATTGTGGCTAATTGTGGATAAGGCTCGAAAGTTAACTTAAACCTACTCCGACAACTGACCAAGAGAATATTTGTACAATTCCCATACAGAGAGCGCCGCGATTTTCCCCAAAACTGTCGATTTTTAAAACATTTTTATTATAAATTTTATGACCGTAAAATTGAAATTCGCAATATCATTTTTACAATAGAAAAAAAATGCATACCTTTTTCTCAAAATTTGACAGAATTCGACTTTAAAAGAATTAGACGTTAAGTAAATGAGCAAGTCATGTAATAAAATGAAATAATCAGTTATGATGAAGGAGGCGAATTCTTTAAATAAAAAATAAAATAAAGGTTTCTAAAAAAGACATAGTAAAAAATAATAAAAGTTAAATCCAAAATCCCCACTAAACAAGGATAGCTTTAGTATTTGGGAGTTTGATTAATTCTGCGACTAATTAAATCCTCTCCAACACACAGTCCATCATCCTCCAACTGAAACTTCAATAGGAAGACCAGTACTGCTGTGTCGATGAGGAGTTCCGCCGTTTATTTGTTTTAATAAAACCGTTATACCAATGGTGTATTCGATTGATGCCAGTGCAGTTTTATTTGGACTATCCCAGTTTTACGTGTTTTATTGGTGTTGCCCCGCAAAAGTGCACCCACCTATACCTGTGTAAATCAATCACGTGATTGCATTCCACCGGTGCATAATCGCACTGGCTCCTTGTCGGTGCGGTCCCAATCGAATACACTATAAGATTCATAGCCGAATAACCTTCATATCCCAAATTGCTACTTATTATTAGAAGAGGATCGTTAGCTTTTGGAAGTTTCATCGTTTCATACCACACCACCATAACCGGTTAGGTGGTTGCATTAACTCAATAGATATGAGGGAATGTAATAACTGATACTGGTAGCAAATTTTGAGCAACTGAGACAAGTAGAGAAACATTCTTTAATTTAAAGCATTTTACCTATAATAATTATGGAAGTGAATAAGTATGATGTTAAATGTCCCTATGATCAACTGTATAACATTAGTTAACTAGGTATTACAAAACGCTAAGGGCTGTCTAAAATAATCAATTTTGCTAGTTTTGGTATTTTATATTACTTTTTCCAAGTTCTTACCTTACGCTAAACAATCAACTTGGATAATGGAGCCGACATCACGTACCTAAAACAAAAACAAAAATTAGAAAATGTGTCAAGAGAAAACTCAAAGAAAAACCATTTTTAATGTGTAACTAAATTCTTATGACGCATACATCGGACCTCAAAGGCATTTTCACGCTTAACACTAAATACACACCGACATCTTTTGCAGTTGGTTCATGTTTAATATAGCAGAGTTAACTCTGACAACTGACAATCAGCCGTGTGCTGTAAGCGAGCGGTTATAAATAGCGTCAATGTTAAGCTGTCTAAGGAAGCTGGATATACGTCTCTTGCATTATGTTGAAAGAAAAAAGGCTTAACGTTGACGCTATTTATAACAGCTCGCTTACGGCACACTGCTGAATATCTACATAACGGTTATAGTAATAGTTACAGCTCATTCAGATAGAACTGATATATTATATGAACGAGTGCGCACTAGTCCATCACAACACTCCACTACTCCCCTCTATCATTTCATCTCTCTCCAATCATTACTGTGTCTCTGTTCTTCATTGCGCACCATATATATCAGTTCTATCTGAATGAGCTGTACATATGCAAAAATATACAGGGTGTTCTATTTAAAATAACAAAGTTAGGTTAAGTACATCATAAACAAAACACCCTGTATATTCTAAAACAATTTTACATTATAGAGCATGTCGTCAATATTAACTTATGTCTGAACAGTTTTATTCTAAAAATTAACACAGCTCGATTTAGATTTAATAGGCCATCACTGAACTCAGACTGTATAAAAGACACTGACTAAAATTTCCGCGTTTAGCTAAATTTTTAATGCCAGCGAAATTTGTTTTCCGAGCATCACAATAATTTACTTCAAAACGTATTGTAAATGCTCGATATTCGTTATTTAGAAATTTATAAACTTGAACCACCATTTAAAATATTTAAGTTGGCATTACATTTTTATTTTTGAAAAATTCTTAGAACTTCGATATCTCCGAAATCTTGATAGAACTCAAAACGTTATGTTGCAAACGGTTGTTGTTCTGTTCTAAAGTACAAACTTTACAGTGCTTAATAACGATGGGATCGTATCCACCAATTTGTAATCATGTTGATGGAACTGAAACGCTTGGAGTTTATTAAAAGCTTTTGAATTGTTTCAAAAACTAACATTAGATAGAAAAAAAACAAGTTGATTCTCTGTTTCAACTTACAGATTTAATAATACAGGGTGTCTCATAAAGAGTGCGACAACGCTTAGTCACATATTCTCTAGGTTAAAATGAACCGATTAAACCTAATATACCTTAATACAAAGTCCTCCGGTTTCCAAGTTAAAGGACCATAAAGTTCAATTTTTAATATTTTCTTTTTATGATAATTTTCACAAATGTGAAAATATTTAAATATTGGAAATAAAATATTGAAGACGAGTCGTTGTCCGAACTCCACGTCTCACAGTCTTAGAGTAAAACTGACTAGACGTAGCTAACAAGTTTCATTTTCAGAATTGGTATTAGAGGAATGGAGAAAATAGGAAAAAGACCTATTCGAAAACAAAATATAATTTTATTAAAATTTAAGTCATTTATAAGCACAAAACAAGCCTTTGAACTACAATTTGAAAGTTGGTGCCACAAAACAAAAGGTCCAAGGTGAATATTATTTTTATTTAAAATCAAATAACGTCTTTAGTCGTATTTAATTGGACGATATATATCTTGGTGTGATTTCCACATCATAAATGGATCTTCACCAAAACGCTCATCAAGGAAACTATATTCAGTCATATAAGAACCAGTGGGTATAAGTGGTGGGAGTCTGGATCCATCTGGACGAAAATAGCAAATGTGATATATTGTATTCTATAATGCAAATTGGTTTATTAATCACATTTATTTTCTAAGCTATTTTAACCTTTAATTTTTAACTTTATACCTACTTTATTTAAAGGACATCCAGTGGTATTTCCACACTTTCTGATACGTTGAACTCCCACCCAATTATTATCGATAACAGCGCAGCAATTGACTCGAAAACGTATTGGAAATGTTCGAAATTCATTACTTAAGAATTTATAAACTTGAACCAATACCTAAATAATCAATTGGAAGTTAAAGCATTTAAGAATCAAGCAGCTTACACATATACCAACTTTTCGGGACGACTGGCCAATTTTACCGGCTTTAATAATGATAATATTCACGTACTTTTATTATGGTTTGTTCGTTTGTCTTGCACAGGTTGCTCGAAACCGTGTTCATTTCTTTCTCCTCGTCAAGAACAGAAGCAACGTAGAGTAAGCTAGTGCAAGATAAATGAACGAACTTTTTGATAATTATACAGACTGTATGATATGGGGAGGGGATGGAAGTTTGTAGGCGTGTAGGCCTATTTATCACCTTACATCAAAATTGAATCCCAAATCTTGACGAAATTCAAACGTCATATTGCAAGCCGTTGTTGTTCTATTGTATTTAAAAGTAACGATTTTAGCAAATTTGACAATTTCGGGATTGTATCTAACAAGTTCTAGCCGAAGGAACTTTATTTTATAATCATTTTGATGAAACTAAAACACAACAAATTAATTTGGATTTTGGATTTTTCGAAAAGCACAACTTTTGAAAATAGGTCGGAGGGATTCGCAGTACCACTTGAAATATTTAATAAGGTAAGGATAAGAATAGTTTGCCACATCATATTGACGTCACAATACACAACAATACTGGATTAAAATGAATAAAGTGATTTTTACAAAATAGGTATAGTAGTCATTAAATTTAAAAGTTATTGCAAATAAATGGACAATTTCAATGCATTTGTGATGGAAGTAAGTTTTTTTTAAGTAAGTATTATTTCTATTCACTCAATTCACCATGCAATACATAATGGAAGTTGTTTCAATATATAATTTGCAAAATAAAATGCATTAGAGCTTCCTGTACTAAACTGCACCATAATAGTCTCGTTTTAAAAAGAGTAGAAAATTGTCCATCTTATCGGTTTATTTTTTGCCTCTTGAATATCCACCTTTCCTAAGACACATTTAAGCCTCTATGTATCCTATTGATTCGTTATCTAATACAGACTGTTCATTAATGTCTGGTCCCTGTATAAGTTCTGTAGCATACAAACGACAACTTTTTAGGTTGGCTAAAAACAAAAATCTCGAGTTGTTATTAATTTAGGGGGTGGAAGATTAGCTCCATCCAGATGAAAATTGCAAAATAATTAAAATTAATTTTTAGTATTTTTCCTGATGTTCATACTCATTTCACTCCTCAATACCAATGAAAGTCGTTTTAATTTCAATGGATACAAAACTTATTACAAAATCATCATGTAAGATCTATACTAACGAGATTTTCCCTAATAAGGGTGGGGATAGAACAGTTGGGTCAAATTTTACCTAAGGTTACCCTAAGGTTCATGACTTCTCTAAGAGGAAGGAGCATTCTAGCTAATCGTATGTGAATGCAAAGGTTGTTCAAAATGGCCGATCGGATAGCAGGTAGAGTTGGGGCTACTTTTTTATTTAATGGGATAGCAGCTGTTTCCGCTTTACAGTGGCGCGAAATTTTGAATTTCCCATTATTCTCACTTATGAAAACGATAATTATGTAGAAGAGTTGTCTTGGTATGGGAATGTAAAAATAATGGAGGAAATAAAAATAAGACGAATGTACCATAACTCAAAAATGTTTTTATTGAAATTTAAATTATTTTAAAACAAAAAATAAAATAATCAGTGGATCGTATTCAACAAGCTCCAGTCGATGAAATTTTAGTTTATAATCATTTTGATGAAACTAAAACACAATAAATTTGTTTTAATAGTTCTAATTGTTTTTCGGAATGTATAACTTTGGATAACAAGTCCGAGGGCTCCCCTTCCCCTACAATAATTAAAATACTCAGTAATGCAGCCATAATCATAACAGTTAGCCAAAACATCATGAAGTCGCAAAGAAAGACAAATTGAAACTGCATTAAACCGATTGGATCGACTAGAAATAGTTACAATCATTATTTATATAAATGGACGATTTGCATGCATTTACAAATACACTTTTTTTCGATTTTTTGCTCAATTTACTATGACCACTATGCATTACAAATGAATGTACTGTAAATGCAATTTGAAAAAGATGGTTAAACTAGGACCAATTTGCTTATTTAGAGGCCCAACAATAAACCTTAGCTAAAAAAACGTTCAGCGGCCCAGACGCCCAGATACAATTCACCAAGCTTTGATGACTTTTTTTGAGATGGATAAGCGTATGGATGCTATATCTATCGGAATTTCTAATCGAGCATGACCGCAACCCGAGCTATTGGCTCCCTACAGGCTTCGATAAAGCTGCCTTGATATAGGCATTTAAAAATAATGGAGGAGTAAGAAGAATACGAATATGTAAACCCAAAATATTTTTATTAGCAAAATCAAATCAATCAGTGCGAGAAGCTTTTACAACGAAATAAAATAAGCCCTTTCAGTTTAATATCAAATTATGTGCAACAAAAAGTTCCAAAGTCAATATTTAAAATCAAGTAACGTCTTTAGTAGTTAATTGGACGATAGGCATCTAGGTATGTTTTCAACGTGAAAAATGGATTTTGGCTAAAACGATCAGCAATAAAATTAGTCTCAATCATAAATGAACCACTGGGAATAAATGGTGGAAACTTAGATCCGTCTGGCTGAAAATTGCAAAGGTGATAAACTGTATCCTACAATGGAAATTAATTTATTAGCAACTTTTTGTTTCTAAATTGTTTCTTTTATACTTTATTTATAGGACAACCAGTGAGATTTCCACACAGTTGCATATTTTGAAGTCCCACCCAATTTTTATCAATGGCATTGCAGCAATTTACTCGAAAACGAATTGGAAATGTTCGATATTCATTACTTACAAATTTATACACTTGAACCAATATCTAAATAATCAATTTAATATTAAGTTCGAGTCAAAAAAACTATATCAGCTTACATCAAAATTGCTTCCCAAATCTTTATAAAGTTCAAATGTCATATTGGAAACTGCTGTCGTTCTGTTATATTTAAAAGTAACAACTTTTGCGTCTTTTACAATAGCGGGATCGTAACCAGCCATCTCGACTCGATTAAACTTTACTTTATAATCATTTTGATGAAACTAAAACACAATAAGTTAATTTTAATTTCTAATTGTTTTTGGGAAGGTATAACTTTGGACAATAAGTCCGATGACTTTTCTGCATCAATTAAAATACCATGTATCGAAACGATAATTATAACAGCTAGCCACAACATCACGATTACAAGCAAAGACAACACAATACTGGATTAAAATGATTGCATTTATTAAGTGATTTTTACAAATAGTTACAGTCATTAATTATCTTAAATGTTATTGTTAATAAATGGACGATGTGCATGCATTCATAGAAAGGAAGTAAATTTTTTTAGAGTTTTTGTCCTGATTACTCATTTCACCATATGCAATATATATATATGGTTTTGTACCATAACATCAATTAAAACTAAAGTTCTCTATAAAAAAATACGAGCCATCAATGATGGCAACTTGAAATTTTTTTTTAGGAAATTAATATAAATTATTTTAATCCAGACAGTTTTAAAAAGGGATACATTACAAACAAAACGAACATTTTTTGGTCCCGATCCGACCAACACAAGCTAAATTATTCAAAAAATAGTGAAAAGGAAACTTGAAAAAGTCAAAATTTTACACTAAAGACGAAGAATAAGTGCCTTCCGGTCAAAATTGGTTTGACAAAGTTTATACACAAACTCACAGAACTGGTTTCGACCGATTAAGAAAAAGAAATTGCTGTTACCAAAAAAAAATCAATAATCAGAATAAATTTTGGTTCGTTGGACTACACTAAAACTAGTCCCACATTGTAAATATTTGATAAAAATTTCTTAAATATGTTTATAAAAATATGTCGTTATGTGGATATACCACACACTGTTATAATTTGCTAAAAAAAATTTACGGACTGTAGAATGTGTTGCATAAGCTGCAACACTCCAAGCTCCAAGAAATACATACGAAACATTTGCTACCACTTGCTTTGACAACAAAGCAAGGCGCATGCTCGCATCAAAAACCAATAGAACTCGCCCTTTCATAAAAAATCACGTCACGTCAAAATATTTACGTGCAGTCGCATAACACAAGGCGACAAATTTAGAATTGATAATTTTTTTATGGATTAAACTGTACTTAATCGAAAGGGTATGCATATTGAAGCTCAAAAATAAAAAAATAAATAATTTTTTACGAGTTGTTTTTGAGATAATCCACAACTTGTGATTTTTTTACCATTTTTAACAAGTTTATGTTAAAGAAAACATTTCAATCTTTCCAAAAAATATTTTTGAATTTTTGAAAAAAGTTCCAAAAGTTCAAAAAAAAAGTTCTAAAATTTTATTTTTAATTTTTTTAGAACTTTTTGAACTTTTTTTTTGTTTTTTTTACTTTACCTGAAAAGAGCAATTTTTTTTACACAAAATAGTTAAAAATTACGAAAATCCTACGAGTCAATAAAATATGAAGCTTAAGATTAAAAACAAAAGAAAGATTTGTATACAGGGTGTCCGGCATAAACCTCCGTTCCTTGAAGTGGGTGATTTGTGAGCTCAAAATAGAGTGATAAAACCGAATTTACCTTAGTCCAAAGTTGTTTGCCTACCAAGTTACAGCGCTTTGAAGTTCTTCAAAAAAAAAATCGATAAATAAGCGTAACTTTGGAATTAAAAGTGATGGAACAACGAAATTTATGGAATATACTTTTCTTGATGAGAGGAAAAACTTGGTAATCAGTAAAAATCGATATGATTCTTCTGAGGTGGTTAGTTGCCCCTCCCTCGATGTTAACGCACCCTTAACTTTTTGTTTTTAACTTTTACTGATTACCAAGTTTTTCCTCTCATCAAGAAAAGCATATTCCATAAATTTCGTTGTTCCATCACTTTTAATTCCAAAGTTACGCTTATTTATCGATTTTTTTTTGAAGAACTTCAAAGCGCTGTAACTTGGTAGGCAAACAACTTTGGACTAAGGTAAATTCGGTTTTATCAGTCTATTTTGAGCTCACAAATCACCCACTTCAAGGAACGGAGGTTTATGCCGGACACCCTGTATACAAATCTTTCTTTTGTTTTTAATCTTAAGCTTCATATTTTATTGACTCGTAGGATTTTCCTAATTTTTAACTATTTTGTGTAAAAAAAATTGCTCTTTTCAGGTAAAGTAAAAAAACAAAAAAAAAAGTTCAAAAAGTTCTAAAAAAATTAAAAATAAAATTTTAGAACTTTTTTTTTGAACTTTTGGAACTTTTTTCAAAAATTCAAAAATATTTTTTGGAAAGATTGAAATGTTTTCTTTAACATAAACTTTGAATTTTTTAGCATCCTTTAGTAGTTTTTGAGAAAAACAAATGGTAAAAAATGGTAAAAAAATCACAAATTGTGGATTATCTCAAAAACAACTCGTAAAAAAATTTTTATTTTTTTATTTTTGAGCTTCAATATGCATACCCTTTCGATTAAGTACAGTTTAATCCATAAAAAAATAGCAGTGTCGCCTTGTGTAATCTCATAAATACAGTTTTTATAAAAACTCCGTAAATATAGCCGAGCACACTGTCAAAATCATTTTTATAAAAATATTTATAAATACAGTGTGTACAGTATAGTGCATGATTTTATGGCCACTTCGATGCTGCTTTTGTTTTTTTAAAAAAATCTATTAGCACTCTAGATATTTATAAAAAACTGAAAAATTGCATTTTCTTTAAATGCTTATAACTTTTTTATTAATGGAGATAATTTCAATTTTCAAAAAAGAGATAATAGACACTACTAAAGCGCAAATAATTAATTCATAATAATAACTTTTTAAATAACTAAAATTAAAATAACTTTTTTAGTGTGCCGTTACAAACCTAACCTCATTTTTATGTTTTTAAAAAGCTAATTTTTTCTCTTTTCAAAATATAAGAGTTGATAGGATTGATTTTTTTAATTCCTTTATGGTAATACTAAAATAGAATATTTTGTTATTTATGTTCAAATAAATTTAAAAAATCAAGTTTGCTATGAAACAATTTCATAAAAAAGAAACAACTGAATTAAATAAATAAATAAATATCAAGTAACGATCAAAATAATTCGAAAAAAAGTACCTTCTAAAAATATTGAGATTGAAATTTCTTCTTTAACATAAACTTTGAATTTTTGAGCATCCTTTAGTAGTTTTTGAGAAAAACAAAAAGTAAAAGATGGTCAAAAAATCACAAATTGTGGATTATCTCAAGAACAACTCGTAAAAAATTTTTATTTTTTATTTTTGAGTTTCAATATGCATACCCTTTCGATTAAGTACATTTTAATCCATAAAAAAATTATCAATTCTAAATTTGTCGCCTTGTGTTATGGTCGACCTCTCCAAGTTATACCATCACAACTTTAAGAAGTCATCTTTAGTGACAGTGAAAAATGTACAATAGAGTCGTAATTGCTGTTACAATAAACTAAAATTATCAAAGAGTTGGAAAAAGGTTAACAAATGGGCTGCTGTTACATTCATGGCACAGATACATTAGAGTTGCTTTATAGAAGATTTATATCAAGCTCTCACTTATTACTTACAGAAGCTAGAGAAAGCCAGTACTAACTCTATATCACCATTTTATTGAGTGTCTGAAAAATATGAATAGATTCAAAATCAAAAACATTTTTATTCAAAATGAAATCTTTTACAAGCAGAAACCAATCAGTGAGTGCGAGATACTTCGGAGAAGTTTTTACAACGATATAAAACAAGTCATTGAACCTAATTTAATTTGAAATTAGATGCAACCAAAAAGCCCAAGGTCCAATATTTACAGACGTTTTTAATAGTTAATTGGACGATAAATATCAAGGTATAATTCCAACGTCAAGTATGGATTCTTGTTTAAACTATCAGCAATAAAATGAAGTTCAATTTTAAATGAACCACTGGGAATCAACGGCGGCAATTTAGATCCATCTGGTTGAAAATTGCAAAAGTGATATATTGTATTCTAAAATGCAAATCAATTTATTAGCCCCTGTAACTTAGAAATTACATAATTTAATTGTATACTTTATTTAGACTACATCTAGTAATATTTCCACATTGTTTCATACTATCTTGAATTCCTGCCGAATTTTTATTAAAAGCTTCGCAGTAATTTACTCGAAAACGTATTGGAAATGTTCGATATTCATTACTTGTAAGTTTATATGCTTGAACCAATATCTAAATAATCAATTTGATATTTATGGATTATTAAAACCTATAGCACCTTACATCATATTTATTTTCCAAATCTTTATAATATTCGAAAGTTGCATTACTAACTGCTGTTGTTCTATTATATTTGAAAGTAACGACTTTAACGTACTTAACAATAGCAGGATCGTATCCAGCAAGTTCGAGTCGTTGAAATTTTAATTTATAATCATTTTGATGGAACTAAAACACAAGAAATTAATTGTAATATTTCTAATTATTTTTCTTTAATGTATAACTTTGGATAGTAAGTCCAAGGGCTTCTCTGTACTAATTAAAATATTTAATAATGCCAGGATAATAATAGTTTGCCACTTCATCATGTAACATCAAGTAAAGACCCAACAACACTGGTGCATGGTAAAGGGAATTTTACAAATAGGTATAGTCATGAAATTGCTTAACTGCAAATTAATGGACGATTTAAATAAATTTTTTTAGTTTTTTCCTGTTTACTCAATTGAACATGCAATACAAATGAAAGTTATCTCTACACAAATTGAGAAATATTCAAAAAAATCTCTTTATAATCATTTATTGAATTAATAAATCAATTAGTATAATCATTTTGATGAAACTAAAACACAATAAATTAATTTTAATACTTCTAATTGTTTTTCAGAAGGAATAACTTTGGTAATAAGTCCGATGACTTTTCTGTATCAATTAAGATACCAAATAACGAAACGATAATTATAACAGCTAGCCACAACATCATGATGGTATAAATATAAATAGTTAGAGTCATTAATTATTTTAAATGTTATTGTTAATAAATGGACGATGTGCATGCATTTATAGTAAGGAAGTAAATTTTTTAGAGTTTTTGTCCTGATTACTCAATTCATTATAATGCAATACAAACGAAAGTCATTTGAAATAGATACAAAAATGTTTAAATTGGGAACAATTTGCTAATTTAGAGGCCCAACTATAAAACTTTAGATAAAAGAGTTTTAGAGCCTTGAAGTAATAGAGAAGATATTCAATTCGTCAAGCTACACTCTGAAGTAGCTTATGCTTAAGATGGTCATAAAAGCCATCACTGTAAAGAACTTTTAGAAATAGGTAAAAAATAGGTAACTGATGTATCAATAGGTAAATTGGTCAGCAATAATCGACACATTCGAGAAAGGAGCTCGCACAGAAGAAATTTTATTCTCAAGGTAGATGTGAGAAGCTGAGGTTGAGATTTGGAGCATTACTTAATGTTTCTATATTATGGCGGAAAGAAATTTTGATGAACCTATTAGGCTCCAGTGACGTAAGCAGTGTGCACTCCCATAGAAAGCTCCATGGTGAAAAATACAAAATAAAGATAAAGTAAGAGATGGAGCTGCACTCGCTAGAGGAAGCAGCTGAGATATAAATAAAAAGAAGGTGTCTGATACAGCTTAATAAGTTTAAGAAATTAACTGTATAACACATTTCTGTGTATTGTTCAATTGCGGAATGAAAATCGTTCTCAGGAATGCGAGATCCGTCTATTATAATTAAATAGTGGAACTTATAATATGTATTACATTCCTTGATTTCATATACTGTAATAATATTTTAAGTAGACAAGCAGTGACAATGCGCAGATACCTAAATTGGTATTTATCCCCACCAACGCAGTAGTCAACGTACTTAAATCATTAAAGGGGCGTGGCCAAACCTGCGCGAACTTACCTCAAGTTAAATTATTTTTACTGTACATAATAATTGAGCCCCTTCATTAATGCAGTTATACAGGGTGTATTTTAAATAGCGCCAAATATTTACATAGCGCAATTCTACGTCGAAAATCAAGCAAAAAACTCTGGCAGCAGTTTTCTTAAAACCCATTGGTGAGCGTGTTATTAATGGTCGTAGTTTGAATTTTATTTTGACTATGGCGTAGAAATCTATTTCAATGGTATCGGTGATACATAGTTCAACAACTAAAATAAATAACCGAATATAAATTTTACAGTTTCGGTAATTAGTTTACTTGTAATTTAAACTTAAAAAATGTGAAGTCTTTGCTACGGATTATTTTGCAAAATGTTGCAACAGTGGATTGTAAAAAATAAAATTAGATAGGTAAATGAAGTCTGACAGTTGTCATTTTTGACGATTTTCGTCAAGCTGCTGCTGTTCCGCTTGCAGTTTGTTGCCAAATTTAAAAACTTTTAATTGCTTATATTTAAAAAAATATTGGATTAAGACCAAATTAGAACTGGAATTTTTTGTTTAGTTTTTGATGATGAATAGCGTGATGTAAATATTTGGCGCTATTTGTAATACACCCTGTATAAATAAATTATAAAAATAACGTCGCTACGTTCTAGTAACGGCTGGTTTGGACGATTGCACTTTACCGTCTACTCCACAAGCGTTGCTAAGATTTTCATGTAATAAAAATTACTAGGATAGCCGTAAAAATAAAACTCAGGCACTCTATGGTATCCATAGAAATAATCGAGAGATAATAGCTCCGCTCACATTTCCCTAAGCTTTTCTTTCCGTAATCAAACAATACAATGAAATTTATCAGAAGATTTTGTGCCGACTGCGTTTTTTTTGGGGACACAGACGACTCTCAGTTTTTAGGGCAAGTGCTTTTTACGACTCAAACTATGATAACTTGTGGTAACTTTATATTGTCATATTATAGCAAAGAGGCTCTCTAAAGCTGAAGACTGATCTATTAATGCTAATCAAAAATTAAATTTTTATAATTATACAAGGTGTCCGGCATAAGCCTCCGTTGCTTAGTGGGTGAATTCTGAGCTCAAAATAGAGCGAGAAAACCGAATTTACCTTAGTCCAAAGTTGCTTGCCTACCAAGTTACAGTTGAATTTTTAAAAGACTGCCGATACGTGACTTTTAAAATATTCAATAAATAATTAATTTAATTATAAATTTTCTAAATAAATATTTAATAATAATTAACAATAAATGTATTAACTAAATTAAATAATTAAATTCACTAAATAAGTCGTTTTCATCTTTATTTATACATTTAAAGGTGGTCACGTGTCGGCAGTCTTTTAAAAATTCAACTGTACAGCGCTTTGAAGTTCTTAAAAATAAATCGATAACTAAGCGTAACTTTGGAATTAAAAGTGATGGAACAACGAAATTTATGGAATATGCTATTCTTGATGAGAGGAAAAACTTGGTAATCAGTAAAAATCGATATGATTCTGCTGAGGTGGTTAGATGCCCCTCCCTCGATGTTGACGCATCCTTAACTTTTTGTGAGGCACTCAGATCTGAAAAAAATTGGCACTTACAAAAAGTACATTAATAATAAACAAAATTCAATCTCTTGTAAAATTGTCATTAGGCAAAAGGTTTGGTAGGTTTGGTTTCAGGTATAACAACCCTTGTACAAAATATTTAAACAATACGAAAATACGGTTTTTACAAAGAACTTACAATAGAACACATTTTTCTAACATAACTTTCTAAAAGCCGCATACCGGCGTAAACAATTTGATATATTCAATTTATTCGAATTATTCGAATTATTGGAATATTCGAATATTTCATTATTCGAATAAAGAATATTCTTGTATATATTCGAATATCGAATATTCGAATAATTCGAATATGAATCCCAGCCCTACTGGTTTACTCAATTCAACATGTAATTCAAAATGGAATTTATCTCAATACAATTTGCGAAATAAACTGAAGGATTTCATAAACTTCACCGGAATGCCCTGGATTGAAGAAGATTATAGAAAATTATTCTTATTATCGTTTCTTAGCTTGTCGAATATCGACCTTTTCACTTATTTAAAGGCCGCTATAAGCAGTCAATTAATTACGAATATTTTATATCCGATTATGGTCGACCTCTCCAAGTTATAACATCACAACTTTAAGAAGCATTTCATCAATGACAGTGAAAAATGTACAATATAGTCGTGATTGGTGTTACAATAAACAAAAATCATCAACAGTTGGAAAAGAGTTAAGAAATCGGCTGCTGTTACATTCATGGCACAGATACATTAGAGTTGCTTTAAAAGATTTACATCAAGTTTTCACTTATTACCTACAGAAGCTAGAGAAGCGAGTGCTAACTTTATATCAGCATTTTATTGAATGTCTGAAAAATATGAATAGATTCAAAATCAAAAACATTTTTATTCAAAATGAAATCTTTTACAAGCAGCAACAAACCACTAAGTGCGAGAAACTTCGGAGAAGCTTTTACAAGGATATAAAACAAGTCATTGTAATTTAATTTGAAATTAGATGCAACCAAAAAGCCCAAGGTCCAATATTTACAGACGTTTTTAGTAGTTAATTGGACGATAAATATCAAGGTATACTTCCAACGTCATGTATGGATTTTTGTTTAAACTATCAGCAATAAAAGTAAGTTCCATCTTAAATGAACCACTGGGAATCAACGGCGGGAATTTAGATCCATCTGGTTGAAAATTGCAAATGTGATATATTGTATTCTAAAATGCAAATCAATTTATTAGCCCCTGTAACTTAGAAATTACATAATTTAATTGTATACTTTATTTAGACTACATCTAGTCATATTTCCACATTGTTTCATACTATCTTGAAGTCCTGCCGAATTCTTATTAAAAGCTTCGCAGTAATTTACTCGAAAACGTATTGGAAATGTTCGATATTCATTACTTGAAAGTTTATACGCTTGAACCACTACCTAAATAATCAATTTGATATTTATGGATTATTAAAACCTATAGCACCTTACATCATATTTATTTTCCAAATCTTTATAATATTCGAAAGTTGCATTACTAACTGCTGTCGTTCTATTATATTTGAAAGTAGCGACTTTAACGTACTTAACAATAGCAGGATCGTATCCAGCAAGTTCGAGTCGTGTAAATTTTATTTTATAATCATTTTGAATAAACTAAAACACAAAAAATTAATTATAATATTTCTAATTATTTTTCTTTAATTTATAACTTTGGATAAGAAATCCGAGGGTTTTTCTGCACCAATTAAAATATTTAATAATGGAAGGATAATAATAGTTTGCCACATCATCATATATCATCAAGTAAAGACGCAACAACACTGAAGGTAAAATGAATTTTACAAATAGGTACCTACATCAGTCAAAAAATAGGTTAAGTGACAGGACACTTTATATAATTTTTTTTAGTGTTTTCCTGTTTACTCAGTTCAACACACAATACAAATGAAAGTCATTTGAAATAGACACCAGAATGTTTAAATTGGCAACAATTTGCTAATTTAGAGGCTCAACTATAAATTTTAGATAAAAGACTTTTAGAGCCTTGAAGTAATAGAGAAGATATACAATTCGTTAAGCTACCCTGAAGTAGCTTATGCTTAAGATGGCCATAAAAGCCATCACTGTAATGAACTTGTAAGAAATAGGTAACCGATAGGTAACTGTTGTATCAATAGGTAAATTGTAAAAACATTGGTTATCAACAATTGACTCATTCGAAAAAGGAGCTCTTACCGAAGATATTTTATTCTCAAGGTTGATGTGGCATTACTTAATGTTTCTATGTTATGGCGGAAAGAAATTTTGCTGAACTTATTCGGCTCCTGTGACGTAAGCAGTGTGCACTCTCATGCGAAGCTCTATGATGATAAATACAAAATAAATATGCTCGCGTAGAAAAGGGAGAGTTGGGGCTGCTCCTGCTAGAGGAAGCAGCTGAGATATAAATAGTAGGAAGGTGTCGACAAACTCTCGGACAAACCTTAACAAGTTTGAGAAATTAACCGAATGTCACATTCTTGTGTATAGTTCAATTACGGAATGAAAAGCTTTCTTAAGAATGCGAGTTCTGCCTATTGTAATTAAATAGTGGAACTCATAATTTGTCGAGTAATTTTCATCACATTCCTTGATTTTACATACAGTTGTTCCAGCGGATCTTTGCCGGTGGAGAACTCGGCTAAGTACAGTCAACCTCACAATTATTGGCCACCCTGGCTATACGTTTAGCACGAATTGTAGATGTAACCATCATAACACCCCTCGTAACACCCCATATTTAAATTAAGGGGTAACATTATTTTGCCAACAAGTAGTAAATCAACAACTTCCTTTTCCGCCCTTTTGTCGTTATTGGCTTATAACCACCATTGTACTATTTTATTATATTATTGTATTATTAACCATTGTAAGGCTGACTGTACGCAAAAACAAGCAATCTGATACGTAGTGTAGCAACTATCTTTGTTGGAGCTGCGTAATATGACGCTAAATTGTAACGACGTATGTTATCTTATCTTGACATACAGCGGCAAAGATTCCCTGGAACAACTGTATATATTAATTGAGCCGTTTAAATAATGCAGTTGCATAAATAAATTATAAAGATAACGTCGCTACGTTATAGTGACGGCTGGTTTGGACCATTGTACTTTATCATCTACTCCATAGGCATTGCTAAGATTTCCATGTAATAAAAATTAATTACTAGGATAGCAGTAAAAATAAAACTCACACCGTCTATGCTTTCCATATACCTATATAATAGACCCCCTCCCTTGCCCCTAAACTTTTCTTTTAGTAATCGAACAATACAATGAAATTTATCACATTGTGTGCCGATTGTTGTTTTTTGAGGACGCAGACGACTCTCAGTTTTTAGGGCAAGTTCTTTTTACGATTAAACTATGGTAACCTGTGCTAACTTTATATTGTCATATTATAGCAAAGAGGCTCTCTAAAGCTGAAGAATGATGTACATGCAAGTCAAAAATTAAATGTTGTTTATATGTAAAAGGCACTCCTGTACATTTTTAACCTAAGTCGAAATGTGGAGCCTTTAGCAACCTTAACTATTTTCTCCCTAATAGGTTTCGATAAACAGCTATCTTGATATTAGCGTGTTAAAAGAATGGAGGAATAAGAAGAATGCGAATATGTAAACCAAAAACATTTTTATTGCGAAAAACAAATCAATCAGTGTGTGAAGCTTTGAAGAAGCTTTTACAACAAAATAAAACAACCCCTTGTAATTTAATTCAAAATTAGGTGCAACAAATAGTCCAATCGTCTATGTCGAACAAATAACGTCTTTAGTAGTTAAATGGACGATAAATATCTAGGTACATTTCCATCGTCATATACGGATTTTTGTTAAAACTATCAGCAATATAATTAAATTCAATCTTAAATGAACCACTGGGAATAAGCGGTGGAAATTTAGATCCATCTGGTTGATAATTGCAAACGTGATATATTGTATTCTAAAATGCAAATCACTTTATTAGCCACTGCAACTTCTAAACTACATAATTTAATTGTATACTTTATTTCCACTACACCCAGTCATATTTCCACATTGTTTCATACTATCTTGAAGTCCTGCCGAATTCTTATTAAAAGCTTCGCAGTAATTTACTCGAAAACGTATTGGAAATGTTCGATATTCATTACTTGAAAGTTTATATACTTGAACCACTACCTAAATAATCAATTTGATATTTATGGATTATATTAAAACCTATATCACCTTACGTCATATTTATTTCCCAAATCTTTATAATATTCGAAAGTTGCATTACTAACTGCTGTCGTTCTATTATATTTAAAAGTAACAACTTTAGCGTACTTAACAATAGCAGGATCGTATCCAGCAAGTTCGAGTCGTGTAAATTTTACTTTATAATCATTTTGAATGAACTAAAACACAAAAAATTAATTATAATATTTATAATTATTTTTCCAAATGGATAACTTTGGATAATAAGTTCGAGGGCTTCTCTGCACCAATTGAAGTGTTTACTAATGCAAGGATAATTATAGTTGGCCACTTCAACATGGTGTTTGTTACAAGTGAAGACCCAACAACACTAAATAAAAATGTTTACTTCAATAAAATGACTTTTACAAATAGGTTAATAAGCGTTATTACAAACAAATGGACGATTTGAATGCACTTGTGGAGGACGTAGATTTTTTTAAAATATTTTTCCTGTTCTACTCAATTCACTATACAATAAAAATGTAAGTCGTTTCAATACAATTTGCAAAATAAAATGCATTAGAACATCCTGTATTAAACTATTATACACCAGAACGGTCTCGTTTCAAGAAGAGTACATTATTCCTCTGATCCGTTTCATTTTTGCCTAAGCATATAAGAATTTCCACCTTTTCACTACTATTAGCACTGAGCTCGACTATTTTACTTCTTAAAAATACAATAATTCTAATAGCTCACTGGAAATTACTTTCCAGAGTCCAAGTTTAAAAAAATTGAAATTTTAATAAATATTTAGCACCTTTAATTAATTTCCATCACCAAAAGATTTTCCCAAAACCCCTATTGTTAAGCATTTAATAATTTTTAGCTCATTAATTATTGTATTAACGTTTAACAAAAACCTAGTCGATCTAATTAAAATATTGATTTATTATTTAAAAGGGAACGTAATAAAAAACATTAATGATAAATGAGCGTCCTTAATGGAGCTTAATAATTAGTTAAACATTCATAATTAATTGACTAAAAAATAATATTTTCATTACTATAGTTTAGATTATATTAAAGTAGTAGTAAAGTAAATTTAATTTAATTCTGTTAATGGAAAATTATTTAAACAAGCTGTTTCAATTGTCGGAAGAGGGTTTAAACTGCGCGACCCTTTAGATTAACATAAAGTTATATTAATTGAAACTTACATCTTCTAATTGATTTAGATAATTGCTAAAATTGAAACTTGAAGCAAATGCAATCCTTTACTTGTATAGATTAACATTAACCCTTAGGTAATTATAAGAAAGAGGTGGTTGGAAAAATGATGTCTTAAGATACAATACTAAAATGGAGAACTATTTTTTTAAAACCCTCTAACGCCCAGCGTCGTTATATGACGACAGATAATTTTGTTTTTATTACAATTTGCAACTTTTGACTTTTTTTTTGAAATCCAAAAATTTGAAATTTTGCGCTTGAGCGTTTTAATTGCTATAATTTGAAATATTCAACAAAATTGACTTACTCCTTTAATAGTATTATAATTTAATTTTCAAAACAGATTATTAATTGTAATTAACAAGGGTTGCGGCTTGTTTTATTGTCAGACAACAAACCTAAACTAACAACGAAATCTAAACTTAACATAATGTATTCGTTGAAAACTTATTAATTATAAGTTAACTTTAATTAAAGTTAAAAAAGTTATAGTTATAATAGAAAATATGCAAATTTAAGTTTTGTCGAATAAATAGTGCAATAACGTAAAGAAAAAGGAGCGAAAAGATTATATTTATTGTGAGTTCGTCGTCGAACCTATCGTTGAAGACCCCTGCACAATTATGTACAAACTCGCGGATATTGCTGTTATTATTGATTTTATAGAGAAAAGTTTTAGATAAAAGTTAGCTAGAAGTATATTACGTAACCACACGTAATCAAAATTTACATAATTTTTATCAACAATAGCCCGTGACGTCATTAACTGAAAAGTCAAAATTGTAAAATTAAAACTAAAAAATAACTAGGTAAAGTATATTCAACAAAATTATGAAGTAATAAAAGTTGCCTTCTTGGCTTTTTAAATAGGTTTATGACTCGGTTTACTACGATTGTTAGCACATGTTTTACTTGTCTTCTAGATTCCTTTTTTAAACAAATTTAAGGGAAAAATGTAGAATTTTTTAATTATTTACGATGGACCGCACAGTGAAAGTCAAGAAGTCAACTTTTATTACTTCATATTTCCGTTGAATGCACTATACTTAATTTTACAAAATTTAATTTATAATACGCATCTGCCTAATTACTAAATACAAACAAAAATCGAATTAAACGTATAAACGTAAATTTTGCAAAAAGGTTTGGTTAAAAGAACTTTAGAGTGTAAATAATTTGTTATGCTTCCGTGGTTAATTTTAATTTGATTTTATGTGTTAGCCGGGTATTATAAATACTTCATATCTTTAATTTAATCGAAACGAAAACTCGTTAAAATAATCCAAATTATGTCTACGTAACAATTAATGTTAATGAATTTGTGTAAAGCTTTTCAGATCGACCTGTTTTATGTATAGTAAGTAGGGCTCGGAAAAAATCTCGATATATTTTTATTTTTATCGATATATCGACTAGTCGATGTCATTTAAATAAAATATCGATATATCGATACATAGACATCTCGACAATGTCGATATTTCTTTATTTTTATCGTATATCGATATACCGACTAGTCGATAAAATTTTAAAAAAATATCGATATAGGGGAAAGTGGGTGAATATCGCCCACCTAAGGCAATTTTTGTATAAAATCTCTAACTTTGATTCAATAAATCTGAAATTTTTTTATATGTCCAGTATACTTCCATGCTTCTTAGGATTATTGTAAAAATTGAACATATTAATACATTCCTCCAAAAATAAATGTAAAAGTCAAGCAATTTTTGAGGGGTTGAATCTTGGAATTTTGGAAACGGGCTCTTAATTAAAACTTTTTAAGATTATTTACCTAAAATAATTAGGGAAGCCCAAAGGCCATACAGTAAAAGACTACCAAAACCTATATTATAAATAGAGCCCGGATTCTAAGCTTTTTGCTTATGGCTTTAAATTATTAATTCCTTTTGGATCTTTACGTTTCTCAAAAATTGCAGTGATTTAAGCCAATGTTGATAATTCTTATATATTACATCAGCTGAGGTATACGTAGAGAAGTTTTTCGGTTACTAATACTCTTAGGACAGGCTACGATCTTTTCCAATGAATACTGTAGAAAATGATGTCATAGGATACCTATAATTAATTTTATTTCAAAATGACAATTCAAATTTTGAATAAAAATTAAAAATTAAAGTGTTTTTTAGAATTTTTTATGACTTTTTTCAAGCTCTTTTAAGCGCTTATTTTGAAATAATAAATGCTTATAAATCCGGTCTCTATATATGAACAAGAGCCACGGTAGCTGCGAGTGACTCACCACCCCCTGTATAGCATTAGTTAACTATTTCTTAAATAGTTAAATGATAAATTTTTGAAATATCATCCAACACCAACTGTGATGTTCTAAATAACTTTTGAAACTTCTTACCTTACGTTAAACATTCAACTTGAATACTAAAGTTGTGATCACGTACCTAAAACAAAAAAAAAGATTTAGAAAATGGATTAAAAGTGTATACTAACGTAATAATCAATTAACAGATTAATTTAAATTCACTGTTCACCCGTCCAATTACAAATGTTTGCCTATCCGAGCGGTTTTAGGTACACAAAAATCAATTATTTTTTAAGTTTTAATGAAATAAAACATGAATTGTTTGCTGCAATTACAACATTTCAATTCCCATCTTACATTTAGTACAAGAAATACGAGAAACAATAAATACTACACGATTTGATGTAGTTTTCAATTGTTAAATTGAAATACAATTAAGTTAATTTTCCTCATTACTTATCACATACAATAAATTACCAACTTTACCAACAAATGTTATTATCGACGTACACGAAATAGTTTAATTTGAATTTGATTTCAGCTTCAAATTATGCAACTAATTAAATATTAACAAAATGGCGGGGTTTATAATAAATTGCTCCAAGGTAAAATGTTAATTTTGGGTAATAATGTTTTGTTGAAAACTCTCTTTATTATTATCGTAATAAAAAACCTCTGGGAAATTTTTATCGGTTGTACATAAATAAGTAGACTTTGGAAAAAATTCAATATCCAGTAATTTTCTGGCGCCAACCCGCTGTAAATCATGCCTTAGGTATCATTAAGTATGCAAAAATACATCACCACGTTTTCTTTCTTGAAAAACCCTACAGCTAAATTTTTTACTATAATCAATATTTGATTAAAAGAGAGGAAAAGGTGAAGTATAAAAGGAGGAAGGTATAAATGGTATACAATATCTTAACCAAAACAACTTCTTTTCTATCGACATCAATTTCACATATACGAGGGACTATTAAAGAACCTTAACAAAAATTATTTACTATAAAAGTCTGCTATTTACTAAATTATTCTTTTTCTTCCAGTGGTCATGATGACCATGTGGTAGGGTGTTGTACAACACGAAGCGAGAGCTTCTTGGTTTTTGGACTTCAGTTGGGTTTTAGTTAAGTTTTTAAACTTAAAAAAATATCGAATATCGATAAAACAAAAGTATCGATATTTTTTATAATATCGATATTTTCGAAAATAATGATATACTCAGAGTGCGTTCCACTAAGCGACCGCAACAATTGCAACACCCCCAAATTCGTTCCACTTGACGCCGCGATCGTTGCGGTCGCGGGCGTTTACGTCATAGATGACGTCATTGATAACGACCACAAGACGCTCATTTCGCCCATAAAATTTTGTGGGTCGGAGTGAGCGTTTACGTAAGCGCGTGCTGGCGCGTGCGCATTGAAACATATTTTGATAAAACGTCACAATTTCAAAAATTTTGATAAGTTGTGTCGACGGATTTATATTTTGCAAATTAAATTAGCCCCACAGCACAGAAATGGAAAGTGTTGATGTGGAGGAGATAAAGAAGGATGATGAAGATGAAAGGAAGTTAACACTCTTAAAGGAGTACTGTGCTTCAATCTTGTATTGGTTTGTATGTAACGGCCCACAACATCTCCATAAACTTCTATACGAGGGCGAAGGTTTCGCTTTTTTCTGTTCCCTAACGCTAACGTCCAATCGACATCCGAGTCTGATGAGCGGACACACATCTTCTTCTAATTAACGTACTAATAACCGCTGTCATTGACATATTGGTGGAGGCCATGTTTTTTTACGGCAAGCACACTGCACACAACACGTTTCACTAAGGAATGCGCCCAAAACGCGTTCCACTAGCGAAGGCGCCCACAACGTTTACTAGCTAGTGGAACAGGAAATTGGGCGGTCGTGAGTGCGGCCGTTGTGGTCGATTAGTGGAACGCACTCTCAGTGACATAGAAATTGCAACACAAAGGACTAGAAATTTTTTGATAAAATTTGCTAGTTTTCGTTAATTTCGTTATTGTTGTGCTTGTCATTCTTTTGTTTCGCTTGTTTTGAGAGTCTGATTATGCCTAGAATACGACAGCGTGCAAATTATCGTCAGCTGAGCGAATATAAAAGAGGTCAAACTGTTGGCTTACGTAAGATGGTTTTTCGTTTAGAGAAAATAATCGCCATTCGTCTCAACCGAAACCAATCCACTATCATACGATGTTACCGACCATGAACCAGAGAGAGTAAACAACGTCGTAGAAGAGGATCCGGAGGACTAAATAAACCAATATCGGTATTTAACCGTGAGTGGTAACACAAGATTTGGTCGATAAGATTGCAAGCCGAAAATTTTAATTCGACTTTAAACCGTTCGAAGAATTACAAGACGACTTTAATTACCTAACCATTGGTCAGCAATTACTTTGGTACTGGAGAATGGGTCTCTTAATGCCATAAGCCGAAGATGGCGGTCCTGTACCTCATAGGTTCGTTTTACTCCTCCGGATCTTCTTGTTGACTCTCTCTGGTTCATGCTCGGTAATATCACGTGATAGTGGATTGGTTTCGGTTGAGGTGATTGGCAATTTCTCTAAACGAAAAACCACCTTACGTAAGCCAACAATTCGACCTCTTTCAAATTGGCTCAACTGACGATAATTTGCACGCTGTCGTATTCTAGGCATAATCACACTCTCAAAATAAGTGAAACCGAAAAATGACAAGCACAACAATAATGAAATTAAGGAAAACTAGCAAGAAATGCACCTGAAAACAATGTACGAAAAAACAAGACCAAGTGTCAGATATACCATTACCACTTGATGAATCTAATCCAAATTTTAATAAATTATTACCCTTGAGTAGTTAAACGGTTTTGGCAAATTTTATCAAAAAAATCCTAGTCCTTCTTGGTGTTGCAATTTCTATGTCACTGAGTATTTCGATAATATCGTAAATATTGATATTATTGAAAATATCGATATTATCGAAAACATCGATATTAAGCTATCGAATAATATGATTTTATGGAAAATTTTGGTAAACGTAAACGTAGGAGGTCTTACTATTTTATTATATTTTATTAAAAAAGTTTGAAAGGAAAATCAATGTTCTAAGAACTTCTTTTAACTTCAGCTATACCTATACTTACCTATTTTACTGTGAACAGTGGTTGAATACTTTGGATAAATTTGTTTATGGTATTTAAGAAAATAATACTTTACTACATTCGATTAGGTACACATAGTGGCAAAAAAGGGTTTGATAGGAGAATCTTAGAATCCCTAAATCTAACTCAGTAAATATTCGATTACACCTCCATCTACAGAGAACGCTATAAAATTATTTAACTATAAGTAACAGATAAATATCGATATTATCGAAAATTTCGATATTATCGAAAACATCGATATTATCGAAAATATCGATATTATCGAAAATATCGAATTATTGATATTTTCGATATATCGATATCGCTTTTATCTAATATCGCTATTCGATATTATAGATAATATCGATATCTTCCATAATATGCATGAAAAGTACCAGGCCTAGTGCTGAGCACCAGTACATTCATTATACTATCGGATTCACACGTTTATAGCGATCTTACCAGCGTCCCTAAGGTGTTATAAACGTTATAAGAACGAGTTGCTATTGTTATTATTTTGTTAAAAAGTAGAAATGATAGTTTATAATACAGAAAAGAAAATACGCTTGGGAAAAAGTAAAAATGAGTGTTTATTATACCTTTTTATACAAAAGGGTAGGAAAAAAAATTTAAGAAATAGTAGTAGTGAGTTCTAAAACTTTACTAATTGAGTTTATAAAACCAACAGATGGAAATGTACGTTTGAAAGTATAGAATAGTAATAGCTTAGGGTTAATTTGAAATTGTAATTTGTAAATAGATGTGGTCTCTGAACATTATAATTTACATACTTTAAGTAAACTAGATTTATGAAATGTAAAGTGCAATTGCAAATTTGAATCTCGTAATCTACACGTGTTTTCTTAAAAATTAGAGGAAAAAAAACACTCGCATTTAATTACCCGCTCGGTACAATTCTTATACGAATTGAAGCGTAAAACGTGTCAAATGTTGTTGATTCTTCTCACGAAAGCAACGAGAAATGTCTTGACATAGCGGAAATATTTTGATAGAAGGGTAAGAACAAAGGGCTTTATAAAATGAGCAACTTTTCGTGCTTCAATTGTTGGCTATCAGTTATAAAAATTGACCTTTTAAATACATACGTATACAGAAAACCCTTTTCAAAACTGTTAGAACTTTTACATATAGCAGATGAATTGATTCCTTCTACTGCTTGTCAAACATTTTATTTATTTTCCCAATTCAAAAAGTTTTATTATTTTTCTTTTTATCATTAAGATCGTAGAAATAGAAAAAGTAACATTTTCCTCAAGTAAAATGTCGATTGATTCAATTAAAAAAGTTTGGATATTGTATAAGTTTTGTTAAGTCAATCAAAAAAGTATTAAACGGTTTTATTTATATTTTTTTCCTATATTTTGAAAGAATGGAGGAGAATAATAAAAGTTAACAATTGAGCAATTTTTAAATGGTTAAAATATGAAAAATAAATCTTACTTCCTTTAAAACGCCATGCGAATATATGAATTATTTGTAAAATGTGCTGAATATGCTCAAGAATAAAAACTTCTTCTCTAACTGTTAAAACTTTCAACTCGTTTTGATTTATATTGTAATTTTGTAAACGAAAAATAATTTTCTACTAGGCGGTTTGAGTCTTTAAAAATTGCTTTTCGGGTTAATTTCGCATATCCAAGCATCAAGAGAAAAATTCATTAGATGTACAATATTTTAACACAAGCTCTAAAATTACATTACTGTTCGTTAGAACAGCACAGCCGGTAACTACTATAAAGCTCTTGATTAATTAAGTTCAATTAAAACATAGAATTTTTGATTTGTTCTTGTAATTAATAGTCCTCTAGTAATTACTAACTATACTCGAATCTACCTAGTTAACCGTGTTAGTACGTACGTAGATGAGTGACTATTCAGCAAGTAATAATTACTAATTACCACCATGCGTTCCCTTAACTTAAAAAATATCTACTTCAAAACGGTTAAAAAACTCTATAAATTTTTATATATTTTCAAACTGTTAAAAAAGCATTTTTACTGTCCACTTTTGTATTTTACGAAACTTTTATATTTTAACGTATGTTTCGAGGGTTGTCACCCGTTTTGACATATACTGCTCCTCTTGCGGAATTCTAATACCACGTAAATATTTTTTTTTATAAAACCAATTGGGTTAAAAAGTTTCAAGAATTATTTATACACGAAGTTAATAAATAATAGTCGGTTAAATTAAAACTTGAAATAGATGTTAAAACATTCAATATAACTAACATTACCCCGAGTTCATAACGGCAAACCGTTGAAAATAATTTGCGTTTGTCAGCAATTAAATACTAAGCATGCACACGGAGCTTCATTAATTGCGAGCTCTAGGGTATGATTAATTACAAATAAATGAGTGACAGTATACAGTAGTTGTGTGTTGTGTGGATGTATATTGCGTTCTAAATTTTAGACACCCCTAAAGTTATCACATCAAATATTCCTCAACTATACATAAGATAACAATACATTTGGACTCTGAAAAAAAATGAAAATTTATTTAATGATAGGGAGGATGAAAATAACATAGATTGTCAAAGCACGCGTATCTATAGATAAAAAAAATATATAACAGATAAGAGATTGAATTCGAAGAGATAGCTGTTATTTTAGGGTCAACTGATTTTCAAGCTACATTTGATTTCGTCGGTTTCAACTGTTTCATGTAGAAAATTTTAATGTACAAGCTAAACGAGAAACCATAAAACTTTCAAATGTTCGTTCGATCGAAAAGCATTAATACTGTGTAATCTACAAAACACAATTAACGAATCAGAGTTACATAAATAAAGTCACCCTTGTTAATTGCATGTTTAAATAAAATACCATTTTGTTGGTATGAAACAAGATACGAAAAACACGATTTTTTAAATTATACAGTAGGCGATTTGTTTAATTTGAACGGGAAAAAAGTGAAAGAAAGTAAATTAAAATAGTAATTAAAACGATCGAATAAATGTTCCTTAATCTAAATCAAACCGACTAAGCGGATTAATTATTTTAAATCGGATAAAATGGATTAAAATTGTCTAACATGGATTTTCATTTCAGATACAACACATACAGGGAAATAAACATTTTAAGTTATTTAATTTACGTTTTTTTGTTTAATTATAAATTCCGTGCGCTAGCGTCGACTAAAATTATTCTTATTGTTCGCATTTCCACAGTTTGTTCTAATTACTATAATACTCATATGTTTATAAGAAAATTATTTTGCTAATACAAAAGCCAGTGTTTCCAAAACAGTGCATCGCAATAAACAAAGTACTGGGATAATCAAGTCGCCAGAATGGATAAGCACAGATTAGCAAGAAGAGCGACTAGCAGAAGGAAAACTCCGCGGAGGATAATTGTCCCTAAAAGGACAATTGCAGATAGATGAGTTTCACATCAAAAGTGACGTAATACAGTGAGTAAGTGAGTAAAAATCTTAAACAGCTATCAGTGCGGACTGCAGCTGGTGGTGGCCTGCATGAAGATTTTCCTCTTCCCTAGAAAAGAAAAAGAGGCTGGGTTAGGATAGGTTAGGTTAGAGAGCCAGAATTAACAAAAAGTTAAAGATAACCCCTGCTGCAAACCCTAAGAAGATAAAAGCCGACTGTAGGGCTGTATCTATGGCCCCCTGGTAGATCAGATGGGACAAATATGAAAAGGGCAGGTGGACACACTCGATAATCAAAGATGTTCGAGGGTGGACCCTCAGAAGCCATGGACAACAGAGCTATAACCTGACGCAGCTACTTAAGGCTCTACGATACTAAACTTGTACATCAGTTTTGACCATAATACAGATTTTTCAGATCCGTCTGTTTTTAGGCAACTTTCATAGCAATCTTTTGGAGATTTTTTTCCAGGTAATATTGTTGATTTATGGTCCTCATAAAATTACGTTTGTGCACTAACCCTTTGTTAGGTGCAGGTAGCAGGTTAAATACAGTTTGCATATTTAATTTTCTTTAACACGTTCGCGACGCCGTGTACCACCGGTGGTACATTGTATACTTTTCCTGTGGCCGACCGTGGGCCACCGGTGGTACACAGTCCATAAAAGTTTACAAATAGCATAAAATTGTCCAGTTATTATTGAAGTCTTTTATATTTGATGTACGGCTGTAGGATGGTTAAAAGTAAGTTCGTTTAGCACCGTTTTTTAATTGGACAAAAAATATGAAATTTTCCGAGTTATCAAGTTTTATATACAGATTACTTTAGATTTTTGATATCAGAATTATTTATTTTTGTCTCAAACTCTAAACATGTAGTGAACACAAACACAGCAATTATTTCTGATAATACCAACTTTTATAAGTAGGTAAATAGTAGAAATAAATTAGTTTTTGAGTGGGCCACCGGTGGTACATTACGGCTCCACAATGAAAAATGTTAGTTAGACCTGTAGTGTACCACCGGTGGTACACTCAAAAAAATACTCCAAAAAGGCACAAAAAAATATACAAGTATACAGGGTGTCCCATTTAGGATGCTCACCATGGGGATCTCGTAAACCGTAAGAGATACGAGGTCGGTTAAATTACACCAAATGTAGTCTTTATTATGGCCAACTATTATATGAAATAAAATTTCTAAAAAGTTGATTCGTTTTTGTTTAATAGGCAAAAAACCAATTTTTGACATTTTCGTTTTTCGCTTATAACTCTTTTATTTGTGAAAATATTTAAATGGCGTTTTGACATTATTAAGGCAACTTTTTGTGCAGATTTCGAAAACAATTATAAAATTTAAATATCTCTTTCAGATTTTGAGATATTACTAGTAACTTCGGATTTTTAAATACAAAATTTAGTAGGCTGTGATTTAGTTAAAAAGAGCCTATTTTTCTCTTTACAGTGATATATCACTTGATGAGTTTATTTTAAAAAATATTAAAGTTATCGTACAATTTGCTTTTTTTGTATTTGTTTTTATTCTGTAAATGAAAAAAAAAACAAAAGACGGTGATAAAATTACATTTACAAGTACAACTTTCATATAAGTTCAAGAAAACTTTTTTTAACTCTAAATAAAGATGGTTTCCAATTGCTTTCCGATTGTCCTTAGACGGCGATGAAAAACAATTGACTTACGTTAAATTGAGTATCTGTCAAAATTTATTTAAAAGGTGATGATCACGTAGTTATCAATTTTTAACTAAAAATATGAATAATTTCACTGTTGAAGAACGATACGACATGCATTGTTGTTACATAGGAAATCATAGAAATTCTAGAAATGCAGCAAATGCATATTCACATCAATATCCCGAACGCCGTCAACCACATGAAACAATCTTTCGCAGACTGGATCAAAATATGCGATCGTATGGTTCTTTAGTGAAGCCAGATAGAGATCGGGGAGAAATTGCTGGTGTCCAAGAAGTAATTAATGAAGTTACGCGAAATCCAGAAACTTCCACCAGAGAAATCGAAGCGAACACAGGAATTTCAAAATCGCGAGTAAGTCGTATTTTAAGGCAACGCGGCTATCATCCATACAAAAAGCACATCAGCCAAGCTTTGTGCCAAGGTGATGCCGAGAGGCGTCTAGCCTTCTGTAATTGGTACATAAATCAGTGCAATACTAACAGATTCCGGGAGGAATTTCCATTTAGAGTTCTGTGGAGCGATGAAAGTCGGTTTACCAATAATGGTATGTTTAACCGTCATAACGTTCATTATTGGGCCACCGAGAATCCTCGCATTAATCGAGAAGTTCGTTACCAGCAACGCTTCGGATTTAACGTCTGGGCTGGCATTCTCGGTGGACGAATAATCGGTCCTATTATTTTTGAAGGAAATTTGAATAGTAATCGTTACTTACACATGCTGCAAAATGATGTAGAACGATACATGGAAAACATCCCCATAAATCTAGACAATAGAATGTTGTTCCAACAGGATGGCTGTCCTGCACATAATGCTTTAATAATCTCAAATTATTTAGAAGAAAGATTTCCAGATAGATGGATTGCCAATAGAGGCCCCCAATTATGGCCTGCCAGATCCCCAGACCTCACCCCCATGGATTTTTTTCTTTGGGGGTACATAAAGGACAAGGTTGGGCAAAGAACGTATAACAATGTAAACGAGTTAAGGGCCGCTGTACTGCAAGCATTTAGAGAGCTTGATCATAATATTTTACGTAACGTTTTACGAACAACATCAGTTCGTAGATGCATTAAATGCGTTGAAAATGACGGACAACTGTTTGAGTATTTAAACTAAGTTTAATTAATGTATAACACTAGTTTTGTTATGTTTATTAAGTTATAAAAAATTATTCAATTGTGATTGACTGTCTTTTGTTTTTTTTTTCATTTACAGAATAAAAACAAATACAAAAAAAGCAAATTGTACGATAACTTTAATATTTTTTAAAATAAACTCATCAAGTGATATATCACTGTAAAGAGAAAAATAGGCTCTTTTTAACTAAATCACAGCCTACTAAATTTTGTATTTAAAAATCCGAAGTTACTAGTAATATCTCAAAATCTGAAAGAGATATTTAAATTTTATAATTGTTTTCGAAATCTGCACAAAAAGTTGCCTTAATAATGTCAAAACGCCATTTAAATATTTTCACAAATAAAAGAGTTATAAGCGAAAAACGAAAATGTCAAAAATTGGTTTTTTGCCTATTAAACAAAAACGAATCAACTTTTTAGAAATTTTATTTCATATAATAGTTGGCCATAATAAAGGCTACATTTGGTGTAATTTAACCGACCTCGTATCTCTTACGGTTTACGAGATCCCCATGGTGAGCATCCTAAATGGGACACCCTGTATGTTATTATCATTTACAATTGTTAGAAATTGAGAATTTTTTAAGAATATATGAAAAATTATTTTACGGCTGCAGCGAATGGATACTATTAACAGCATCGTCGCGAACGTGTAAAAGTACCCATTCACGCACAGGCGGCCTGCAGTCCTAGGACTGTCGATTTGGACTGCAGATCCAAATTGAAACGCGCCACACATGATTCAGTTTTTTAAAACGATGCGATCTGCAGGCCTGGGACTGTCAGTTCCCGGACAGCAGGGGACCTCACATTTTAACCATACACGTACAGATCTAATCGACAGTTTTGTGAGTTTCGTTTCAAAGCTCCGCAACAATGGAAATTTTGCGAGATAAAAAATTAGCGGCGCTGCTTGTCATTCTTTTATTGCAGGAGCCAATACGTAAAACAAAGAAACGTTTTTGGCTGAAAGATTGGCTTTTAGAAAGAGACACGTTATCTCATATATGATGTTGGTGCGAAAATTAAAAAAAAAGTAGCAAAAGTGATCTTAAAAATTATCTCCCAATGGACGATGAATCTTTTAATAAACTTCTGAACTCAATAAAACCTTATGTATTGAAAAAGAATACCGTCATGAGGAAAGCTATTATAGTACCCATTCACGCACAGGGGGCCTACAGTCCCAGGACTGTACGATCTGGACTGCAGATCCAAATCGAACCGCGCCACACAAGATCTGCAGGCCTGGGACTGTTAGTTCTCGGACTGCAGGCGATCTCAAATTTCACCATACACGTACAGATACAACGACAGTTTTGTCAATTTTCAATTTCAAAATCTTCTTTTTTTTTTCGTGATTTGGGTACGTTATTACGTTATTTTAATAGAAGTGTTTATTAAAATATTTATGATGACATTACTTTGAAAACAAATGAATATCGGAAAATTATTTTGACATACAAATGTGTATTTCAAAAAAATAAAATCGACGTGTTTCCAGATTTACCAAAAAACCATTTATTTCAGTTCTATTTGCAATGTTCCATACCTTTGCCGCGCAGTGTATACCGGGTGACACAGGGATTTGGAACACTCTTATAACTCCGTTATTTGTCAACATATCAAAATGAAATTTGGTGTGGATTATACTCACATAAATTGCAATTGTTTTAACTACTTGTGAAAATTCTGTCACTTCCGATTACGCCGGAAATGAAGTCAACTTTTGATTTTTAAATGAAACACCATAAATATTTTTACTTTTTTGAAACCTACATTAAATTTTTAATACAGTTGCATCAAAGAAATTAATTTTATAAGCAAAATAAAATTTATTTTTCAAAAAATAATCAGTTGTCTAGAGTGCTGTGATGTGGTAGAAAATCATCGGTGAGAGCTAATTGTACTATGGAAATTATGTTTGCACCACAAAAGTTGAAGGTTGGTGTTGTGGAGCTCTCAGAAAGTAATTTAGTTACATTTTCCTCAATAACTTCATTTTTTCAAATGGCATCATATCGGAACAACTCCATCGTTGTATTTAGAAAAAAATACTTTATCTGAGGTAGAATTGTTCCGATATGTTGCCATTTGAAAAAATGAAGATATTGAAGGAAATGTGACAAAATTACCTTCTGAAAGCTCCACAACACCATCCTCCAGCTTTTGTGGTGTAAAAGTAATTTCCATAGTACCAGTACTTCTCAACAATGATTTTATACCACATCACAGCACTCGAGAAACCTGCGTATTTTAAAAAAAATAATTTTGTTTTGCTTATAAAATTAATTTTTTTTATGCTATTGTATTCAAAATTTATTATAGGTTCATAGTTCAAGTACCTCTCACGGATGATTTTATACCACATCACAGCACTCTTGAAACCAGCGTAATTTTAGAAAAAAAAATTTATTTTTGCTTATAAAATTAATGTTTTGGTGCTACTGTATTCAAAATTTAATGTAGGTTTCAAAAAAGTAAAAATATTTATGGTGTTCCATTTAAAAATCAAAAGTTGACTTCATTTCCGGCGTAATCGGAAGTGACAGAATTTTCACAAGTAGTTAAAACAATTGCAATTTATGTGAGTATAATCCACACCAAATTTCATTTTGATATGTTAATAAATAACGGAGTTATAAGAGTGTTCCAAATCCCTGTGTCACCCGGTATAGTAGGCGCTACCAAATAAAATAGCAAATCTTCAAACTCGTTTGGAGTTCGGGACGTACGACCAGATCGACAGTTCTACGAACATACACGTCAGTTTTCTAACCGATCTAATTGGACTGCAGATCACGGCCTGTCGACGGCCTGAGCGTGTATGGTGAAATGAGATCTGCAGATCTCGATATCTGCAGTCCGGGACTGCAGGCCGCCTGTGCGTGAATGGGTACTTTTAAGAAGGTAAATTTTAAGTAAATGTCTATAATAGGTGTTCGAGAAAGTAGGTAAAAAATATACAGAAATAATTCCACCTGTAGATCTTAAAATCGAAGAGAGAGCAAAGATATATCGAAACGGTAAAAAATGGAAGATACAGGCCAAAGACCAAATGTAGGAAGCATGGTAAAGTAGATGGCACAGATATGAAGGATGGGCCAAAATGTTCATTAAAAATGTCAAAAGATGGTGTGAAACTATGACCAATGAAATAGACCAACTCACCACATAGGCCCTTACAGGCCACGGAGTTTTTGGGAGTTACCTGAAAAGAATAGGAAAGGTTAAATAAAGAAGCCAACTGTTGCTACTGTGGAGAAGAAGATACTCCCTCACATACAATTTTCACGTGCCATACGTGAAAAAGAGAGCGAAGAGAGACCGAACTGAAAACAGGATGGAGGTTCAGGAAGGAAAGTGTTGCAGATAGGCTAGAGAAGGGAGAGAATTGGTGCGAAATTGCAAAACTTATGAGGAAGATAATGAAGACAAATGTGGAAGACGAGATAAAGCATAAGAGGGATCAATGATTGAACGTTAGAACGCGATTTGTGAACGGGACCCTGCCTAACTCTACGGCTGGAGGGTGTCTGTACAGGCTAATGCCGGGGACCAACGACGGTCAACCGCGTCAGTCTTCGAGTCCTTGAACTACTTTTATTTTTTTTGTTAACATCGTAAGAAAAATCTTCTCATCTGTCTTTTATCGGTAGTACCTGATGTAATGCGCAAGCGATCCCAGGTACTGTTCGATATTCCGACAAGGAGTTTTCTGGTGAGTACAAATTTCACGCTACCGTCAGTGCGGACTGCTGGTGGAGTCTTTCATCGTGAAGAGGTATCTCCTATCTCCGTTAAAAAAGGTTAAGTTAGGTTAGGAAACAGAGTCTAGCCTATAACAATGGGTAGAGAGGAAACATAACGAAACAGAGCCTAGCCTATAACAATGGGTAGAGAGGAAACAGCGAACTGTCATACCACCTGACACAAATCTTCACAGGCCATGGATGGTTCAACGCATATAAGCATCGCATCCGAAATTTGACCTCTCCCAAGTGCGAACACTGCGACGGAGACGATACCGCAGAAAATACGCTGTTCCACTGCCACCGCTGGGAACAGAAACGGATCACGGCGTCGCAAAAAGTGCGTGAAACTCTGACTCCAGCCAACCTCGTCAACAGCATGCTTCGAGACGAAGATAGCTGGAAAATCATAGCAGAGTTGGTTCACAGGATAATGGAAACTAAAGAGCAGCAGGAAAGAGAGCAGCAAATAAGGCGGCGCTAAGGATAAGACGGGAACAGCAACATCGAGGAGAGCTCCTGACAAACCTACATCGGAAGAAATACGAAAGCGGATTCCCGAGTAGATTGTAGAAAAAGAGGAAAAATGGTTAGTGGGTAACACCAGACCAGAGCGAGTAACTTCCTTGGCGACTCCCACACATCCCCTGCAGATCCAGCAGGAGGCGTCTATAAAACATTCCCCTAAACCTCTGAAAAAAAGGTTAACTTAGGTTCCGTGTCGGTCGACGACATTTAATTTAACGCCGTAATTAACACTTAGAGTACCAGCCGGGTCCATCGGACCCGAATCGAACTTTCAATTCAGTTTTTCTCATTCAAATTTGAAAATTATGAGTTGTTCTTTTGTGACTTTTTCTAACTTCCTATTTTGAATAACTATTTCTAATTTTTTTCATTTAATCAACTTCCTTCCCTATGTAATAAAAAAAGCAGCGCCGCGTACCAGCAGGGTCCGACGGACCCGTACATATAAATGGATTATATTTAATGGAATTGCCGTTATTTTTTTGAATATTTTGGATGAATCCGTATATTTCGGGGCTGCTGAATCAATCTGTGACCATACCGAATTCGTTTGAGCACCCCTTGGGTGCAAAACCCTTATTTTCCTCATCGGCGTTGTAAAAATCCTCTTCTAAAAGGGGTCAAGTAAAATGATACTGCCCCTTTGGTTAATGAAATGAAACTTGGTAGATAGTTTACTGGAACCATATTCTGTACGATGAGACAAAAAAATATTGACAAACAATGCCTTACTGGCATGATTTCAAAATTTTTGAAAGATTGGTTTTAACAGCACTATAGAGGCAAAAATGGCGATTATAAGCCCATGGAGTTACTCAGATGTAGGGTAACAATACTTTTCACGACAAGATGCCGCCAATATCCGCCAATATCAGATCTTTTCACAAGAAAGTACGGTAAATATCAGATTTTGAAAAAAGGGGATGTGGAGCACCCCCTTGAATATTTATTTGGTCTTATTGGACAAAATTACTCTATATGGTTCCAGTAAACATTATGTATCGAGTTTCATTCCATTTATTAACAAAAAGTGCAACGTAGCTGAGGTATTCGCCATGCATAGCCCTCATTAAAGGGGGTGTACAGCAGCCCCCATCGAATATTTTTTACTTCTCATTGCAAAAAATTTCCCTATATGGTTCCAGTAAACTATGTGCCGAGTTTTATTCCATTAACCAAATAGGCCAATGCAATTACCTATTACGCGATCGGAATTATTCGGGTAGTTCCAATTTTTTAATATGTTTTATAAAACGGTCTCCTAATGTTAAATCCGAGTTTTCGACCTTGGCATGCCTGTGCGTTTGCTGCCATCTTGAAAAAACCAGAGGAAAATTTAGTTTCTACTGTATCTCTTTTTCAAACCAAATTTAGGTTAAAATAGTCTTAACAAATTTTTTACATCATACAATTTCCTACAACTTTTGTACTTATAACATACAATGTTAGAGCAATGGTTTTCTCATAAAATGAGATTTAAAAGAGCTGTTTTCAAAAATAATATTAAGCAGGCGATTGCTATAATGCAAAAAAAAAGTGCGTTTTGATGGACAAAAACCTATTTTACTCCGAGATGAACAACGATAGAATTAAAAAAATATATATGAATTTAAAGCTGAAGGCTTTAGCTTTCATTTCCATATCTTTTCAGTTTACTTTTGTTACATCTTGTAGTATTAAACAACAAATGAAGTTTTTCATGTACCAATTTTTAAACAGTTAAAGATATTTTGTGGGACGGATCGTTTTAAAAACTTTTCGTTCAAGATTATTATTCCTTATGAGTTATTTGTCAAAGTTACATGATTAGAAATTGAGTGCACGTTTATTTTAAAAAAAGCACAATGATTTCATATTTCGTAATTTTTTGCAAATTTTACTTTTAATAACAATTTTGACTGAAGTTGTTGTAAAATGGTTAATATTAAAAGGATTGAAGAAATTAAAAACTCATTATAAATGAAAATATGTCTACTTTTTGATGCAGTCGTTAGATTTTACTTATCATCTCAAGTTTCCTTTTTCTATTGAATACATTGAAGAAGTAGAAAAATCGACAATTTTTTCTTAAAATTCCTCCTAAATTTAAAGTACTCTACATTTTTAACTATCGTTTACGCAAATGACACATAATAGCTTATACTTTAATATACGAAAATTAGAACATCTTCGAACTTAGTGGGACTAAAGGAGCAGGTGTTGAATTTTGTTAAAAATTTCGCAATTATGCAATGCTGTGGAGATATTTAAAAAGTATCATGAAAATATTCTCAAAAACGACTTATTATGTCTTTTGGAGATGTATAATGCCTCCAAAAGAGTTAATTGCGTAAACGAGCACATATATACAGGGTGTTTGATTTATCGTGTCATATTAGATATTACAATAAAATACAATATAATATAATACAATACAAGCTGAAGAGGATACTGATGTCCTCATAGTAACTACAGCAAACTCACTGTCTTCCCAACATGATGCTGTCATAATTATTGGGGAAGATGTCGACCTGCTGGTGCTCCTCACAGCTCTCTCTCCTCCTAACGTATATTTCCTAAAAGTTGGTAAAGGCAAATCACCCAACGCCTTGTACTCCAACAAATGTTTTAAACATCTTTAAATAGTGGAAAACATTTTATTCCTTCATGCCATAAGTGGCTGTGATACAACTGGTGCTCCTTTTGGTCAAGGCAAATCAAAATTTTGTAGAATTCTTCTGAAGAACCCCTCAATAAATGAGCTTGTACGTGTGTTTAAAAATCCAAATTCAAAAGTAGAAGCAATCACTTTGGCAGCTGAAAAATTATTTGCACTTTTATTTGGCGGCAATGAAAAATCCAATTTAGAAAATTTAAGATACACGCTTTTTGTTAAAGGTGTAAAAAAGAAAAAATTCAATTTATCCAAGCTACCACCCACGAAAGATGCAGTCCAGCATCACGCTTTAAGGACATATTTGCAAGCGCAGACTTGGCTTGGGCACGATAAAGATCCAACTGAATGGGGGTGGAGGAAGGACGCTGTTGGGTTACTAACTCCAGTACCAATGTTGAAAGGAGCTGCACCTCAGGCCTTATTAAACTTTATATCCTGTCAATGCAAAAAAGGTTGCGTTGGGAAGTGCACCTGCAGAAAATCTGGTTTAAAATGCTCTTTACTCTGCATTCACTGCAATGGCAACTCGTGCGAGAATGCTTCAGAAGCCTGTGTTGATGATGACGAGGAAAGTGACCAAGTCGCCACAGATTCGGCTGATGAGACAGAGGAAGACTGTGTAGAAGCTGTTCAGGGCCCAAGTAATAGACATAAACTTGGGTCAAGAGAATGATGAAATAACTACTTATCTAAATAAACGCCAAGTTCAAAAACGCTAAACCGCTGGCGCTCTTTCAATTTTTTATTTAAAATTTTCCCGGGCATTTTCCGACATTACTTGAGACTTTTAGTGCTTGAAAATTGTAGGGAATAGTATGAATTAGTGTAATATAAAAAAAAATGGACCGGTCGGAAAACCTTTAAAAAAGTGTTTTCCGCTCGACACTTTGGATTTTTTAATTTCCATGTCGTAGAGAAAAGATGAAATATATAATTCTGAAACGTTACTGTGTCTTGTACACATTAGGAAGGTCCTGGCAACCCTGCGAGTACTTCAAATATCTCCCTGAAAACATTCCATACCAATCAAGCACGGACGCTCGCACAAAACGTGAGTATTGTATTGGCGGATTTTCTGCTCTACTAAACAGGTGTTTATAAAATTTTCTTCAAATTGCACTGGAAACGCCATACTCATGAAACACCAAACCTAATCGTGCATTTTACTTATTTTTGTAAAACTATCTTATTTTTATGACTTCATATCTCTGTAACTATTACAGATAGAAGAAAATTGTAAATACAAAAGTTGTAGGAAATTTTATGCTTTACAAAATTTATTAATACTACTTTAACCTAAATTTGCTTTGGGAAGAAAAGATAGTGAATAAACTAAATTTTTCCGTGATTTCTGCTGGTTTTTACAAGATGACGGCAAACCCACAGGCGCGCCAAGGTCGAAAACTCGGATTTAACCTTAGGAGACCACTTTATAAATCATATTAAAAAATTGGAACTACCCGAATAATTCCGATCGCCATCCCTTTTTTTATGCTAATTGCAGTGGCCTACATTTTACGTGTAAACCGCATTAATAGTAGAAATAAATACTGAGAGTGATAGTGAAATAAGCGAAATTCAAGAAGAGTGAAATTGAATTATCAATTTTTTTTATCAACATATAAACAAAATAAATGCATAAAAACCAAAAGTAAAAAAAAATTTCAAAAAAAAGAAAATACACGTATTATTATTGCGTTTAATGTACACTCGGGTCCGTTGGACCCGGCTGGTACTTCTCGCATAGTTTTTTTCTTGGTACTCTAAGTGTTAAACTGCCTTTTACACAGGCGCCATAATTTTTCTACCGTCAGTAGGTACAGTCAGCCTCACAATTAATGGCCACCTCGGCTATACGTTTAGCACGAATTGTGGATGTAATCATCAAAACACCCTCTACTTAAATTGAAGGGTAACTTTATTTTGCCAAAAAGTAGTAAATAAAAAACCTCCCCTTCTGTCCTTTTGTCGTTGTTGGCTAACCTGGTGTATAGCCAGGGTGGCCAACAATTGTGAGGCTGACTTGACTGTACCTGAAGTTACGCGCAAGCGGCCCTTCTTCTGGGGGTACAAGGCACCCCCAAGGAACGGAGGTAGTGTGTTTAGATCTCACATGCACACCAGGAACGGATCGCGCTGGATGTGTATCCTTGCCCTCGAAAAACAAAGGTTAGATTAGCTTACATTATGTTAGGTTAGGTTGGGTTTAGTACTAAAAGATAAACCTGAACTTATTACTTATACATAAAAGTTTAGCTCCAAAAGTGCTTGGCCTCGTCGGAAATTGCTGATCTGACCAGTCCGGATCTGATATAGATGCGTGTTTTTAAATAAATTAGGCTAAATATCTTCTACAAAATGAGGTGTGACTGCCTCATACGCATTTATAAAAATTTATTTAACCTCTTCTGTAAGACGAGATCTGAGACACTCTTCAAGACACGACACTCTTTTCTAAAAACGCAAAGGTATTTAAAATGTTCTATAAGAAAGCTAAAAGAGACTGTTAGGTAATTTGTAATTTGTCAAAAATCTGTATAAGAAGGCAAAAAATTAAACTTGTTCAAAAGACAAAGAAATATCCTGGACCCAATACTGAAGAGCACCAACGTAAAAACAAGTCAATTTTAGCAATTCAACGACCAGAAACCAACTCGAGAGGATTAAAGTGATAATAATTTGGCTTTTTGTCCTACGGATGATTAATCTCTACTTTATTACAGAAATTTCTGATAAAAACTATTACAAACGTTAAAAGTTTAATGATCACTGTTTTAAACAATTTTGAGTGTTTAAAAGATCGATTTTCTAGTAAAAAGTCGTAATATTCCTGCGGTTTGCAAATTTATTCCCACACAGACTGTTACAAAACATATCTTGATAAAATAGGTGTTGCTTCTGCATATAAATGCAACTGCACTTTTGCATATAAACGATAGATGCGGTCTTCACTTGAAAAACAACCCGAGGGAATAATTTGAATACATCACTCCCGCCGTACAACCTGTCATTGCACAAAAATTTATTTATTTGCCTAATAGAAATATGGCGATAAATAGACAAAAAAATAGTATTCGGTGTATTTATCTATTTGATAAAATAAATCAAACGTTTATCCTGCAGCTTTATGTAGAAAATATCGTTGATTTAACAAACTCTCGATTGGTGTAATGCGATTTGTCTGCCCTAAAACAAAATTCTAAATCTAACCGAAACATGTCAAAAAAGTGTATCGAATTAATCTATTTTCGGGTCTAGGGCTTTTAAACTAATGTATCACAAAAAGGATAAGAAAGTTACGAGTTGCATTTTTACAGTTAACCCTTGTTTTTCAAGACTGATTTGTCTTAACCCTCGACCCACTCTAATTTAATTTTTCTTTCTTTTTTCCCTCCTTTTATCTCTACTTAACGGAAATGTACCTACTTGAATTATATTTGGTGAAATAATTTGGCGCCATTTACATTTTGAGTGGTATAAAAAATGAATTGGGAAAAAATAATGTTAAATTGGGGGTTGCGAAAGTTATTTCTATATTATGATAAGATGTAATTTGGAAGCAGTCAACACAAAGAAATGACGAAATGGCTTTGAAAATAAGTAGTTACTTACAGATGGGAAAATGCGTAAAAGCTTGAATACTTTGGACTTTAGTGCTCGCTATAATACAGTACATTTAGTAAAGGGGGAGAGATTATTAATGCCGGTATCCAATATGTGAAGTTGAGATGTTTGGGGTTGATCGCAAAAACCAGAATTGCTAAAACCCGACGTAAGATGTAAGAAAAGAATTTTATAGCTTATATGGCATATGTAGTTTTCAAACTTTTTTCGTTTAAATTTTATTCATATTCGATTTAACCCCTCTGCTGTACTGCACGCGTATTGTTTGGGTCAATAAGACCCACGTACATAAAAGATGGTTTTATAATTAAAAACTAACACGAAATAAATTATGAAAGCTTCACACCTGGACAGCTGTTAATTTTTGAAATTTAATAACAGGGGGGCTCACGATTCAAGAATATTCCACAGTTAAAACGAAAGTATAAGTAAATAAGAGTAAAAAAGTTTAGTTGACTATTTTGTGTTTTTTATCTACAATATTTTGTATGCAGAGCGTACACTGTTCTTCAATACCTGAAATAAGGGAGTTAGGAAAATGTAGGTTTCGTTCGTGCTTACAATAAAGCAAAAGGCGATGATTCAGCACTAAGATTCTATAACACTTTAGCTTAGTTTTTTTTTCTTATGTTGAAGAATGATTGATTTTTTTTAAATGCTTGACCACGTATCAACACTAAAAGGTATAGATATAGGATTTAGAGAAAAAAGAACGGATTTCCTTTTACAACTTGTTAAATTTATTTCGTTGAAAAAATTTCCTTTTTAGGTTTATTTTTCCCAACTAAAATTCTCGTAAACAAACATCTAAGTGTATGGAAATTAGAAAAATAAGTACTTAAAATGTCAATAAGTGAATAAAAGTCATCTTATTACCGCTGGAGTTAAGGGATGAATTATTCAAGTTTTCAATTTGCGTACTATATACTTAACTAGTAGGTGATTTTCTCTTGTAAAATAAGATGTAACAGTATTTTGTCGTTTCTTATATCATGTAATAGGGTTGAAATATTAAAGCTTTTTTATTGGTTACAATTTTAAAATTTAAAACTCTTCTCATAAAAATGATATTTTCTAGTACTTAAGTATATACGTTTAACATATACGCGAGACTCAAAGACTTTTTTTTGCTTCATTTATTAGATTTAAAATTTTTTTTTGTTTAATATTGCGAAAGAGAGAAAGGTATAACCATACTTAATATTTTGAGAATGCGAATTAATCTTGAAAAAAAAATTGTTTTTGTGAGGATGACCTACTTGTATCAGAAAAACAAGTTAAAATCTGAAACTTTTGCACATATAAAAATTTTGCCGGGCCTGGAAGGCCCGATTTAAAGTAGAGGTTAAAGTTGAAAACTGCATAAACATTTAACACAGAAAAAGTACATAAAGGGACGACAAATGCTGAAAACAGGGAGCAGTACCTACGAGTCTTCCTGGTCTAAAACTGCAAAACATTTTCTTAAGAAAATTTTTGTCAAAACACAAATTTTATTAAGCTATTATTTCAAATTAAAATGAGACCACCTAATAATGATGTTAAAGCCAAAACAATTAATTTTAATGGTGAAATAAAGTAATAGAGAAAAGATATGTTTTCAGTTTGCTACTATAAACTAAAATAAATACAACTTAGGAAAATAAACAGGACCCGACATAAAACGTACGTAAATTACAAGCTTAGTATTATAAATGTGTATCTTGGCCTTAACAAATAAGTTAAATAACGTATACAAGAACAAAGGATTGAATTTTCGCGTTATTAACAAAGTTGAGTTTTAACCCAAAATGAAGCTCTCTACTAATGAGGGAGGGAGAGCATGAGAAAGCGAATGTGAAAATGGGTTATCGAGTTGTTATTATACGGGAATATTTACATAAAATAATAGAATTTGTTTACAATATTTGCATTTCATTGTTTAACTTTCTTAGACGCCACAGTTACTGCATCACAACCTCCCCATATCCCCCCCTCCTATAGGTATTTATTTATTTACGACAAATTATTATTGTTGTTAATTATTCATGCTTGTGGCTATTAAATTTCATATACAAAGCGTTTGGAAACTATTTTAGTAAAAGATAAAATTTTGATAAAAAAAAATACAACACAGCAACTGCAAACTTGAAGTTTTTAGCAAAAAAGTTATGAAACGCAATCGAGCTTTTTACGATCGGGGTTTTCCTTGAAAGACTATCAGGGAAATTGACGAGAAATTGTACACTCGTCACAAACTGCCACCAAATATGTTACCGTCGTAGCCGACGTCCACTTTCATATTTTCACATATTGAGCTTTTAACTTCGTTTCCACCTACTTCATATTCTACACGTATAGTTTTAAATTATTTTTTTATTTTACTATTTTTTGTACCTGACACAATCACATCAAAAATGTTAACTATAAAAAACAACTGAAGTACAAGAAAACGATTTTAATTGTTACAAGGTGTCCAAACGGTATGTCACCCCCCTATAAGAGAGATTAAGCCTTTTGGGAACCTACGAACTTGAAATTTAGTAGAGTGAAACCATTATAAGCTGATAAAAAGTTGAACTTGCGCACTAGTTGTATCCCTCTCGTACTCGTTAGCATACGTATGCAGAGCGTGCGCACTAAACTCTATCCAACGAACCAGTGCCGCATTTACGTATAAGCTACACAAGCTATAACTTAGAGCTCCACTTTCTTGGGGGCCCTCAAAAAAATTATCCGAGTGAGCAATTGTCATATAAGGTTGGCACACACGATCGAACATGTCTTACAACAAGTCAAGCATGTTATGCACGAGCGGGTCACACAAGATCGGACAGCGTACATGTTCGAAGAGTTTTTGGGCAAACACACGGACGTTGATGTTTGACGAACATGTACGCGCGTACATGTTGTAAGACATGTTCGATCGTGTATGCCCACCTATACCTATACTGCACGAACGAATATACTGCAGCATTAATTGTCCCAAGGGCCCCATATCTCAAATAGCTTAGGGCCTTATCAAGCCTAAATCCGGCCCTGCACCGAACAGATGCAGCTAAGCCACTCCCCATAAATATCTGTCAAATAAGGTTGACGCATGTCAATTCTTGTCTGAGCATTGTAATAGTTATTTACGAACCATGTGTGGGAACACGATTTTCCCGCGTGAACGCTGTTTGAAAACACGAGCGACGTAGGAGCGAGTGCTTTTATCATTGCGTGAACGCGGGAAAATAGTTCACGCACGAGGATTGTACAATATTTTTTGTAACGAACAAAACCGTTATTATAATTCTTAAATAAAAGTTTTATTTGATTAGTTTTGACAATTTAGGTGCAAAGCAACCTATGACTTCATAGTCAAACTTCATTCTTACGTCAAAAAAATTCTTACTTTGACAGTTAATTCTTCTAAAAGTTGTTAAAAATTGATATTAGATGTAACGTAATAGTTTAGTTTGCGAATTTAAATGTTCTAAAATATGTTCCCTTACATTAATAAATACACATTACTTTATTTTATTACCATTTATTAGTGTTGTTTTGACAGTTTACTTCCCGGTGTAGTAGACCGGGAAACACTGTTTCCCAGTCGACCACAGAGTGCGTCAAACGTCACTTTCGAAGATGTGAGTACAAAAAGCAAATTTTCAAAATTCGACAAATAGAAAAATTCTATTCGAATATCCCGCGCTTTTTTGTGAGTGGCTTAACTGCATCTGTTCGGTGGACAGAGATAAGATGAAATTTAGTGTCAGCTTATAATGGAAAACCTCTACCAGGGTAGATCATATCCGAAAGATCCCTACAAAAGTCTAAATTTCCAGAAAAAGCAAATATTTTTAGAGTTATAAGTATCGAAAGTTAAACGTAAGTCACTAGTGGATCGGTGATGGGTCGCACTCATGCTATTCGGTATTAATTTTGCTTTTTAAATGGCTCCACAGAGCACCTACATAAAAATTTGCATTTGGACCACTGGTTAAATCAATTATTTTTCAACAGCCCCCTTTTTGAATAAATTCTAGATACGCCACTGAGCTGCTGTTCCTTCGACTATTATTTTATAAACGTTAAATGAATAAAAAATTATAAAAATCTCATCTAAAACTGGAAATAATCAAAAATTTACATTGCACGATTTTGAATTTGCCGCCAAACTACTTTGAGTAGAAGCATGGTAGAAGGTTTAAAAAAAGACATTTGAACATTTTAAAAATTAATTAAACACGTAATTCAGCAATTTTAAGTAGTAGAAACGAAATTTTGATATCAAAATAATATCAAATTGCAAATATCTTGCAAATTGTGACGTCACGATTAAAAAATTATGATTCATGAAAATTTCATGTTGTGTAACTTTTGACTAATGTACCAAACGATCATGTTATAACAATCACACGTTTTACTTATAATCAACTAAATGAGACACATTAGTATAATTAAACTACTTGAAACAAATTTAAATTAAAAAAATTAGGTTAAAGAGCTCACCGGTTGTAGAAAAAGCCGATCTCTAAGACTTTTGCAATTTTCACCAAAAAAAAAGTCAAAAATACACTTAACACTGTTAAAAGGGCACAATTTATAAATTTAAATTAATTTTAAAACTTGCAAGAACTTTTAAAAACTATTATTTGAGACACAAAAATCACGATAGTGGTTACAAGTTTGAGCTTGTCGCGCGGCCATTGTTTTACGTTTCCGATAACTATCATTTAAGAAACGAAAGTGGTGACATCTTAATAAATAAAAATTAATTACAGGTGCAAAATTTTAATATACCAAAAAAACGCTAATTTACATGTTATTTAATTTAAAAACAATTTATTGTGAAAATTTTGATTTAATGGGCGTAATTATTGTACGTATACATTCGAAATTTGCAATTGTTACCGACATATTACAGTGACCTACTTTAGCGCGACCATTAGAATAAAGAGGGAAATTCAAAAATGACTTATTAATATTTTTATTAAAAAAAACAATTTCACTTGTGTATTTAATTTACAAGCAAAGCATGTTTATACTGTGCAACATAATTATGTTCATGTACAGGGTAATTCAAAATATTTTTAAATTACCTAAAAATAAAAAGCAATTAAAACGGTCTCCCATTTTTCATTTTTTATATTTCCGCTTTAACCAGACGTGATTTTAAAATTAATAAACTATCAAAAATATCATGTTGACAATCTTTCCTATTTTGAAATATTCAAAACTATACAGGGTGTTCCATTTAAATACCATGGATTGCTATCATTCTCGACTAAACTGGGAGTCAAAATATAAAGTGTTTGGTGTCATATGCAAGCTAATGTTACAAGCTTTTAAAATATTCTAAAATATACAGGGTGTTCCATTTAAATACCAAGGATTGCTGTCATTCCCGACTAAACTAGGAGTCAAAATATAAAGTGTTTGGTGTCATATGCAAGCTAATGTTACAAGCTTTTAAAATATTCTAAAATATACAGGGTGTTCCATTTAAATACCAAGGATTGCTGTCATTCCCGACTAAACTAGGAGTCAAAATATAAAGTGTTTGGTGTCATATGCAAGCTAATGTTACAAGCTTTTAAAATATTCTAAAATATACAGGGTGTTCCATTTAAATACCAAGGATTGCTGTCATTCCCGACTAAACTGGGAGTCAAAATATAAAGTGTTTGGTGTCATATGCAAGCTAATGTTACAAGCTTTTAAAATATTCTAAAATATACAGGGTGTTCCATTTAAATACCAAGGATTGCTGTCATTCCCGACTAAACTGGGAGTCGAAAAAAAATATAATAATATAAAGTGTTTAATGTCATATGAAAGCTAATGTCACGAGCTTTTAAAATACATATATAAAAATATACAGGGTGTTCCATTTAAATACCAAGGATTGCTGTCACTCCCTGCTAAACTGGAAGTCGAAATATAAAGTTTTTGGTGTCATATGAAAGCTAATGTTACAAGCTTTTAAAATATATAAAAATATACAGGATGTTCCAATTAAATACCAAGGATTGCTGTCATTCTCGACTAAACTGGGAATCCAAATATAAAGTGTTTGGTGTCATATGAAAGCTAATGTTACTAACTTTTAAAATATTTAAAAATATACAGGTTGTTTCCAAAAACTTTTTACTTAAGTATACATATTTCTCTAATTTTCGGTTTAACCGGAATCGCTTTGCTAATCACAAAATATCTATATTTTACCTATACATACTTGTGGGTTAGTTCATTGTTGCAAAACGCCATCCACGTACATAAAGCCGGGCGATTTTTAAAGAGATTTTGAATTTTAGTACCTGGGGACTTTCTCGTCAGAAATTGTCAATCAACATAGTGTAGCCGCACCATTATAAAACTATCTGAGCAAAAAGACGAGAAATTGTTCTAAAAATTAAAAATAATCCTTCAAAAGGTTTTTAATTTGTCCTGATCGTTTAGTATCCATGTTTAATTTAAAAAAGAGGAACAAACGCCTCTTTGTTTGTATTATGCGTACATCAGTTGATCAAGTAGCACCCTCGTGACTTTTTAAAAACAAAGAATAGACGAATCTGTAAAATTATGCAAAATGAAATAGTGCTGCACTATATGACTTCAGTTTTTCCCCCCTTTCTAATTTGACGAACGACTTTCATTGTTTTACAAGCCATTTGTGATGTTTTTAGCTGTAAGTGGTTAGCATAACAAATGCTTTATTTTATTGCTATTTCAATCAACTATACGTATAGTAAACAATATAAATTTTAGGCTATAATAGTTGTAGTAGTAAAAATATTGGTCCAAAAGTATAATAAAAATCCTACTGTTTTTTTCTTCTATAAAATGGAGCGGCAATTTTTTTTAAAGTAAAAAATATATCCATCAATTTTCTAAAGGACCTGTTTTAGTTGTAATGTTAGAAGAGCTTACTACCTAAATCTCATTCATATTCATCATAAGCGGTCTCTTGCATATCATAAAAATAATAAATTTTGACATCCTAATGCATCATTTATTTTTATTATTTCTTTCGGTTTAAATGGATTACGTTTTAAAATTTTATTAATAAATTAAAAACCCTCATTTTTTTATATTTCCACCATGAAAATAATTTTTCTCGTTCTTTCCAAAGTCCAAAGAATTGCTTGCATTTCTGTTCTTTGTCTTTCTGCAACCGATCATGGAAGATATGAAATAAGATTTCGGTCAAAGAAAACTAACGAATGTCTTTGCATTAGTTTTTCAGTGTCAAAAGTTAGTTCATCTGTGGGGTAAGTGATTTATAAAAAATAACAAAAATGAGTAGGGTTAAACTGAAACGGCGAAATGGAAGTTGAAGGGTTTGAGTAAAAATTTGTAATATTTTATAGGATAAAAATCGACATATGTGAGTGAATAAATCTATTATGTCGTAGAAAATGAGGATCAATAAAAGCGCATTATTATTTTTGGAACGAATTACATTTCATATACGTTTTCTTCTTTTGCTGACCTTTTACAATTTTTTCAAATGTAATATCTGCAAGAAAAATTATACCAATGTTGAAAACGTAGGCGAAAAATAATGAAAAAGTTTACAAGAAGTCCTGTCTAGATATGTTAGAACGCATATTTTTCCTGTTCAATTTAACCCTATGAAAAATAACTATTTGTATAGATGAAAGCAAATTTATTGTATGAAATATGATCCCTTATGATTTATGGATTATTAATACATTATTTGGTTAAGCATAATATCCTAATGCTTGATTGATGACATGCAAATTTTAGTTATGTCGACCAAATCCTCAATTATTTATATGCATTATTTAAATTTAATAGATTTTTCTTAATATTGAAACTTTTTTTTTCCTTTTTGTTCCATTATTTATTTATTATGATATTGTTGATCTGAAAAACTCCATCGGATATTATCTGCCGTTCCTAACTATTTAAAAATTCAAATTCTACGATATAAAATACTTAGACTTTCCAAAAAAATTGACTATAGATATACGAAACGGTTATTTTAAGTTTTGGGTTTGTCACACCCCACGTGTCGGAATTCGTAACAAATATTCACCTGCCGTATGCCGGGTTAAGCTTGTATGGCATTGGAAGACTTGTATAGTACTTGGATGAGTCGTGCTTCAGAAGGGATTAAGCGATAGTTTCATAAAGTGTTGCCTAAACACCCCACCGTCTCATGGAAGGCGAACTATCATCATTGGGTCTAGCAATTGATTTGGTCTCAATTAATAAAAATACCAGAGATAATCCAAATCTGAACTTGCAGATGGTAAAATTAATTCGGGAAAAAGTTCCCAAAGTTGGATTTGAATAGAGGAATAAAGGCAACCATTGGTTTCGTATCGCGGTAAAAGTTGCTGAAATTGAACCGTTTTGTTACAGGGTATGCTTATTTTCGGAAGAAAATTATGAAAAGGGCGAGCTTCAATGTTTGGCGATATTTTACGAAAGCGCTGTTGGAATAAGTGTGTAACGATGTGTTTTTCTACACGTATCGAAGTGTTACGAATCCTTAAGATTCTGCCTATAATACGAGAAAAATTAAAATCGTTTTCACGTCCGAATTTTTTTTATTAACCCTAGAACGCATGTGCTAAAATTTCTACGAGAATGCATAAAGTGAGTCTCCGAAACTCCCATTTAAAATACATTGAAAAATTGTGTGCAGTAATTTATGATGGCTTATTTTGTTAATATTTTTTTTATTTTAGGAATTTTTAAAATAATTATAAAAAAATTTGTGTTTACAATTACGTTATTTACAATTATTTCATATCAAAACACTATGTTTTTATTTTATTTTATTTTAAGCAAATTATTTTTTTTATCTTACTTCTTAGTCACCTATAATCTTAATATTTGTAAGTAATATGTAAAAATGTATACATGAGGCATTCCTAAAAGCAAAAATGTCTAGCTTGTAACATTATTAATAAATTTAAGTTTAAACATGGCCCCGTGTCTGGGAGACACACTTTATGCATTCTAGGGTTAAAAAGGGCTCGTACGTAATCCACCAGCAACTATGAGATCCTCCTTTTTGTATCATCTGCAATGCAATTGTATAAATCTAAAGCACAGTGTAGTATACCTGAAATCACCCAAATAAAATATTTAATTTTTTAAATGATTTTTAAAATTATTTGTAATTCACGTAAACACCTCCCCCCTTCCCCCTCCCCCAAACTTTACCATTCGATGCCTCTTGTAAGTCCGCATGTATCGCTACCTACATAATTGCATAAAAAGCATTTATGTAAGAGTTTGATGATAATCGTAAAGATATGAGTACGAAGCGTACGGAGTAAAAGGCTACGTTTCCACCTTGTGGTTAAATCGCAAGCTAAGAACTTAGTGGTGGACAATTAATAAATATTCAACGGAGTATAATAATTTCAGGAGCGTCCGTGACGATCCGTGTTAATTCACTGTACATAGTGGATTATTGTATCTAGTGTGATCCTCTTGCACCAGCGGCTATTTTCAGCTGCAGTTGTAGGGTTTAAGCTTAAGTTTAAGCACTACAACCGTCCAGTTGGTGAGACTTTCGGGCTAACCACAAGTCCCCTCTTAACGTTAAGGCTTTTTTGCTTATCGTTCCTCCTGTTGGCAAGGTCTCTAAGGCCAACCACGTGTCATTTCTAAAGTCAGGCCTTTCGGCCAATTGTTTTCTCCTGTTGGTCAGGTCTCTTGGGTCAGCCACACGTGAACAACAGTGTCCAAGAACGAGAAGAAGAATAGTTATTTATTTACGTTTTGTTATTTGCCTATAATATTTCATTTTGATTTTAAACAAATATTTTTATTTTGGGTTAAAAGTATTGAGTAATTTGACCCCCCCCCTCCGGCTATCCGACAATAGACAGTGACTTACAGGTTCTTGACGAGGAAATGCCTATATATTGAATTATTTGGATGTTTTGGAGGGTTTAGGTGAGTATAGGTTAGTATGAGTAGCGCTAATCTACCCTTACGTAACCCACGAGGTAAATTTCTCCCATCACGAGCTAGAATTATGTCACGAGGGGGGGGGGGTTCGTGACTACTGAATAATAATTTCAGGGTGTACCGGAATGTTAATTTAATAATGACACACAGAAACACATTTAAGTATTATTTTATTAATAATTAAACTTACCAAAAGAGTACAAACTAATCCTTAACATAATCCGTGTCATTGCAACATAAAACTTAATTAACAAATCACTAATTTCCGATCGATCATTAATTCATCATTCAAACGCATCTTAAATCTAACTCTCCGACTCCTCCAATACTAACTAACTCTTCGCCCAACTAGTAACTGATTCACTGACCCCATCGAGGGTCTACGTGACGACTGACACTGACGATTCTGCTGAATAAGACATTCCCGACTTATTACAATATTCACATATTGTAATCTTTTGCAAACCTACATTGTTGCCTTCTTTTATAATTACATTTAATAATTTGCGTAATATTTCTACGCGTGACAATATTACAGAGGCCTCATTCTTTTTTTCAACTTCTAGCATCCTGCAGTGCGGCCTTGGCTTAAGAGTTAATCAATAATTCTTTAAATTTAACAGATTTTCTTAAATATTTAAACATTTTTTTCTAAAAACCATATTTTAAAGAAAATTCCTTTTACTGTTAATGTACGTTATTGTAGTTTATACAGGGAAAAAAAGCAAAGGGTGTCGTTATGTAAATAAAATTTTATATTTAACCTGACACTAATGGAAAAGGCGCTGCGAGATTTAAAAGAAATGAAGAAAACATTCATGCGAAATCATCGCTAGGTTGGTTTTCCGCGAGGATTTGCTATCCTGTCAAGGAATACTAATGTAGGGTTGAGCGATGAGATACAAGTCGTACATGGAATACTCAATGTTGTAAACAATCACCCTTAAGTTGTTATTCCCTTGAGATCATCTGTATAAAAGAGTCAATCGATGTGTTGTGATTTGGTGCTTAAGGCTACAAATAAAATTTTACAATTTACCTTTTAAGGAATTTTTTTTTGTTTATTGAAGTATGTAAATATGGGAAAAATAAATTTTGAAATTCGTTTAACACATCGCTTTGACGTTGTGAAATTTTGCTTAAAAATATAAGGCGTTATGTGTCTATTGAAAAGTAAAATTTGAAATGACGAATTTTGAAGAGTTTCACTTTTACGAAATTAAACTTCGTTATAAAAGTAAATTTTTAGAGAAATAAACCATCAAAGTGAAAGAGCTTTGTTTTCAAGCTTTGTACACGTTACGTTCGTCAAAGTTTAATTTTTTATTAATTCAGAAACCAAGGTTAAAAGGTAAAGAGCTTAATAACCCTTTCTAACGTTATAAAAAAAAACTAAAACGTTGCTTGCAAGGTTTTTATGCGGTTTTAGTAAACATTTTGTTAAAAAAACTACTTTTATGTAAAATTGCTATTTACAGATATTTCTAAAGGCTTAAATGTGAAACTTTTCGTATAAAAATGTGCTTTTAAAACCTTTCAAAAGAGGTTGTTTCAGGAAACAATTTCGGTCTAAAGAGGAGTCGTCTAAAAAATATTTATGTTATTTAAGCCCCAAAGTAAAAACTACGTTAAAAACAAATACTTTCGTTTCCTTATTATTAAGAAATACAGTGTGTTCATGGATGATTGGTCCGCGTTCTTACGCAAACCTATGTATTAATGACAACTAATAATTAATTCTGGTTTTTTCACATACTCAGAGAGACAGACAAAAAATTATTAAAAATTCTATTTTCAACATTTTGAAAAATTTTGTACAATTAGCAAAACGCAAAACATGCTATCACTGCTAAAATTGTCACACCTTGCTTGTCACAAATCATAGTAATACAAAAGATTACCTCCCTTCAGTGAAACCTTCTTGGTGGTTTACTTTTTAATCCTATTAGCTCGACATGTAAAGTTTAAATAATTTTGTTCCAGCTTTAATCGTTGTGTGCTTTAATTTGATGTAATCAACATTTTAATTTATTACAAGTGAATTTTCGCCTGTTAAAATATTATTAATAATTTGAAAATGACAAAATTATAAAATTTTCGTAATAATTTTTCGTGTTTAATTTGTTTACTGGTCGCTTATCTTGACTGGGAAAAATTTATTCCTTGTCGACGTTTTTAATTTTTGCGTTCGTATCAAGATTTTTGTTTATTGTAAATTTATTAATTTTTTTATACATGAACGATATAATAAAAAAATGATTAAAAAAGTTTGTATCGCTTAATTATTTCGAGTAAAATTAAATTTAAATTAAGCTCGGGCCTCGGGGGAAAATTGTAAAGAAGGGTTTTTCGTTATTAAAAAATTTTGTACAAATGTCCATTATCTGTTTTTCTGTTTATCTCAGTTTATCCTTAGAACATAAAACATCCGGAAAGAGGGTTAAAAGTGACATTTTAGAAGTCCATGGATGACTCATTGGCTGTCATGATCTTTCCTTATAAGTGGGAATATAAGCAACCATTTCTATTGGAGAAATTAACCGGAAATCGCTATATTTAAACGTCCATTACAACCCATATTATTAGCTAAACTGCTTTTTCCTGGTAGAATAGAGGGTATTTCTTTATTCAATGGAGTTTATCTGATTATCTTTATTTTAGACTGAGTGAGTTTGACGTACGTGTCGGGTATCTTTGTAACTATTGACTGATATATAATTAAAGTAGGACAGACTGAACATGTTCATTTAAAATGACGTTAATCTAACAGCTAGAAGAACAAATAAAAAGTTCCATGTTGAAATTAACGTCGAAATTAGTTAATCAAGAGCTTTATAGGACTGGCTGAGCGACTCACAGCTGTTCTTGGCCAATCAAAATTGATTATTAATTTAAACTAAGGACACATCAAAAGTTACATGTAAAATTTAATGTAGAACTTAATTTATCAAGAGCTTTATAGTAGATAAGGGCGGTTAGTGCCAATATTTAAATGCCTTACTTTTAGTAGCGTAACAAAAATTAGTAGTAACTAAAAATATTTAGCAAAGATACGATGTCACTGCAGACTTCAGAACTTGAAGGCAAGTGACATTAGCCGGCATTACCAACCTCAACTGATTATAAAATCCCCATTTCTACGGCGCGCGAAATTCAAATCCGCCGTATTAGAATTTTATTAAATACATTATAATGTTATCTGTTTTGATCCCCTATAACAACTTACAACCCTTATTTGAAATAATTGAGTAGTTTTTAAATATTGACCTAATCGACCCTCTACAGTGGTCTTAGTAAATGTTGTATTTTCAATTACACCTAATACCCCTAATAATTAAACAAAATGTATAAGAAACTTCACACGAAATGCTTTAAGCTTTCATAACGAGTTGTAGAAATATGGCCACCCCTAAAATGGTTAAAAGTAAATAAAATATCGAATACAAAATTTCTAATTAGTTACTTAATTAAAAGGGCTCTTGTACTTTAACATTATGATTGACCTATTTATTTTTTAAATTAACTACCGAGTTCAAAATACGCCCTTTTTTAAATTAAAAATTCATAACAATGAAAATTTAAAAAAAAACAAAATAAAATTTGTCTTTAAACACAATTTTAATGAGATTTATTCTGTATATATTTGCGTTGGTATAAAAAACTTAATTACTTTGTTTAAAATTACTAATTTTTATATTTTGTAAAACATACTGAAATTTATGCAGTTTTGCACTTCTTTTTTTTTGTAAAATGTATGTAGGAAAGACGTACCTTATTATCCTTTTGCCAGGAACAGAATCCTTTTTTGTTAAACACTTTGCACGCCAGTAGAGCATTTTGACCTGGATTTACTTCCGTATAAGCGGGCTGCTGTTCGAACCGTTGAACGAGTAGCGCTCCTGGAACAAAGGTGAATATTATGTAAATGCATATTTAGATTACAATACCATACCCAAAAAATTATGTCTTTGGACGAATCAAAAAATACTTTTTTTAAATTCCTACTACAAATTCAGCAGCTGCAATTCTGTGCCTGTTTTAGCTCTAATTTTGCAATTTGTTAAAAAAATCATACAAGAAGTATACCTGACTAAAACATACTACAAGTCCCTACGAATTATAATATTGTGCTGTGGCCGCCATCTTGGTTCATGACAAAGAGGGGTAAAATTTTGTGCCTATTCTAGCTCTAAATTTTGCAATTTGTTAAAAAAATCATACAAGAATGAGAATATACCTGTACCCTCGCCTATACCTGACTAAAACACACTACAAGTCCTTGCGAATTAATATTGTGCTGTGACCGCCATCTTGGTGCATGACAGAGAAAGGTGAAATTTTGTGCCTATTTTAGTTCTAAATTGTGCGATTTGTTAAAAAAATCATACAAGATGGAAAATGTATACCTGACTAAAACATACAATGCGAATTAATATTGTGCTATGGCCGCCATCTTGGTGCATGACAAAGAGAGGTGAAATTTTGTGCCTATTTTAGTTCTAAATTGTGCGATTTGTTAAAAAAATCATACAAGAAGGAGAATGTATACCTGACTAAAACATACAATGCGAATTAATATTGTGCTATGGCCGCCATCTTGGTGCATGACAAAGAGAGGTGAAATTTTGTGCCTATTTGAGCTGTAAATTTTGCAATTTCTTAAAAAAAATCACACAAGAAGTGGATTGTATTTGTATACCTGACTAAAACATACTACAAGTTCCTGCGACTTAATATGGTGACGAGGCCGCCATCTTGGTGCATGACAGAGAGAGGTGATGTCACAGCCTGCTACTCCAGGAAGCAATCAGAAAAATCTCACTAGTTTCACCCAGCCGAGATTTCTGTCGTTCCATAAAAGCGAATTATATTTTAATTTAAGAATTAGATTTGTAATCCTTTGATTCGGCAACATTACACACTGAAATGTCAAAGTTTGACGTTTATAAATAAATATGTATTAATATTTGAGGTTAAGTTCATTTTGTGTTGAATTGTGAATACAGTTGTTCAAACTTTGACATTTATGTTAATTTTTTTTATAATTTATCATGTGACGTTGTCGTATCTAAGGATTATAAATCTAATTCTCAGATTAAAATATAATTCGTCTTTATGCAACGTATTGTGTAAGTTAGTATTATAAATCTAATTCTCGGGTTCTCTTTTATGCAACCGGGCATGTAGTCAAGTTAGTCAAGTGATCGATTATTATAGCCTTGTTTGAAGGAGTTTTTAAAACTAATTTTTATAAAATTGTCTCATTAGAGGTATTATCGACGTTTGCAACTTTTGTTAAAATTATATAAAATCGTAATTAGGCAGTTTTAATTTTACTACTAACCGATAACTGCCCCCCAGCACGCTGTACAGTACAGGCAGTTATTCTCGACTCGGCTATGTGCCGATAAAATAGACAAATTATATAGAAATGTCTGATAACAAGCTCTAATTAATGCTTCGTTATATAAATGAAGCAGATTTACAGATAACTTCATTTAATTCACCTGAGCAAGTTAATTTACTACAAAGGCTTTTTTAAAAGCTTCTATTATCCTCTTGGGTATTATAATTAATCTTGGTTTTATTTTAACAGTTTTAATATAAAATTTTCTTCCTTTTTTGGAAAAATATTAAAATCAAGTTTAATAAAAAAATTTGAAAAAGAAAACTTGACAGGTACTACACTTTGTAACGCAATTTTTATCATTTGTTACTAGCGCTTTTGAGTGAGCCTGACAAGGTGTAGGTACAAAACGAATATTTTATTATACATTTCCGTAATATTCTAGACACGTTTTGGCATTTTTGTCTGTTCTTTTAGAACATGAGAAAAATTGTTAAAAAAAATCTAACATTATTGCAATGAACGATATAAAAAGCTTGTGTTGCTGAAAAGTCAAAATATCATTTCATACACACACAAAATGACTTACATCAATCACAAATAAATGTGAAGCTTTTAAGGTTTTCGATTGAATAAGTTTTTTCGAAAATTTGTGTTAGAATAGGAATAGTCGTAATAAATGTTCTTTTAAAAAGAGCACTTAAGGCTTAACAGATTCAAAAGTTTAATAAGCATAATCGCTTTTCAATTTTTTTTCTGCCGTCGCCAACTGTAGCCGTTTTCAATGCTGCTCGTAACCGTCGACCGACAAGAGCGATGTACCGAGAACTCTTGCTCTGCATTAATTAACTGTGGCATCTAAGACAGGAGCTGGAATCATCGGGGACGGCAAATTGAGGCAAGGAGTAATCTCAAGCCTCAGAGAGCACTTAACATGTGCGCAAATGCTGTTATAGATAGAGGATATCATAACCAAAGAATCTTCGTAGTATCTGACAGTCAAACAGCCCTCAAAGCGCTGAACGCCTGTGAGGTGATCTGGGCTAGTAACGGACTGCATCTGTAGACTGAATGCGCTAGCGGGAAAAAATTTCGTCAACCTGGTATGGGTGCCATCTCTTATTAATGGTTGACGACTAACAAAAAACAAATCTCTTATGTATAACTCGGCCACTGTTCTCGCAGACCATCAGACCTGTCCTCAAGACCTAACAAGACCTTAAGGAGAGACCACCTGACCTGGAGACATAAACGGGAAGGACCGAATTCTCACACCACCAGACCTGTCCTCAAGACCTAACCAGACCTTAAGGAGAAACCACCTGACCTGGAAAACAAAGGCGGTAGAAGCCGAATCCCCAGACCACTAGACCTGTCATCAAAACCTAACCATACCTTAAAGACCTTCCAACCAGAAGGTAACCGTCTTCCAAGCAGAAATTTACGCCATTCTGTGCACAAATACTGTTAGATAGAGGCTATTACAACCAAAGAATCTTCGTAATATCTGACAGCCAAGCAGCCCTAAAAGCGCTGAACGCCTGTGAGGTGGGGTCCGGACTCGTAACGGACTGCATCCACAGACTGAATACGCTAGCGGGGAACGAGAAATCTGGCGATCTGGCCAAAGAGGGCAGCAAAAATAAGATCCATTGGACCAGAACCAGTATTTGGCATTTCTAAGGAAATGGCAAAGAGAGAAGTAAAGTCACTTTTAGTGAAATGGCATATTAAACACTGGAAGGAAACTCCTGAACAGGGATATTCTAAAGCCCCAATACTGGAGAAACCCTCTGACAAAAGAACTCGCTCTCTACTCAGAATGAGAAGATACGACTAGACCCACTATGCGGAAGATGTGCAGAGGAGGAGGAAGCTTCAATTCATCTTTTGCTACACTGTTAGGCTTTCACAAGAAGTTGTTATAGCATTCTCCATCCTTTTCAATAGGGAAAATTCTGGACTTTATCAAAAGCACAGAACTTCCATAAAAGAAGACCAAATCCGAGGCGCACAATAGATTCGATAGGTTGTGATGCAAGGAAGCACTAGGAACCAGCCTCAGAACTACAATTAATTAATAGGACCCCCAAATTTAGACTTCAACTTTAATTATAGATTAGCGTGGACCGATGGCTTTTTACATGCACTTCTAAAAGTGATTTAGATGATAATCCGATAGAGTGTGACCAGTTGAACCAGACTTGAACTATGCAGCTGTGCACTAGTGGGCATGAATGCTCGATTTGATGCTGGCAAAAAAATAATAAGATAAAGGCTACTCTAGGCCACTCCGACAAAACGATATGTCTTTCAGAAAATGCGCGATTTCATTACTTTGAGATCATCGGGTCCTGATGGGAGCTTAGGAAACGTTTTTTCAGTAACTCGTGAAATAAACTTTTAAAAATACACGATTGAACCCCACAATAATACCTTTTGGGAAACTTTTAATGACTTTTATAACTTTTGGGTAAAAAATTGCTCTCATTAAAGTTACAAAAAATATTTTTTGCATAACTTTTTTTAACGTCAAACACGAAACACCTCTCAGTTAAAATGTTAACAAATGTGTACTTTACTGTATCAATTTAACGCTTACACAACACAACAACCACATGTTAATTGACCTTAAATTTTATCAAAATTAATAACGACCCTACATTTATATGCTAAAAATGAAAGCAGCAAAAATCAGCGAAATTTTATTTGTTAACAAATTTAATATTAACATTTTATAAGGTTGTCAAAAACAAAAATTTTTGTCCATATTCGGTTGAATAAATGCGTGTGAGGATGAATCCTTTTGAAACATACATTAAAGAGCCTAAGGGATTTAAGCGGGACGCTCGAGCTTTTAGCAGTTCGCCCTTATTTGCAAAGCGTATTCCTATATTTGAACCCTTAAATACTAATGCGTATGTTGACAAAATAATATTTATTACATAAATGTTATGAAAAGAAAATTAATTAAAAAAAATTCAAAATTTAACATTTTTTAACTATTCTCTAAAGGTTTTTCATTAAACCCTTTTTGTCTACTTTATTGAGCTTTTTCAGAATTAAATGTGGTTCAACGTACAAATTTTAAACCCTTTAATCTCTTGGCTGTAATTTTCATTTAGGTACTTTACGTATATAATTAACTTGAAAGGTAAAACAAGGTACAAAATTGAAATTTTTTACCACAATTCAAATATTTTTGTTTTTTGATTTATTGAAATCAAGGAGAAATATGTTGCAGCAACTTAAATTTTTGAGTTTGATGGATTGTACCTGTCAAAAGACTACCCGAATCGATACATTAAAAAAATGTAAACGCAATCGCTTACAAGTAATAAAACAAACAAAAAAAGGAAATTAAATTTGCCTATTACACCATGATTTATCTTCACATAACAAAATCATCTGGGTCACGTTACTAGTGCAAAATCGCACAAGTTATTTATTTTTTATATTTCGGTTTTCTAATGGAGCTATTACGACACCGAATGTAGTTTTGTAATATCTAACTATTTAATATCTTTAATTATTTCAAAATCCTAAGGGCTGTCTTAAATGATCAATTTTTGAAATATCAACATCAACTGTGGTGTTCTAATTAATTTTTTTTAATTTCGGTTCTATAATGGAGCTATTACGACACAGAAAGTAGTTTCGTAATATCTGAAGGCGTGTTTGAAAAGTGTAGTTAAATTTATTTTTTTCGAAGTTGGTATGGTATCTTTTTAAGTGTTTTTCTTTTTATTTTCTCCGGGCCTGAATCGCTGACCTTGACAACGTGAGACCGCACTTGTACCAACTAGGCTATACTGAACTTCTACCAATTTTAAGTTCGAAATGTCTTATTAATAGTGAAATTACGTCTACACAACCATTCAGTTCAGGCGATCAGCTGATTTTGTGGTACTAAAAGCTGTACTGTATGTGCACTTTTCTAGATTTACTATCAGTATATTATAAACAGAAGTACCAATCAACAAAAAATAACTTTAATTTTAAAATTTATTACAACTTTTGACTTAAAAAGCCGAAATATAAAAAATACTGTACGATATTTGTGTTGAAAGTAATTTTATTTTGTTCGTGGAAATACTCCTCTCGCTTCGCTCGTTTCATAAACTTCTCCACTCACAAAATAAAACGTCCCTTTTAACACGTATATCGTAAACTACTATTTTTATTTTTTCTTGGGTATTTTAATTGTCAGAAATAAATGGCACTCGAGATTCACAACGAACTAAAATTATAGAATTTTATTTTAAAAAATGGAATCAATTATTGTGAGCCAGAGAAGAGTATACCATCGTCATTTCAATGCTAGAATTTTGACCTCAAAGCCAACCATTTATCGCTTGATTAAAAATTGTCAAGAACAGATCGCAATAGCTGACTTTTGAAGACCAAGTTCAGCTTGCTCACCAGCAAACATTGAAAATGTGCCAAAAAAACCAGAGAACATCCCACCTGAAGTACGAGCCCACGCTAAAAAAAATCCCTATAACCAATTTTTGGAAACGACCGGGTGTAACGAGTATTTTCGTCAAATCGTTCCCGTTTAATTTCCTAGCATAATTTCCAAGTTTATTGTTCCTGTATAAAAGCGTTATCTTATTTTGTCGTTCACATACCGTGTACTCGAAGTATTCCCAATAGCCTCTTTAAAAAATGCATGAAAGCTTTAAAGTAGACTGTGAAACATCTCAAATTATACGTCTCGAATTTCGCGATTTTTTATGTTTGTAATTCAAATATATACAAAGAAAGAACTCAAATAGTCACAGAGAAGAGAGATAAGTAAAAAAAATCACAAAAATGCCCCATTAAGGCAAAAGATGGAAAATTGTCATTTTTTCTTTTTATTATCATCAGCATATTCATGTTTATCTTTTGTGTACATCATTAAATACACAACTCCCATGCCAATATATTTTCAAGATTCTTTTCATTGCGGAAAAATATAATTTTTTTAAATTAGCTCCTGGTTAGAGACAATTTTTAAAATAATTGCATCCCACACACTATTTGTTCTGTAATACAAAATGAAAAATTTGTCCACAAAAAAAAATTAGCACGAATTAGTCGATACGCTATTATTAAAATTTTTAATTTGCTAGTGCATTTTTCATTTTCAATTAAACTTTCGCAGTTAGTAAATTAAAAACAAAACTACATTCCTAAATTTTAGAAATTCATGACCAGCTCAATAATTTATCTATCTATTTTCAATTTGCACTTTATTATAAATATCCTCTGATATCATTTTCATCAATTTTGGGACCGGTTTTCTTTTCAAAACATATGATTCAATTAAATACCTGTTTCTGGACTATTCTGAAAGTCAAATTTTAGTGAAAAATGTCATAAAGGGAGTGGAACCATTTTTCAATACTGAAAGTAACAATTGTGGAGGAAACGCACAACCAATAACCATATTTTTCTATTGTCCCCCAGAGACCAAAAAAGGAAGACGAGCGAATCAACAGACGGTACAAGAGACGAACGAATGGACGGATCAACAGATAAGCAAATAGATAGTCTAAAAGAGAAGTGAATGGTGCGAGACAGATAGTCGCAGGCGATAGCTGGACAGACGGATAGACAGACAAGTAGATAGCCCAATGGGCAATATAATGAGCTAACAAATGGCTTTTTCACTATAGGTAAAGTCCGGACCTTACAAGAAGAATAGGGTGAAGCCAATGCGCTATAACTAAAATGTGCCTGGACAATTTTAGAGATCAATTTTAGAGATGTAGAGAGAGAGAGAGAGCACCGGCTCCCTTCATCTGTACTAGGCAAGATATTGGCTCCGCCCAATTATTTTCGTAAGTTCTGGACTATAGCTGTAGTTAAAGACAATTTTGATTTAAAACGTTTTTTAAATAATTAATTGCATCCCACTATTTGTTATTTGTCCGATAAATACGAATAGCAATTTTTTTTCACAAATAGTCAATATCATAAAACTAAGTACATATTATTAAAATTTTTAATTGCTGGTGCATTTTTCATTTTCAATTAATTTTGGTAGATAGTAAATTAAAAACAAATTTGCTCCACATATTTTAGGTTTAAAATACTAAAAACTAATTAATGTTTATAAAGAAATATATGATTCTGTTTATACTCTCATGGGGACCAACAAGGATTATAATTTTGTTTATAGTTTCAAATTCAAACATTAAATTACAATTTACTTTGTTTCTACATACCGGGTGTACCATAGTTGCTGGTACAGAAAAACAGAATATAGTACAACATTCCAATCACTGGATGCAAAAGTCACAAAATAAAGGATGCAGACCATCCAGAATCTACTCTAAACGCACCTAGACAGTTAGAAGCTATCCGGTGCTATAAAACTCTCAATTAGTTAATGTTGGCATTAAATTTAATACAAAAGTTTGAATTTATCTTTATGAAATTAAGATTTAATTCTGATTGGTTCATAACTACTGTGAGCATGAGCAGGTCAAATTAATTTTAATGCGACAATTAAGTTTTATAGTAACGGCTTTAGAAAATGTTTTTGTTTTCCCATGTTCCTAACCACAGTTGTACACCCGGTTTAACTTATAAAATGATACATTCGTAACTTACTGATTTTCTAATTATTTTAGGCAAAAAACTATCACATAGAAGCTGTAGGGCATACATTCTTGCATCCAAATCAATAAATAAAATTAATTTCGTATGCTTTGTAACGGTAGAAATTAAATATGAAAATGTGGAAAATTAGTTCAAAATAGCCATACCCGTGGGTTTATCTTTTAATAAATTTGACACTGACAAATAAATGCTGTCAATAAACTAACAAAATGTTACAAATTGTTTATTAAAAACCATGGTTATAGCTATATTTTGAGGTTCCTTTCATATTTAATTTTTGTCGTTACAAAGCGTACAAATTTAATTTTTTTTTATTGATTTAGATGGAGAATTTTGTTTTCTACAACTTTTATTTGATGCTTTTTTGCTTGAAATAATTAAAGAAGCAGAAAATTAAAAAAAATATGATTTTACACGTTAAAAACTTACGACTGTTTAGATGTAACAACCCTGTATAATAACGGTCAGTTAGTAAATAAATTTTAATTTAGTTTGAATTGCGTTAATAAACTTGTGAAAAATAGCTTCGTATCGTTTTGTTATGTCAGGTAAATTAAATATAGTGTGTAGATTTATTACTTTTATTAAAACTTTATTTATTACTATTTCAAATATATAAATAAATAATAAAGTTTCAAAGCTCACTAGCATAAATTATATCTATTATTTTTACATTAAAATTCTAAATAATAAAATTTTGATAGTAAGACACTTTTGTTGAGTTTTCACATCAAATTTACAACTTAAACGACCCCTATGGTCGTTGCAAAATAAAGAGTTTAGTTCGTACTTTGCTCGTAAGTTGTAAGTTTAGTGGACAACTAAAGCACTATTCTTCTTTTTTTTATTCAAGTACATACGTACATACAGGATGGAACTATAATAAAATTATTCCAGTGAACAAAATTAAACGCTTTTTTTATCATTAGATATTAAGAGACGAATTCGGCCATTTCAAAATAATAAACTGTGTCACTAAAATGTGAGTTCCAATTATAGAAAATTCTCTATTATTACAGTTTCAATAATCGCCAATAGCCTTAGTCACTGACAAGTTTTCACATCGGTTCCACTTAGGAACAAAACTATCATCCCGTCATAATATCTTTTGCTTATTTCTCTATCCTGTCTGACACAATTGGATAAAAGCTCGGATAAAAGAAAGTTGAGAAGTTAATAAAGTAAATTGCTAAATAAGCGTTGAGCAAAAGAAGAAAAGGGTGGGGGAAAATGTATTGACTACAAGCTATCCTAAAAAAATTATTAATCCCTCCATCCCCCCTCAAGAGCTGCATTGAAATTAAACATGATATTCAAGACCGAAAGAAATGAAAAAAAAATAGTCAACGTCAAGCCGAGGTTATGAGTCCAAATAAAGCAGTAGAACAGACGAACGCACACACAAATGGATCGGTAGATGAGGAAATGAATTGACAGATTAGCTAAAATACTGACAAACGAATGGTTAAACCGATAAACCAAAAGGTGAACCAACAAGCAGACAGTCAAACAGACAGTTAGTCAGGCAGGCAGGAAGTTAGGCAGGCAGACAGGCAGGAAGTCAAGCAGGCAGGCAGGAAACCAGGCGGGCACGTAAGAAACCAGGCAGACACGCAGGAAGTCAAGCAGATAGTCAGTCAGACAGGCAGGTACATAGTCGGCCAGACAGTCAGACACATGAGTGGACGAGCCAATGAATGGATCGATAGACGAGGAAATGGATTGACAGATGAGCGAAAATAAAAACAAACGGGTGGGTACACTGATGAACGAACAGGTAGGCTAACAAGCACATAGTCAGACCGGCAGTCAGGTAGACAGTCAGACACATGCGTGGACGAGCTAACGAATGGTTCGACAGCCAGTATATTTTTAACTAAAATCAAAATTTAGCTATAAAAGCAATATTATTTAACTTTCATCTTCTTTGTATGAGGAAACGATAGATCGATGACTCAAGCGATTGTTCAAATTGCGACCGAGTTTATTATTTGTCCTTCACAAAGTAAGTTCAAAGATGAGCAAAGAACACATTCTCGAAAACAATAGAAGTAGTCGTGGCTTAAATGCAAACAATTTCCCAACTATGTGGAAAGTAACTAACGTAGTATGCTCTTGTGAAAACGATAGGGCTTTTCAGAGCTTTAATAAGAGTTTTCTAATTACCTCAACAGATGTGTGAATTTTAAGAGCTTCCTTGGCTTTTATAATTTAATTCTAGAAGATTAAAACTTGATTACGTTATCAACGTCCGCAACAAAATACTGTGATTTGTCTTTGTGAAAACTTTTATCTCAACACGTCGTGTTTACTATTCTTAAGCCTTTTGCACCCATCCAAGTTTGAGAAATAAAATTCAAATGACTTCATGAAGGCACATAACAAAACAATAAAACAATGACATTTTACGACCTCCTCGAACTCATCGTAATTTTAATTGCCCTCTAAATTGCAACTGCATAGAAGTAAATATTATCGAACGCTCTAATTTAGTAATTACAACAAAAAATAATTAACTTTCGAGTTGTTATTCAAGAATAAAAATTTTAAATTATAATTCTTATCTCCCTTTAAATATTATTACAGTAAATTTTTATGTAAGGGGTTTAAAAATATAAAATTTGTGCTCATCCTTAAACTATATTTTGTTAGAAAGTACTAAACCTGGTTGCTTTATATCACCTTATATAAGCAGGAGCTCTAGATGTATTTTCTACATTAGCATAGCATTTTATACAAAGTGCTTCGTGATATGAATATTAATAAATTCACTGTACACTTTAAGTATAAATCATTTCAAAATATATGTGTTAGCATTTTTTCCTCTCGAGTACTGTTAACATTGAAAAATACTCCTGTGGAACTGTAGATATTTCGTATTAGTTTTGAATGCAAGTATTGAAAAATATATCAACACCCTAATCTGAAAAAATAAAATTTTACGACTTTCGCATGCCAAAATCGTATTATAAATTCAACCCAATAATATATTTACATATTGCATACATAATTATAAATTTTGTTACCAAATTTCCTTTAAACATTAGCGTGTAAACGTGAAAAGTTGGAATTGTAAATTGTTAATTATACCTTAAGTGTTGGTAATTTTGTGGAAATTGAAACAGAATTGAATATAAGTAGCGTGTCAAGTCAACTTTTTTAAAAAAAACTTCTTACGTTTTAGTATGTCGTCGTGTAAATAAAAGCTACCTTATGTAATAGGGTAAAAAAAATTTAATGCGTATCTAAACGGTTATTATCATTTTTTTCACTTAAAAAGTTTACGAGGCTTGATGAAAGGTCGGAAAATGGTTCTTAATAAACTTAAAACTTTTTAATCCTATAATTAAAAACTATTAGATAATAAAATGCTCAAGTGATAAAGGGTAAATAATTTTTGTACGGTTTAAAATGAGCTAAGAGTTCAATTAAAAATGAGCTAAGAATCTAAGAGTTCGATTAAAAATTAAACGGAAGCTCTAGCTCTTCCGGTTGCCAAGTTACAGGGAAATCACCTGTTATCACTGATAACGCTGATAGTAAAATTAAAATTAAGTAATTCTGGTGCAATCTTGACGAGGGGCGGCGCTAGGAAAAAGGATTAGAAAAAATAGCAAGTAGCTGGTTTAAACGACATAATTTCCACGGTGCTGTTATACTGTACCAGTATTTCGGTTCAGCATCCGGATAAAATTCTGCATTGTTACAGAATATTTTATTAGCTTTCTTATAAAAAAAAAGTTTTTAAATCTGGTGATTAATTATTGAACTAATAACGTCAATCATCTGCAATCTTCAACAGCAGTCTTAGGGAAACGTGGCCACAAGCACTGGCTACACCCTGCAGTTTTAAGTTCTTTAAAGTGTCATTAATACGAATGTAAAAAGAAACCGCGTCGGAATAGTTTTGACTACTCGTGCGCCACTACGGTCTGCGCTAATACTCCTATGTCCCTTAAAAGTCTAATTTGTAAAAAAACAAAAATTAAGGATACCTGATTGTAAGCAAAGAACACAATGGACGCATTCACCGTACGTAGCATTTATTAACTACTACATCACTAGCGCTAATATCGTGCGGTAATTTTGTTAAGTATAACGAGATATATATCGAGATAGTTCGACATAACGCAAATGAAATGCCCTCGATAAAAGGGCGATCGCTCCACACACGTTTCCAAAGCAGGGGTAAGTCATCGAACGAGCTGCTCCACAACTGTTACGTCCGGTGAATGCACCCAATGACTAATGATCCAATATTTCCGCACCTTGCTTATGTAAGCTTCTTACTACAGAAATTTCCTTATAAAATGGTCAGTCGTCTTAAGCTGCGTTTACATTAGTCATGTGACTAATGTAATTTACTTAAATCCGTTTGACATTAACGTAAATGAAACCCCTAAACTAATTCAATTTGTCTACATTGTTCATTTGAATGAAATCGAATTGCTTCGTCAAATTTTGAAGAAATTTCACCCCTTCACTTATATGAGATCCTACGAGTATTGAGAATCAGGAAAGAAAATTTTTAAATCCGCTAGTAATGTAAACGCAGCTTTACTACAGTAAAGTAAGAAATAATTTTATGTAGAAATATAAAAATAAATGGTAAAAAAATAAAATAATAATATATCGATAAAAGTGTAAAATAGTTTAGCTTTATGCGATATTTTCAATTCTTTCAACTACTAAAGGAAATGGTAAATTCTCAATTTAGTGTACGTGTCGCCATTTTTTTAAAAACAAAGTACACACACAACTAACAACGTCTCTTTTATTTTTATAATTTAAAATAAGTTGTTTGCTTTGTTTATTGCTATAAAATGAAAAAGCACGAAAAGGATTCTATATACAGTCAAAAACTTTATACCACCCTCATAATTTTGTTGTTTATGTCGGTTATAAAAAGCAAATTGGATTTTTTCAACCGTCGCATTCTATTTGTTGGTCTCAGGTGTAATGAAACTTATTTTTATTGATATTTTTACAATGAACCAAGACGTTAATAAAACAATTCACTCAAAACACATATTTTTGTGTTGTACTTTTCCAAAATAAAAACAATTTGTAATTTTATCCCTTTTTGAAATGCAAATTGGTCTATTTAAACAAAAATGTAATATTAAGGAAAATAAAAATTCCGTGTAGTTGCCTGTATCTCAAGTGTAAAGTTTACATCTTATTATTTGTAGTATAAAATTTAATTGAGTACTAGATTGGCACTCAAAGTAATTTGCTCTTCTTCCTCCACATTGAATTTTAAATAGACACCGAAGCAATGTAAACAAAAGTTAAATATTTAAATTTTTTAAAAGCATTACGTACTTTTTAAATAAAATTTCCTATATCTCACAATTATAATTTTATTAGTTTGAGTCTTAGCTTTGAATGTTTAAAATATTAATAATTATTATACAGGGCGAGTGATAACGAATTTCTAAGACGATACCTGCTATGACTATAAATAAAACAGAATAAAAACTAAAAGTAGAGTATGTGCGGTAAATATTCATCTTTACAGATGAATCAATTTTTTCTATCAGACATAGGCAAGATAGTACAAGTTCGAAAATTTATAAATTGAATTCATCACAATCTAAAATCGTCAATGAATTTTTAACAGGATATCGTGTCTGTTTTCCGTTATTTGAATAAAGTGAATGGCTATGACAAATGATACAAATATCATAATATCACCCTGTATAAGAAAACGTACTGGCAGTGTCGCAGAACCGTAGGACAGTCTTGGGGACTTTCCCCAAAGATAACCTGTACTGGCTGTACACCGCAATTATTAGACCTATGCTAAGCCTACGCAGCCATAGTGTGGTGGCCCAAAACCACAATAAATACCGAAAAACTCCGACAAAAGTTCAAAGATTGGCATGCCTATCAATTACTGGAAATATGAGAACCACACCCACCACAGTTATGGAGATGCTTCTATGTCTGCCTCCACTTGACTTACACGTAGAGAAAATGGCACTGAAGTTGGCTTTAAGACTGAGCTATTTAGGACTGTGGACAACCAAACGAGGGAGTACAGGTCACACGAACATCATAGATGTGAGATTCTCAGATCTGAACGTATTTCACCCAAATATATATTTAACAAAAGGTTTATAAGCTTGTTAACAACACGAGACCCCGGTACTGCTGATATCCATATCTTTACCGATGGATCAAAAACCGAATCTGGCTCAGGGACAGGAATCTTCTCACCTTAACTAGAAATAAATATCAGCATACCATTACGTAGATTCACCTTGGTTATCCAAGCTGAACTTAATGGCATACTAGAAAGTGCCAAAATGGTAAAAGAGAGACTAGTAACAAGACAACACCTACAGATATTGTCGGACAGTAGAGCTGCTATCGGGCCCTGAACTGCCACAGAATAACTTCGAAGCTGATCTTGGACTGCATAGCAGCACTAAACGACATTTCGACGAGTAATGCTCTTGAAATCTGCTGGATGAAACGGCACCAAGGTAACAAAGGCAATGAGAGGGCAAATGAGCTGGCAAGGCAGGGCTCGGGCTCCTAACCGAATGGACCGGAACCGACCACGACTCTGGCGGTCTGCACTCTCAACAGTCTCATAACACAAAAAACGTTAAGCTCAAATAGACATATGTGGTCGAAATGAATGGGCTGTAGACAAGGCAAAGCAACAAGCGCTGCTCCTTCGATAAAACACGCAAAATACTACCCCAACCTGTCTCGATTACATCTGCGAGTACTCACGGGTATCGTTACAGGACACTGTAAGCTAAACAAAGACCTTCACACTCTGGGACTAATCGACACCCCTAGAATCAGGAAGATGAAACTGCAGAGCATGTGCTTTGCTCGTGTCCTGTGGTAGCATCAACTAGAACTAGAGGATCCATACTTGGTGACTACTGGCTGGATATGGTCAGAATCCGAGACACTCCATCCGCCAAGCTGCTCGAGTTCTTCTTAAAGTTGGGATGGCTCGAGAACTGACGGGGAAGGAGCCTAGGGGAGGTTGCACTATTGGCCCAATCAAGCGGCCTAAGTGTAAGCTGGCTGAAGGCCAGCCACCCCACACTAACAATCCAATCCAATCCAAGAAAATGTACTTTCGATGTCTAATGATAAGATATGATAAGATAAGAGAATCTAAGAGAGGATAAAATTCATTTAACCTTGCAATATCTTGGTCAAAAATAATTACAGATTCATTTACTCATACCTCATTTATCTCCCCACCGAATGGAGAATCAAAATACGTGAAAATCAACTGAATGTGAATAGTTCTATCCTTTGTAAACTGTTATTGACAGTCGCTAGCGACACTAAAATCCACCAATCATATTGTGCTAAAAATAATGACGTCAGCTTATTCCCCTAATTGGTGGATTTTAGTGCGACAATAGTTGATTTGTAAATGAGCTTTTAAATTATTATGTACTTTTTAAAAATAAAATAAAAGAAAACCCTGCTAAAACCAATTAGTAGCATTTTTAAACAACCCCTTTTTGAATAATTTCTAGATACGCCCCTGACTCACTTTTTTTCAAATGTTATTTTATTAGATTTTTAAGAATAATCGATTAAAGATTACAAAAATTGAATCTAAAACTGAAAATAATTAAAAATTTACATTGCACCATTTTGAATTTGCCGCCAAACTACTTTGGGTAGAAGCAAGGTAGAAGGTTTAAAAAAGACATTTGAACATTTTAAAAATTAATTAAACATGCAATTCGGCAAATTTAAGTAGAACAAACGAAATTTTGATATCAAAATAATGTCAAATTGCAAAAATCTTGCAAATTGTGACGTCACGATAAAAAAATTATGATTCATGAAAATTTCATGTTGTGTAACATTTGGGTAATGGACCAAACGATCATGTTATAAAAATCCCACGTTTTACTTATAATAAACTAAATAAGGCACATTAGTATAATTAAATCATTTTAAATAAATTTTAATTAAATAAATTAGGTTAAAAAGCTCACCGGTTGTAGAAAAAAAAGCCAATCCCTAAAATTCTTGAAATTTTCACCAAATAAAAGTCAAAAATACGCTAAACACTATTAAAAGGTCACAATTTATAATTTTAAATTAATTTAAAAACTTGCAAGAACTTTTAAAAACTATTATTTGAAACACAAAAATCACGATAGTGGTTACAAGTTTGAGCTTGTCGCGGCCATTGTTTTTCGTTTCCGATAACTAATGTGAACTAATGTCATTTAAAAAACGAAAGTGGTGCCATCTTAATAAATAAAAATTAATTACAGGTGCAAATTTTTAAATTATGTTATAAAAAAATGTTATTAAATTAAAAAATAATTTATTTTGCTAATTTTGATTTAATAGCATAATGAATTTACATTAAAAAATTTACATTGTTGTTACCGACATTACAGTGGCCTAGTTTAGCGTAAACATTAGAACAGAGAGGGAAATTCAAACAATATCTAATAAATTAATGCAAATATGGACCCCAAACTCACTACTTTAATTGTTTTAATTAATAAAAATTTTTAATTACTTACAAGCAAAGCTTGTGATGTATACTATGCCACACAATGATTATTATGTTGATGCATAGGGTAGTTAAAAATATATATATTTTTTTAAAACGACTTAAAATTAACAGGGTGTCCCATTTATTTTTTTCTAATTTTCGGTGTGGTTCTTAAACAGAAATACTATCAACAATACTTTTCACCATTTCCCAATTTCAAATATCCAAAAATATGCAGGGTGCAGCATTTAAATTAAAAGGGTAGGTGTCATTTCCCGTTTAGCCGGAACATTAGTTTCTTTTTACAAGTTAAAGTTGATTTTTTTAAATATTTGACAATTGAACTACAAATAATTTTCAAGAGATGGCGACACTTCAAAAAATTTTATTTTTGGTTTTTCTAAGTTTTACGTTTGAAGAAAAAATTAAATGTTTAATACGGAGTAAAAATACTTTTTTTGGCTAGCCAGTAGGGCTTGTCAGACGAAACGAAGTTGAGTCTGGCAACTACTGACGAAGTCACTAAAAAAAGTGACATTTTTACTCCTAATCAAAAATCTACTATTTGTCAATTATAGTGGGTGAACTTAACCTGAAAACCAATGCTTTAGTGGTGCATCTTTTGGGCTGTTACCCATAACTATTACTATGGATGAATACAGCAGAACCAGGGCTATTGAAATATGTAAAAATATACAGAGTGTTCCATTTAAAATTAGAAAGTTGGTGCCGTTTCCGGTTAAATCGGAAGTTCGATAAAAACAAAAATATGCCTATCGTAAGCGTCATGCATTTTTACCCATATGTCCAAAATTTCGTTACAATCACCAATTTCACTTCAGAGATATTTCCATAGATCTATACTTTCTCTTAACCCTGTATATTGTAACTTTTTATAACTACTACCTGCAGCTCTGAATAACCTGCATTTTGAGATCAAAAATGAAGAAATAAACTCGACTAAAATAACAGATATTTTTATTCCATTAAACGGTAAATTATTAAGTAAAATTTCCAGATCATAATCGGATTTTTGCTGAAACGATTAACCATGAAATTCATTTCAACCATATATGAACCACTGGGAACAAGTGGGGGAAATTTAGATGGATCTGGTTGGAAATTACAAATGTGGTAAATTGTATCCTAAACACAAAATTCCCATTTTATCAAAATGATTATATTTTTAGGGTATATTTACTTTATACACTGGACACTGAGTAAAATTACCACATTGCCGAACAGTTTTAAGTCCTGCTATATTGTTCTTCAGACCATCACAATAATTTATTCTAAAACGCATTGAAATTTCCCGATATTCGTTACTCAAAAATTTATAAACCTGCACAACAAGCTATAATATTTAAATTTGGTGTTAGAGTAGATTTCTTCAATTCTCAAACTTACATCAATATTATTTCCCAAATCTTTGTAAAATTCAACTGTTGTGTTGCAAACTGTTGTTGTTCTATTATATTTAAAAGTAACAATTTTAGCATGTTTAACAATAGTGGGATCGTATCCACCAAGTTCTAATCGCTCAAATTTTACTTCATAGTCATGTTGGTTGAACTGAAACACTTGTAAGTTATTGGTAGCTTTTGATGTTATTTTTAAAACCGACTTTAGAAAGAAAATCTAGTGGGGTCTCGGCTACTACTAGAAAATTTAACCATCCATGAATAATAATATTTGTAAACCACTTCATACTGTAGCCTGAAATATACAACCTCAAATACTAAATACATTTTTATTTTTTCCTACCTTGATTTTTTTACGAAGGAAGCACTTGGTTGATTTTAATGGAGACCCAAACAAATAATCGCTTTTGCTCAAGGCTGTTCATAATATTCAAAAGTATGATAATAGAGGAAGCAATTTCCTTCGAATGTTCTTCCTGTGTATTTTTTTAATAATATGTAATGGAGTCATTTTAGACTGAAAACAGAATAAACTGAGAGAAACCCACGCCTTCAATAAATTTTAGTAAAATTTTTTTATTGAGTTCATCTTAAAGATCAAAATTTATGCTGTAAAAAAGTGTGCATTTGCCTCATCATTTTTTAAAGCTGTTCAGCTATTTAAAGCTGTTGTAAAGCTTAAAAATTAGCTGAAAATGAAACTTTCTTTCATCAGTTTGCTCTCAAATGCTTACACTTTTGATAATTAGTAACGAAAAAACAAGTTTTTTTACTACTAGCCTAAAATGCTATCATTATTGACTCCTTTTTAAACAGAGAAATTAAATTTCTCCACCTAGGTAAATAATAGTAGATTATATACTTAGGTTAAGAAGTTTACTATTATAGCCCTAGCGCAAGATTATAACCTGAGGCGCAAAGCGCCGAAGGATATATTTTGCGCGAGGGTTATAATAGTAATCTCAACCGTAGTTTATATAGTATTTTTTTTACTACTAGTAATATCATTTTTGATAAAAATATCGTTAAAAAATCAGAAAAACAGTTTTCATTTTTTACCTAGGTAAATAATATTTTATTATTTACCTCAAAAACAGTTTTGATTATTATAATATTTTATTATTTACCTAGGTTGAGAAATTTAGTTTCTCTGTTTAAAAAGGAGTAAATAATGATAGTATTTTAGGCTAGTAGTAAAAAATAAAATATTATAATAATCAAAACTGTTTTTGAGGTAAATAATAAAATATTATTTACCTAGGTAAAAAATGAAAACTGTTTTTATGATTTTTTTAACGATATTTTTATGAAAATTGATATTACTACATAGTAGCAAAGACCATATACAAGAGACTACCGAAACCTATATTAAAAAATGTGAAAGGCTTTTAAAGGTCAAAATCGCTTAAAATCCCTCGAAGGGTAAACTTGTTTTACCCCTTTCTTTGTTGCTCCCACCTCGACATGCTATCTTATTCACTCGAAAATGCCCCGGTGACTAGCGACATCTTCTGTAGCGGGGATTTTTGGTCACATTTGGCCCGTAAGCTTTGCCAGTCTTACACTGTATAGTCTTTGATAGTAGTAAAAAAAATACTATATAAACTACGGTTGAGATTACTATTATAACCCTCGCGCAGTGTATATCCTTCGGCGCCTTGCGCCTCAGGATATAATACTTTGCGCTAGGGCTATAATAGTAAACTTCTCAACCTAAGTATATAATCTACTATTACGGAAAAATAATTCAAAAAGGCGTGATGAAATTCTTATTAACAATTATGCATCAATAAGTAATTATAAGCACTTCGAGGCATTCCATGAACGTCAAATTTGGTACCGTGTTCTAAAGGTTTATAGAAAAGTCTTCAAGTCCGTATTTTTTTAGAGTATTTCAGACTTCTCTAGGGATCCTTAGAGTGTGATGTACATATGTACAGTGATACTAAATTTCAACTTCTTAGGGCCGTTTTAGATCGACTAAGTATCGTACTAACTGTTAGTAACTGAACCATCTCAAGAAGCAAAATCACGGGAATCTAAGCTTTAATGTCGTCAGTAGAAATTTTGACGCACGATCGTGGACGACGTTAAAGCTTAGATTCCCTTCTTCCTTAAGTTAATTCGGTGCTAACAAGTTAGTGCGATACTTAGTCCATCTAAAACGGGCCTTAGTATGCTTAACCCGGCATCCGACAGGTGAACATTTGTTACGAGTTCCGACACGTGGGGTCTGACAGACCCAAAACTTAACCCACTTTGTATATCTATAGTCAATTTTTTTGAAAAGTCTAATTGTTTTATATCTTCGGGTACATTATGTTATTCAATAAAACAAAATTTTTGCCAAAAAGGCTTTACTTAACTTCATAACACAAATTGCAAATTATAACGTATTTTTTTCGCTAAGAAACAAAGCAGTTAGCTATTTATTTTATATAAAATGTTTGAAACATACAAATAATATCAGGAAACACAAAACTAAAAAGGCATTTCTATATTTTTCAATAAAAAAAACCGCATGTAATTCAGTGGGATAGCAAAAAAGTTATTAGTTGTTAAAGTTAATACAATTTTGGTATATGTGTGAGAGAGACAGATAAATAAAAATGCCTCAAAAACTTCACACAAGCACTTAAATTTTGCACTTTGAGCCCAAAGACATTGTGAAATCCTCTCGTTTGTTAGACCTTCTTTTTTTGAGGACTGGTTTGGGATTTACATCCAAAATATAGAGAGAAAAAAAATCACGAGTTCCGACACGTGCGGTCTGACAGACCCAGTTAGGTTTTGAAACAGCACTGCTGCCACAATATCAATTTTTTGACTGCGGTATTTGCTTTAATATGTAGAATAATTTTTTTTATTATGGAACCACTTTAGGTTGATGCAAATGTTAACCTAAACACTTTGCTCAAGGCTGTTGATATAATATTCAAAACCAAAAGTAATGGCTATAGAGGAAACAAGTGCTTTTGAATGTTTTTTCCTTTTTATTCTGAATATTGAACTCTAAAATGGTTATATGCTCTTTCAGTTAGTCATTCATGTTAGAGAAAATCGAATTTGAATAGCGGTGCCTTACAAGCGCTAGAAGATAATTTATATTCTTGTCAAATTGCTCCCAATCGAACAGTGAGCGCATTCAGAAGAGAGAGATGTGGCTCCTTATACAGCTGACTGATCGCGCATTCTCTCTCTCTTTCTCTTTCTCTTCTATTTGAATTCTTAGACGGAAATAGAGTATGCGCGATCGATCAGCTGTTGGGAACTGTTCCACAATCAAAATGCGTCCGTCTTACAGATATCGTGAGCACACTTAAGAGAGAGCTTATTACAAATTTACAGGATAAAGTGCTTTATAGACTAAAGTAACGCCGGTTTACTTTTTCTAGGTTAGGTTGGGTATATTGTTAGTGCCTTAGAATATAAAATATTACGAACGAGTCTTAGTAAACGTTGCCTATAAGAGAAAATGTGACGAAAATGCCAATTTTGCCAACCAGAAATCGCTATTTTAATCTTTCATTGTGATCCATATTATATTAGGCTTAAATGGTAGTTCCCGATAAAGTATGGGCTTTTTTGTTCAATAGTTAGTACCTTAAAAAATGAAATCTTAGAGAGGAGAGTAAACAATAGTTGCTTATAAATTGCCGTGCCAGAATCAGTCTACTGATCGATTTTTAAACTTTTTCTTGTATTTGGTAGATCAATAGCTAAGAAATAAAATTAAAACAATCAATTTAAAATTTGAATTGCGATGGGGTAGTTTTTAGATTAAAAATATCGAAAAGTTTCTGCTAAGTTTTTGACTCGTATAATGTGGGCGAGCATTAGTTTAGCACTCCGCGTAAATGAAAATCTAAATATATTTTTTTTTTAATTTTAAAATTTCAATTGCATTGGGGCAGTTTTTAAACTGAAAATAGGAAAATGTGTCATTAGGCTTTTGATTTTTATCTTGGTAGAGCATCAATCCCTCACACCGCCTAATCAAAATTAAGAAAAAAAATTTGAGCTCCACCCTACTGCACCTGCACAGGCAAACCGGAAGGCAAGTCTGTGTGTGTGGACGGGCCTTAAAAGCTGTCTTGATATTTAAAAATGTACAAGGTATTCCTAAAAACTTTTTATATTCCTCTAATTTCCGGTTTAAGCACAAGGGTTTTTGTTTACTCAAAATATTACCAAATAATAGATATTCAGAATAAATTTATTTTACCAAGACATAAATTCTAAGGGCCGTATTACATGAACTAACTATTTAGTAACTGTTAGTTACTGACTTGGTTACTAAATGAACTGAAGGAGCAAAAACACGGGAATCTAAGCTTTAACGTCAACTTCAAAATTTATCCGCCCATTTTGACGTTGACGTTAAAGCTTAGATTCCCGTGTTTTTGCTCCTTGAGTTCATTTAGTAACCAACTTAGTAACTAACAGTTACTAAATAGTTAGTTCATGTCAAACTGCCCTAACAAAAGTAAATACATTGTAAGATTTTTTAAGTACCTTACTACACCTCTGAATAAGCTGCATTTTTAGTTCCAAAAAGACAGAAATATACTCTACTAAAATAAAAGATGTTTTTATTCCATTAAACGATAAATTATTATGTAAGCTTTCCAGGTCATAATCGTATTTTTGCTAAGACGATCAGCCATGAAACTCATTTCAACCATATATGAACCACTGGGAATAAGTGGAGGTAATTTAGATGGATCTGGTTGGAAATTACAACTGTGGTAAATTGTATCCTACAAAACAAAATTACCATTTTATCAAAATGATTATATTTTTAGGGCATATTTACTTTATACACTGGGCACTCAGTAAAATTACCACATTGCCGAACAGTATTAAATCCTGCTATGTTGTTCTTCAGAGCATCACAAAAATTTATTCTAAAACGCATTGAAATTTCCCGATATTCGTTACTCAAAAATTTATAAACCTGCACCACAAGCTATAATATTTAAATTTGGTGTTAGAGTAGATTTCTTCAATTCTGAAACTTACATCAATATTATTTCCCAAATCTTGGTAAAATTCAGTTGTTGTGTTGCACACTGTTGTTGTTCTATTATATTTAAAAGTAACAATTTTAGCACGTTTAACAATTGTGGGATCGTATCCACCAAGTTCTGCTCGCTCAAATTTTAGTTTATAGTCATGTTGGTTGAACTGAAACACTTGTAAGTTATTGGTGGCTTTTGATGTTATTTTTAAAACCCACTTTAGAAAAAAAATCTAGTGGGGTCTCGGCTACTACTAGAAAATTTAACCATCCATGAATAATAATTTTTGTAAACCACTTCATACTGTAGCCTCAAATATACAACCTCAAATACTAAATACATTTTTATTTTTTCCTACCTTGATTTTTTTACGAAGGAAGCACTTGGTTGATTTTAATGGAGACCCAAACAAATAATCGCTTTTGCTCAAGGCTGTTCATAATATTCAAAAGAATGATAATAGAGGAAGCAATTTCCTTCGAATGTTCTTCCTGTGTATTTTTTTAATAATATGTAATGGAGTCATTTTAGACTGAAAACAGCATAAACTGAGAGAAACCCACGCCTTCAATAAATTTTAGTAAAATTTTTTTATTGAGTTCATCTTAAAGATCAAAAGTTATGCTGTAAAAAAGTGTGCATTTGCCTCATAATTTTTTAAGCTGTTCTTGTGAATCCAATATTAAAAATTAGCTGAAATTGAAACTTTCTTTCATAATTTTGGTCTCAAATGCTTACACTTTTGATAATTAGTAACGAAAAAACAAGTTTACGGAAAAAAAATTCAAAAAGGCGTGATGAAATTCTTATTAACAATTATGCATCAATAACTAATTATAAGCACTTCGAGGCATTCCATGAACTTCAAAGTTGGTACCGTGTTCTAAAGGTTTATAGAAAAGTCTTCAAGTCCGTATTTTTTTAGAGTATTTCAGACTTCTCTAGGGGTACTTAGAGTGTGATGTACATATGTACAATGATACCAAATTTCAACTTCTTAGGACCGTTTTATTTTAGATGGACTAAGTATCGTACTAACTGTTAGTAACTGAATCATCTCAAGAAGCAAAATCACGGGAATCTAAGCTTTAATGTCGTCAGTAGAAGTTTTGATGCACGATGGTGGACGACGTTAAAACTTAGATTCCCTTGCTTTTGCTCCTTGAGTTAATTCAGTGCTAACAAGTTAGTACGATACTTAGTCCATCTAAAACGGGCTTTAGTATGCTTAACCCGGCATCTGACAGGTGAAAATTTGTTACGAGTTCCGACACGTGGGGTCTGACAGACTCAAAACTTAACCCACTTTGTATATCTATAGTCAATTTTTTTGAAAAGTCTAATTGTTTTATATCTTCGGGTACATTATGTTATCCAATAAAACAAAATTTTTGCCAAAAAGGCTTTACTTAACTTCATAACACAAATTGCAAATTATAACGTATTTTTTTCGCTAAGAAACAAAGCAGTTAGCTATTTATTTTATATAAAATGTTTGAAACATACAATAATATCAAGAAACATAAAACTAAAAAGGCATTTCTATATTTTTCAATAAAAAAAACCGCATGTAATTCAGTGGGATAGCAAAAAAGTTATTAGTTGTTAAAGTTAATACAATTTTGGATATGTGTGAGAGAGACAGATAAATAAAAATGCCTCAAAAACTTCACACAAGCACTTAAATTTTGCACTTTGAGCCCAAAGACATTGTGAAATCCTCTCGTTTGTTAGACCTTCTTTTTTTGAGGAGTGGTTTGGGATTTACATCCAAAATATAGAGAGAAGAAAAATCACGAGTTCCGACACGTGCGGTCTGACAGACCCAGTTAGGTTTTGAAACAGCACTGCTGCCACAATATCAATTTTTTGACTGCGGTATTTGCTTTAATATGTAGAATAATATTTTTTATTATGGAACCACTTTAGGTTGATGCAAATGTTAACATAAACACTTTGCTCAAGGCTGTTGATATAATATTCAAAACCAAAAGTAATGGCTATAGAAGAGGAAACAAGTGCTATTGAATGTTTTTTTCTGTTCATTCTGAATATAGAACTCTAAAATGGTTATATGCTCTTTCAGACAGTCATTCATGTTAGAGAAAATCGAATTTGAATAGCGGTGCCTTACAAGCGCTAGAAGATCGACCCAACCCAATCGAACAGTGAGCGCATTCAGAAGAGAGAGCTGTGGCTCCTTATACAGCTGACTGATCGCGCATTTTCTCTCTCTCTCTTTCTCTTCTATTTGAATTCTTAGACGGAAATAGAGTATGCGCGATCGATCAGCTGTTGGGAACTGTTCCACAATCAAAATGCGTCCGTCTTACAGATATCGTGAGCAAACTTAAGAGAGAGCTTATTGCAAATTTACAGGATAAAGTGCTTTATAGACTAAAGTAACGCCGGTTTACTTTTTCTAGGTTAGGTTAGGTATATTGTTATGCCCGTTTTCACCGACGGTTCCTAAGCAATTGCCTACATAAGAACTGCCTAACGCTAAGACAACTTCTAACCCGAGGCAAAAAAATTAATAACCATAACGATATCGCTATATGAATACCTTTGTTTATCTTATTTAGGAACCCTGGTGCGCGTGGTGAAACGTGGTGAAGAGCAATTTCAACTTAAAAAATGCTAATGTCAGATTAAGCAATGCCTAACTTTAAGAATCGTCGGTGAAAACGGGCATTAGTGCCTTAGAATATAAAATATTACGAACGAGTCTTAGTAAACGTTGCCTATAAGAGAAAATGTGACGGAAATGCCAATTTCGCCAACAGGAAATCGCTATTTTAATCTTTCATTGTGATCCATATTATTAGGCTTAAATGGTAGTTCCCGATAAAGTATGGGCTTTTTTGTTCAATAGTTAGTACCTTAAAAAATGAAATCTTAGAGAGGAGAGTAAACAATAGTTGCTTATAAATTGCCGTGCCAGAATCAGTCTACTGATCGATTTTTAAACCTTTTCTTGTATTTGGTAGCTCAATAGCTAAAAAATAAAATTAAAACAATCAATTTAAAATTTCAATTGCGGTGGGGTAGTTTTTAGATTAAAAATATCGAAAACTTTTTGACTCGTAATGTGGGTGAGCATTAGTTTAGCACTCCGCGTAAATGAAAATCTAAATAAATTTTTTTTTATTTTAAAATTTCAATTGCATTGAAAACTGCCCTGGTTTTTAAACTAAAAATAGGAAAATGTGTCATTAAGCTCTTGATTTTTATCCTGGTAGAGCATCAATCCCTCACACCGCCTAATCAAAATTAAGAAAATAAATTTGAGCTCCACCCTACTGTACAGGCAAACCGGAAGGCAAGTCTTTTTGTTTGTTGTTTACTCAAAATATTACCAAATAATAGATATTCAGAATAAATTTATTTTACCAAGACATAAATTCTAACAAAAGTAAATACATTGTAACTTTTTATAAGTACCTTACTGCACCTCTGAATAAGCTGCATTTTTAGTTCCGAAAAGACAGAAATATACTCTACTAAAATAAAAGATGTTTTTATTCCATTAAACGATAAATTATTATGTAAGATTTCCAGATCATAATCGTATTTTTGCTAAGACGATCAGCCATGAAACTCATTTCAACCATATATGAACCACTGGGAATAAGTGGAGGTAATTTAGATGGATCTGGTTGGAAATTACAACTGTGGTAAATTGTATCCTACAAAACAAAATTACCATTTTATCAAAATGATTATATTTTTAGGGCATATTTACTTTGTACACTGGGCACTCAGTAAAATTACCACATTGCCGAACAGTTTTAAGTCCTGCTATATTGTTCTTCAGAGCATCACAATAATTTATTCTAAAACGCATTGAAATTTCCCGATATTCGTTACTCAAAAATTTATAAATCTGCACCACAAGCTATAATATTTAAATTTGGTGTTAGAGTAGATTTCTTCAATTCTGAAACTTACATCAATATTATTTCCCAAATCTTTGTAAAATTCAACTGTTGTGTTGCAAACTGTTGTTGTTCTATTATATTTAAAAGTAACAATTTTAGCACGTTTAACAATAGTGGGATCGTATGCACCAAGTTCTGATCGCTCAAATTTTAGTTTATAGTCATGTTGGTTGAACTGAAACACTTGTAAGTTATTGGTAGCTTTTGATGTTATTTTTAAAACCGACTTTAGAAAAAAAATCTAGTGGGGTCTCGGCTACTACTAGAAAATTTAACCATCCATGAATAATAATTTTTGTAAACCACTTCATACTGTAGCCTCAAATATACGAGTACAACCACAGATACTAAATACATTTTTATTTTTTCCTAACTTGATTTTTTTACGAAGGAAGCACTTAGGCTGGTTTTAATGGTGACCCAAACAAATAATCACTTTTGCTCAAAGCTGTTCATAATATTCAAAAGAATGATAATAGAGGAAGCAATTTCCTTCGAATGTTCTTCCTGTCTATTTTTTTAATAATATGTAATGGAGTCATTTTAGACTGAAAACAGCATAACTGAGAGAAACCCACGCCTTCAATAAATTTTAGTAAATTTTTTTTATTGAGTTCATCTTAAAGATCAAAATTTATGCTGTAAAAAAGTGTGCATTTGCCTCATCATTTTTTAAAGCTGCTCTAGTGAATCCAATTTTCAAAATATTAAAAATTAGCTGAAAATTAAACTTTCTTTCATAATTTTGGTCTCAAATGCTTACACTTTTGATAATTAGTAACGAAAAAACAAGTTAACGGGAAAAAAATTCAAAAAGGCGTGATGAAATTCTTATTAACAATTATGTATCAATAAGTAATTATAAGCACTCTATGGTATTCCATGAACTTCAAATTTGGTACCGTGTTCTAAAGGTTTATAGAAAAGTCTTCGAGTCCGTGTTTTTTTAGAGTATTTCAGACTTCTCTAGGTATCCTTAGAGTGTGATGTACATATTGCTATAATAAGCATTTTTCTTTGATTTTACTTTTATTTATTTCTCAGGGTTTTATTTCGTGGGTTCTTCTTTATAGTTGCGCCGACGTAATATCGACCATAAAACGACACCTCTCTTCACAACAAATTAAACAAACTGATAACTTGTTCAAGAATGATTCACTCATCCCATCACGTTTACATTATCATTGGCTGTAATGATCTTTCTTTATCATTACATTAGTTAGTGTAAGCTACAATTTGTATTGTAGAAAATGACAGGAAATCTCTATTTTAGTCTTTCATTGTGATCCATATTATTAGGCTTACATGGTAATTCCAGATAAAGTAGAGGCTTTTTTATACAATGGAGAATATGGGACGGAAATGTCATTTTGAACATCTATCGCGTTAACATTATAATTGGAATGGTCTTTCCTTATAAGTAGGCGTATTAAGCAACCATCTCCATTGGAGAAAATGACCGGAAACCGCTATTTTAGTTTTCCATTAAAATCTATGGAGAAACACAATTTCTGTGTAAAGTTCAGTTGTCTCTTTATATAATGCATGTGCATGTAATACCACAATAAATAGAGAATTTTCGTCTGTTCATAAATAGACAAGTCGATTTGACTCTTTCATACATCAATTAAATGGTGGAAATGATTTAAAAATACATAGTACGCCAGAATACTTAAAATACCTATAGGTACTGCTATTTTATTAATCCAAGTTACAAAATACACGCTAATAAAAAGACAAAAATTAGTAAAAGTGCGAATAGTAGTAAGTAGCATTTTGAATTCAAAACTGAAGAAGTCTTTCTAAAATGAAATATCTTTTTATTCCAATGAACGATAAATAGTTACATATGCCTTGAGAGCCAACACTGGATGTTTGCTAATATGTTCAACCATTAAATCCATTGTAGTCATATATGAACCACTGGGAATAAATGGAGGAAACTTAGATGCATCTGGATAAAAATTACAGATGTGATAAACTGTGTTCTACAAAACAAAATTTAAATTATATTACCCCAATTACCAAAACAAATAAATATTGTTGAATAATTTACTTTATTCATTGGACACTCAGAAAAATTTCCACATTTGCCAATATTTTTCAACCCTACCATATTATTCTTCACAGAATCACAAAAATTTACTCGAAAACGTATTGGAAACTCTCGATATTCGTTACTTAGGAATTTATTATACTGGATAATAACCTACAAGATTTTAAATTGGTATTACATTAGATTTTTTAATTCTGAAACTTACATCAACGTCATTTCCCAAATTTTGGTAGAATTCGAATGTTGTGTTACAAAGTGGTGTTGTTCTGTTATATTTAAAAGTAACAATTTTAGGGTTTTTAACAATAGCGGGATCGTATCCAGCAAGCTCGAGTCGTTCAAATTTTAATTTATAATCGTGCTGGTTGAACTGAAACATTTGGAGATTATTGACAAATTGTGAATATTTTTGAAAACTAACTTTAGCAAAAAAATCTTGAGGTCCCTCTGCTCCTACTAACAGATTTAACAATCCATGGACAATAATTTTTGTTAACCACTTCATAGTGTTGGACTCAAATACACAGGAATAATGAACATATTTTTTTATTTTTTCCCAACTTAATGTTGTTTTTTGATGAATGTACTTAGGTTGAAACAATAATGGTACACGTTTGCTCAGACGAATAATAACCTTATCTCAAGGCTATTTGAAATATTCAAAAGTAATGATATGAATGGTCATGTGGATTATAGAGGAAGTAGTTTTTTAAGACTGTTTTTGTTTTATTTTCTGGAACATTGGGGCTCTATAATAGTAAAGGTATACTCAAAAAATAATACCCTACAAGGGATGAAACTATTGAGGTTCTTGTATATACATGAAGCCCATTACAGCGAAAGAATAATGAAACACATGCAGAACCTGTGCGCATCGACTCGACTTCGTCTCATCTAACCTGACTGAACTGACTCGCCAAAAAAAGTGTCACTTTTACTTCTTATTAAATAATGTACTAGTTTTTTGTTACCATAGAATTTAATAGTATATTGTTTTATTAGAATTCAATTAAATTAATATGTATCAAATATGCATTTCATTACATGTATCAAAAATCGTGTCTAGTTAGTGTCTTAGTACATTATTATTGGCTGTTATATTAATCTTTCCTTATAAGTGGAAGTATAAGCAATCATTTTCATTGGAGAAAATGACCAGAAGTCGCTCTTTTAGCCTTTCATTGTGATCCATACTATTACGCTTAAATGGTCGTTCCCGTTAGAGTAGCGGCTTTTTTATTCAATGGTTAGTACCTTAGAAAATAAAATCTTCAAAAGGTGGGTTAGCAACAGTTGCCTATAAGAGAAAATGCGACAAAAAGGCCATTTTGGACATCCATCGCGTTAACATTATCGTTGGCTGTAATGATCTTTCCTTATAAGTAGGAATATTATAAGCAACCATTTCTATTCTGGATAAAATGACCGGAAATCGCTATTTTAGTCTTCCATTACGATCTACGAACTAACACAATTTTCGTGTAAAGAGGGCTAAGATCAGTTGTCTCCTCATATACCACAATAAAATAATACAGAATTTGCGTTTGTGGTCATCAACAGAAAATTTTATTTTACTCTTTTCCCACAAAATCTGTAACAATTTTTGGTGACTTTCTTACGAAGCAATTTTTAAAGATTTAAAAATACATAATAGGGGGAAAGCGCTATGAAAAGGACGCGTTATGAAACGAACAGTATCAGTGTCTTGAAAACCAAAAGGCATTTAAGTTTGAAATTTTAGTATATGTAACTTAATATACTTATAAACAAACTATGACGTGAACATAGTCCTCTCGTTTAATACACCGGAAGTAGAGTGTTTTGTTTTTTATTCATATACAAAGTAAATATTGATGCAAGTTTTGGAAGCTTCAAGATAGGGATGTATTTACTTATTTTACTTACTTTTATGGCAAAACGTATATCGAGGTATCTATTTATATGGACAACTATTAAAAACAAATTTGGTTTTTGCATTTTAGTTTTGAACAAATATTCTTAAAAAATGTCTCGGTGTCATGAAACGAACAGTTCGTGGCGCATTGAAACGGACGTTAGTTTTAAAGCGTGTAAAAGATAGACATTTTTAATACATTGGAAATAGATGTTTCAAAAACAAAAAATATTTCTATTGCTTTCAGATGAGTTCTGCACACGTAAATTAAGGCCACAAAGGAAATTTAAGCTTTTTTTGCAAAAGAATTTTTTTAAATATTCTAGATTGTTTATTTTGTTATTATTAATTATTATAGCTTATTTTTTAAAATTTTTCTTTTTGAACAAGTTTGTAAATGAATCTACAAATAATTGATATTAAGTTTCTTCAACTTTTTTGTGCGAATGTTGCAAAACTAAAGAATGCCCGTTTCATAACCCCATGTGTCCGTTTCAATGCGCAGGGTGCCATGAAACGGACATTTCCCGATTTTACTTTAAAAGCGAACAACTTTTCAGTTTTTATGAAAAACTTAGTTTTTCTGCTTGGTATGTTATCATGAATAATTGCTTTGTTATGTTACCAAGTATTTATTAGTTTGAAAAAAAGTGTCCTTTTCATTGCGTCTTTCCCCTACGCTAGAATACTTAAAATACCTATTATAGGTACTGCTATTTTATTAATCGAAGTCACCTAAATACAAACTAATAAAAAGACAAAAATTAGTAAAAGTGCGAATAGTTATAAGCTGCATTTTGAATTCAAAAATGAAGAAATGAAATAGGTTTTTATTCCATTAAACGATAAATAATTACATATCCTTTAAGAGTCATCGCTGGATTTTTGCTAAAACGATCAGCTATGAAATCCATTGTAACCATATATGAACCACTGGGAATAAATGGAGGAAACTTAGATGCATCTGGATAAAAATTACAGATGTGATAAAGTGTATTCTACAAAACAAAATTTAAATTTTACAATTACTCGAATCACAGAAATAAATAAATATTGTTGGTTTATTTACTTTATACATTGGACACTCCGAGAAACTTCCACATTGTCGAAGATTTTTCAACCCTATCACATTATACTTCACAGAATCACAAAAATTTACTCGAAAACGTATTGGAAACTCTCGATATTCGTTACTTAAGAATTTATTATACTGGATAATAACCTTTAATATTTTAAATCGGTTAATTAGATTTTTTAATTATAAAACTTACATCAACGTTATATCCCAAATCTTGGTAGAATTCGAATGTTAAGTTACAAAGTGCTATTGTTCTGTTATATTTAAAAGTAACAATTTTAGGCATTTTTACAATAGCAGGATCGTATCCACCAAGCTCGAGTCGTTCAAATTTTAATTTAAAATCGTTCTGGTTGAACTGAAACACATGGTGATTATTAAAAAATTGGGAATATTTTTAAAAACCAACTTTAGAAAAAAAATCTTGAGGCCCATCTGCTCCCACTAACAGATATAACAATCCATGGACAATAATTTTTGTTAACCACTTCATAGTGTTGGACTCAAATACACAGGAATAATGAACATATTTTTTTATTTTTTCCCAACTTAATGTTTTTATTTGATGAACGTACTTAGGTTGAAACAATAATGGTGCACGTTTGCTCAGACGAATAATAACCTTATCTCAAGGCTAAAAAAGTAATTTTTTAAGATTGTTTCTGTTTTATTTTCTGAAATATTGGGGCTCTGTAATAGTAAAGTTATGCTCAAAAATGAATACCCTATAAGAGATGAAACTATTTAGGTTCTTGTATTTACATGATTGTCCATTACAGCGAAAGAATAATAAAACACATTCACAACCTGCGCGTCCACCGACCTCGGTTCATCCAACAAGAGAACAGACTTGCCGAAAAAAGTGTCTCTTTTACTTCTTATAAAACAATATGCTCTTTTTTGTAACCATAGAATTTAATAGTATATTGGTTTATTAGTATTAAAAGTGCAACTTTGTTTGGCAAGCAATTTTTGCATTTGCAAGGCGAAGGAAAGCGTAGCTAAGCGGATGCAAAAATTAGCGTCTATAGCCTGTAGCCTCAAATATAAACCACAAATACTAAATGCATATTTAATTTTTCGTACCTTTATTTTTTTACGAAGAAAGCAATAAGGTTCACCCAAACAAATAATCACCTTTACTCAAGGTTGTGCATAATACCTACTCAAAAGTATGATTATAGAAGAAACAATTTCTTTTTAATGTTGTTCCTGTTTATTTTAAAATTTGAGTTCTAATGGTTATGTTATGGTATTGTTATACATATAGTACATTTTTCTATACCTCGGATAGGATGCAACTATTGCAGGTTTCACCTCACTTTGTATTTTTACAGAACTTCCATTAACAGAAAAAGTATAGTTGGAGTCAAATATTAGAGGAGCTTATATTCAAAAAATATGCCATTACAGGCGTACAGTCAGCCTCACAATTAATGGGCATCCTGGATATACATCTAGCACGAATTGTGGATGCAATCATCAAAACACTCGCTACTTAAGTTGAGCGTAACTTTATTTTGTCAACAAGTAGCAAATCAACAACCCCCCTTCTGTTCTTTTGTCGTTGTTGGCATATAACCACCCTGGCGTATAGCCAGGGTGGCCAATAATTGTGAGGCTAATAGGGTATTTTCCAATTTTTTTAAATGTATCTAGAAAGTTACTTTATTGATAACGTAATCTCAAAACCACATTAAAGAAAAATTGCGACTGTAGGTTTTGACAAAAAAGTTATTTGCAATTCAAACTATAAAGTTTCCCGCATAAAAGCGGCATGACGTCACTAATCGTTGCTGTCAATATTCGTCAATATTCAACTTAATGAGCTCCAACTTGATTACACATTAACTGACATTTAACACATATAACTAAGCAACAAACGTGATGCGTACGAATCGCGACGTCACTTCCGTTTTAATTTTCACTTTGAACCTGCAGCATTTAATGCTTTTACTAAAGCACTTTTTAATAAAACTTTTTTGTTTAACATATTTTTAGTGTGCCCAAGTCATTGATAATCGACTTTGCTATGCAATAACGCAGCAATAATCGATATTTAAAATATTTGAAAATACCCTATTGTACGCGCTATTTTATTACCTGTATCAAAAATCGTATCTAGTTAGTGTATCTGTCTAGTCATTGGCTGTTATATTAATCTTTATTTATAAGCGATCATTTTCATTGGAGAAAATGACCAGAAATTGCTTTTTTAGTCTTTCATTGTGATCCATACTATTACGTTTAAATGGTCGATTCCGATAGAGTATTGGTTTTTTTATTCAATGGTTAGTATCTTACAAAATAAAATCTTAGATAGGAGGGTAAGCAACAGTTGTGTTGCATATAAAAGAAACTTAGACGGAAATGCCATTTTGGACATCCATCGCGTTAACATTATCATTGGCTGTAATGATCTTATATCTCATAAGTACGTAGGAGTATTAAGCAACCATTTCCATTGGATAAAATGACCGGAAACCGCTATTTTAATCTTACATTGCCATCTATAAACAAACACAATTTCCGTGTAAGGAGAGTTATGTTCAGTGGTCTCCTTATAGGTACTACAATAAATAGAGAATTTTCGTTTGTGCATAAGTAGACAAGTTGATTTGACCCTTTTATCACAAAATGTTTAACAATTCTCCGTGCCTTTCTTATGATGGCAATTTTTAAAGATCTACATAGATCTAGATCAATTAAGGTAAGTCGGGGGAAGACGCCACTGTGGAGCGAGATGCCACCCCAACATTTTTGAAAATTCCTCCAACCTATCTCTGTAAAATTTTATGTATAGGTTGCTTGTGATTATAAGCTACTAGCAAACATCGTTGAAAACGAGTTTTCGCAAGTCATCGAAAAGTTTTCTAAAAAATTAGTTTTTTATGTTTGACAAAGTTTTTGCTACATCTCAGCTTTTAAATTTTATTAGGTGTTTTTTTTGTGTTATCGATATCAACGAATTGTTAGCTAAAAGACGGCACTTTTCACGTCTATTGTAACTTTTGCAAAAAAATTCGCATCAAATTTGATTTAGTTAGAGAGTTTTGCATTTTCACCCATAGAATGGGGTAAGACGCCACATTAGTGCAAAGTATGTAACTTAGACTAATTTTATTTAGATTTATAGTAATAATGTGACAATAGGGCCCACAATGATGAAAATGTGTAATGAAAACTATTACGATAGCAATGGGCTTCGTAGATTGGATTTGCTGCATAATTTGCAAGAAGTTGTTACACGAAAGTTGTACATGGATTAATGACAGATGTAACGATTGAAGTCAATAATATGTAAGGATAAAACGGTTTTTTTTTTCGTTTAGTACCGTTTCCGACTTTCTATTCGGGACTAAAACTCACTATGGCATCTTACTCCATGCATTTTTGTCAAGATTTTTTTGTCGAAAAATAGAAAAAATTTTTTTTAACTATGTTAACTAATAATTTATGTTGATTTGATATTGCTATCTAATAGTGTATTCTTTGAGGGATAAACACATATTTTTAAATTAATCTAAATGTGTATAATAACGTTTTTATAAATTAATTAAAAAATGTATGGCATCTTCCCCCGACTTGCTTTAAATGGGGTCTAAAAAAAATTTTTTGGAAATAATTTAAAAATACATAGTAGGTATGCCAGAATACTTAAAATACCTATACTGGTACTGCTACTTACTGCTACTGCTACTTAATTACTCGAAGGCACAAAAATACACGCTAATAAAAAGACAAAAATTAGTAAAAGTGGGAATAGTAGTAAGTAGCATTTTGAATTCAAAACTGAAGAAGTCTTTCTAAAATGAAATAGGTGTTTATTCCATTGAACGATATATAGTTATATATGATTTGAAAGTCATTGCTGGATTTTTGCTAAAACGATCCGCTATGAAATCCATTGTAACCATATATGAACCACTGGGAATAAGTGGAGGAAACTTAGATGCATCTGGAGAAAAATTACAGATGTGATAAAGTGTATTCTACAAAAAAAATTAAATTTTACAATTACCCTAATCACAAAAATAAATAAATATTGTTGGTTTATTTACTTTATACATTGGACACTCCGAGAAATTTCCACATTGTCGAAAATTTTTCATCCCTAATAAATTATTCTTCACCGAATCACAAAAATTTACTCGATAACGTATAGGAAACTCTCGATATTCGTTACTTAAGAATTTATTATATTGAACAATAACCTATATTATTTTAAATTGATATTAGTAAATTGGATTTTTTAATTCTGAAACTTACATCAACGTTATTTCCCAAATCGTGGTAGAATTCGAATGTTACGTTACAAAGTGGTGTTGTTCTGTTATATTTAAAAGTAACAATTTTAGGCTTTTTAACAATAGCGGGATCGTATCCAGCAAGCTCGAGTCGTTCAAATTTTAATATATAATCGTGCTGGTTGAACTGAAACAATTGGAGATTATTGACAAATTGTGAATATTTTTGAAAACCAACTTTAGCAAAAAAATCTTGAGGCCCCTCTGCTCCCACTAACAGATTTAACAATCCATGAACAATAATTTTTGTTAACCACTTCATAGTGTTAGACTCAAATACACAGGAATAATGAACATATTTTTTTATTTTTTCCCAACTTTATGTTGTAATTTGATGTATGATTAGGTTGAAACAATAGTGGTACACGTTTGCCCAGATAAATAATAACCTTATCTCAAGGCTATTCGAAATATTCAAAAGTAATGATATGTTCATGTGGATAATGGTTTAGTGAAAATTGCTCGAAAACAATTGCTCGAAAGAAAATTGCTCGAAATCAATTGCTCGAATGGAAATTTCCTCGAATGGAAAGTTCCTCGAATGGAAAGTTCCTCGAATGGAAAATTCCTCGAATGGAAAGTTCCTCGAATGGAAAGTTGCTCGAATATCAATTTCTCGAAAACACAATTGCTCGAAATAATGAAATGAGTCCCCGTAGAAATAAATGAAAAGCCATAAAAAAATTTTGCTGAGTATATCCTAAATTATAAGCCGATAAGTACACAAAGCCGGTTCAAAAATAATTAGATATAATATTTTAAATATCACTGTACCGAGTTTTGGGGTACGCTGGTAAAATCGCTTTGTAACTTTTTATTATTTATATCAGAAAAAAATAATGTGTCTACTAATTTATGCTCATTTGGACAACATTTAAAAGTCCATTTTATAACAAGAAAGTAAATTTTAGAAAAACTGATAAAGCTGCATTTATGTAAGTAACTTATTTCATTATTTCGAGCAATTGTGTTTTCGAGAAATTGTTATTCGAGCAACTTTCCATTCGAGCAACTTTCCATTCGAGGAACTTTCCATTCGAGGAACTTTCCTTTCGAGGAACTTTCCATTCGAGCAATTGATTTCGAGCAATTTTCTTTCGAGCAATTGTTTTCGAGCAATTTTCCTCAACCCGTGGATAATATAGAGGAAGTAATTTTTTAAGATTGTCTTTGTTTAAGTTTTTGGAATATTGGGGCTCTATAATAGTAAAGTTACTCTCAAAAACTATCTTATAGTTCAGTCATGTTTAAATCACTTGCGACTCATCACTCTAAAGTCTAAACATCAATATGTAGTAAACGTACAGGTATAATATTTTAAGATGAGGAGCGGTAGGGATAAGTTCGTGCAGGTTTGGCCACGCCCCTTTAATAATTTAATACGTTGACTATGGCATGGGAGGGGAAAAATACCAATTTAGGTGCATCCCCTCATCTCGTCAGCTTAAAATATTTAACTCCATCTCCGTTCTTAAATGTCAGAAACGTCAAAATTAAGTAAGTTAATTCCTTGTTTGTCTATGGTGGCGACACAGTATGTTTTGATGTGCATTTTAAGCTTTTAATGTTTTAATTTTAAATTAAATAAAGTTGTACTGCTCAAGTTAATTTTATTTCAAATTATGAAATCGGACTGATTTATCTATTGACAGTAGGTTCAACGGTCAATATTTTTTGAAAATGTCTACCTTGAACCTCCTGAAAGTGGAAGACTCTAACTAAAACATATGCTTTCAGGATGCATCCTGACGCACACGATGGAATGTAAATCTGCGTTTTAGGACGTAGGGAGGCTTGATGATCAATGATCTAGTATAAATGCTACTTTGCTTAAAGATTTATTCAAAGGCGCCAAACAAGTGAGACGCAGAGGCACTGGGTTTTGGGAGCCGAGAAACCCTCACATCTTGCCACTGTTAAAACTGACGATAAAAACATCAAACGATTAGCATAGAAAATGCAACAGAAATACCATTTTGGACATCCATCGCGTTAACATCATTGATGGCTGTAATGACCTTTCCTTTATTAGGCAATCATTTCCATTGGACAAAAACACAGGAAATCGCTATTTTAGTCTTCCATTACGATCTATGAATAAACACAATTTCCGTGTAAACCACAATAAATAGAGAATTCTCGTAAAGAGACAAGTTGATTTGACTCGTTTTCCACAAAATCTTTAACAATTCTTGGTGAGTTTCTTATGAGGCAATTATTAAAGATCTACATAGATCAATTAAATGAGGTCAAAAAAGGTTTTCTTGCAAATGATTTAAAAATACATAGTACGCCAGAATACTTAAAATACCTATAGATACTGCTATTTTATTAATTGAAGTCACAAAAATACATGCTAATAAAAAGACGAACACTAGTGTAAGTACGAATAGGAGTAAGCTGCATTTTGAATTAAAAAATGAAGAAATATATCCCCTAAAAAGAAATATATTTTTAATCCAAAAAACGATAAATAGTCATATATCCTTTAAGAGTCATTGCTGGATTTTTGCTAAAACGATCAATTATGAAATCCATTACAACCATATATGAGCCACTAGGAATAAATGGAGGATACTTAGACGCATCTGGATAAAAATTACACATGTGATAACGTGTATTCTACAAAACAAAATTTAAGTTATATTACCCTAATTACTGCAAGACAGATTTATATTGGCGAGCGGTGGAAATATATACCTAAATTGGTATTTATCGCCACCAAAGCAGTAGTAAACGTATTTGGATTACTAAAGCCAAATCTGCGCGATTTTATCCCTAAAGCTCGCCATCAGGGATCTGTGTTGCAGGATAAAAAAATAATTGTTGGTTTATTTACTTTAATCATTGGACACTCAGAAAAATTTCCACATTGTCTAAGATTTCCCATCCCTATCACATTACTCTTCACAGAATCACAAAAATTTACTCGAAAACGTATAGGAAACTCTCGATATTCGTTACTTAAGAATTTATTAAACTGGACAACAACCTAAATTATTTTAAATTGGTATTAGTACTATGGATTTTTAATTCTGAAACTTACATCGACGTTATTTCCCAAATCTTGGTAAAATTCCAATGTTAGGTTACAAACTGGTGTCGTTCTATTATATTTATAAGTGACAACTTTAGCGTGTTTTACAATAGCGGGATCGTATCCACCAAGCTCGAGTCGTTCAAATTTTAATTTATAATCGTGCTGGTTGAACTGAAACATTTGGAGATTATTGACAATTTTTGAATATTTTTAAAAACCAACTTTAGCAAAAAAATCTTGAGGCCATTCTGCCCCCACTAACAGATTTAACAATCCATGGACAATAATTTTTGTTACCCACACCATAGTGTTAGACTCAAATATATGGGAATAACAAAAATTCATTTATTATGTACATGTCATTAATCGATCATTAATGTACTTTTGAAACAATAATGATACACGTTTGCCCAAACGATTAAAAACCTTATTTCAAGGCTATTCGAAATATTCAATTGCAATGATATGGTTGGTCATGTAGATAATAGAGGAAATACTTTTTAAGGTTTTTTTTTAATATTCTTTTGTGCAGTATTGGGTCTCTATGACAGTAAAGTTACTCTCAAAAAGTACCGTACAAGGAAGGAAACTATTCAGGTTTTTGTATTTACATAATTGTCCATTTACAACGAAACAATATTAAAACACATTTACACTGCCTACGTCTAGACTCGACTTCGTCTCATCTTACAAGGGAACTGACTCGCCGAAAAAAGTGTCACTTTTACTTCTTAACAAACAATATACTATTTTTTTGTAACTATAAAATTTAATAGTGTCTTATTTAATGAGGAAAATAATTGACATTTTGTCGTTCAAGTGTAATTTAGCCATTATGCGAGTTCAATACAATATTTTATTTCCAACTAAGTCCAAATTGGTTTGATAAATTTTGCATATATTTTTGAATAAAATAATTGTAAATAAAATAATTATATTCAACTTGTACCTACCGATGAATTTTATTTTAAAGCGAAATTCGAAGATTCGATAATAAAATGAATTAAGCCAAAATAACGATGGCAATGTTTTATTCATTATATCGTTTTGTCTTTCGTTTAAAATCAAACCTCATTAATTGCATTTATATAAATACGCAATTTTAATTTTTCAATTTCATTTCAAACAATTTCATACATTTCAAAAGAAATAACTTTTGAAGTTGAAGTTTGCGATAAACTCGAAATGTAAAATAAAACAGAAATTTAAAGAGAAAACATCAAATATGAATCCACCCTCGACTTCTTTTACGATGAGCTTACAATATCCGAAACTAGTGCTACAAAAGGGACTAAAACAAGCTAATCGAGGTTTATCTTATCTTATCCCTAAAAATAAGGTTCTTTTTGTTACATCTTCCGGTTATACCACAAGAGTTCAACAGGACGTTCGTATTTTAAAATAAGGCACGTCCTATTTAACGCCATTAAGATCATCTCGACCAAAAAATATAAAAACACGATTTATCCGAGAAATTATAGGGTGAAGTTGAACAGGCGATAAATCGTAAATTTGGCAACATTGTTTGGCATATTTTTGGTAGTTTAATTCAAACAGTATTGCTAATTTATGCTGCAATTATGAGTAAGGCTCGTACCGTGTTCTCGTAGCAACTGTAGAGTAATTGCCAGATCTAAACGACCTTAAATGCGCAGAAGAGCAAGTGAGAAAGCTGTAGAAAAAGACGTCCAAACATTGTTTTCACAATAGTTCTCACGTATTGTCTAACCTTCGTTATGGGGTAGTACACGATTTTGCTTTCCGCGCAGGTCGTTTAGATCTGGCAATTACTCTAACAACTTCCCAGTAGACTTGTTAACGACCGAATCCTAACGACCTTACGATTTTACGGTTTTACTTACAGATTTGTTTAGAATCGCAGCATTAATCGACTCTGGATGAACAAGAATTGAGATATTCCAAATGCACGCATTGCCCATACCCTTAAATGCTAATTAGCGCACTGCTCTAACTCATCCATTGTACAAAATCTGCAAACAGATACTCGATTTTTCACTATGAATGGTCAATCATTTTTAAAATACTTAGGACACTTAGCAATCTTTTGCGCAACTCGGAGGCAGAAATAAAGAGAATGGTTGAGTTCTGATTTGATACTAAATAACTAGAAAACTTATGCAGGAAGTTCAGAGCCGTACCGCAATGCCCTCTTACGACGGAAACCGTTTTTTTTTTAAGAAGACTTTGATAACAACCTCTTGTGAGTTACGTGTACAGTATTCCTTTGATCTGTCGGGGCCCCCCCTTCGCTAAATGACGGTAAGTGACGTGACGTCATCTCAAACTTGAGAAAAACTTTTATTAGTCAAATGGCCTAACTGTTTATTTAGTGAGTGCCCTTCGGTCCCTAATAAATTTTTAAAATCTGTAATAACAACTTTTTAATCAGCTGACGTCTATCCTGCCTGATGTAAACATAATATTCCTTTTGTTGTTATCGAAAAAGACTTGGATAACAACATCTTGTGAGTTACGCGTATAGTATTTCTTTGATCTTTCGGGGATTCCCCCTTCGCAAAATGACGGTAGGTGATGTAAACGTCACTTCAAACTTGAGAAAGACTTTTGTTAGTGAAATGGCCTAACCGTTTGTTTAATGAGTGCCTCCTCGCTCTTTAATAGATTTTAAAAATCTGTAATAAAAACTTTTAAATCAGCTGACGTGTATTCTACCTGTACATATTCCTTATACTGTTATCTAAAAATACTTTGATAACAACCTCTTTTGAGTTAGGTGGACACTACGTGGACAGTATTCCTTTGCCTTGGGGGGTTCCCCTTCTCTAAATGACTGTAGCTGACGTAGACGTCACCTCAAACTTGAGAAAGACTTTTATTAGTCAAATGACCTAACTCTTTGTATAATGAGTGCTTCCTCGCTCCCCAATAGATTTTAAAAATCTGTAATAATAACTTTTTAATTAGCTAACGTCTATCCTACGAGCAAATATTCCTTTTGTTGTTATCAGAAAATATTTTACATGTTTGTCTCATATAACAATACGTGCTAAAACCCATGAATGTGCTATTCAAATGATATTTTAGAAATTATTTGTGAAATGTAGAAAATTTTCATTAAAGGTAATAGTGAGTGATCCAAACTACCGTGTATCGAGACCAATTCTCGTGTTGACTCATAAAATGCGACTGCATCACACTCTTTTTATAGCCCTGTTATCGAGCTCCATAGTCACATTCTGACAATTTAACAACACGAGTACTTTAAAATTTAATAACCTTTTAGAATGGTAACAATTTATTTAAATAAAGTGAATGAGTGTTCTCAAGAGGTATATTACTTTTTATTACTTTTAAAGTACCTATATACGTTATAAAACCTACAATTCCTTTATTGCACATTTTTCAATTGATTTTATTTCTACGGCATTTGCATTGTAACCGACACAAAGACCAACTTGGAAAAACGAAATGGAAATGGACGATATTGGTTATTATATAATTTATAACTTTGTGCTAAACACCATGAAAGTTATTATTAGAAAAACTTTTCTTGTTATTAATTTCCCCTATATTTACCTCTGTGTGTGCTGTGCTGTGTCTTATCGTAAACGTCAATTTTATAATTTAAACTCACGTTATATCTGCTCTACAAATTTGTATTTATAAAGTTTTAATTGCAAATAAATTAGCTTTTGACAAAATGATATACTTGAGCATAAATGTACGTCTTTAAATCGATAAGTTGATTGAAAAAACGATAAATCAAATTTCTAACAGCTTAAAACTTTAATAATTTGACGTTAGTGTTCTAGACCAATCAGAATTTATGAATAATTAAAAGATCAAATCAAAAAGTTCCATGTTAAATTTAATGTCGAACTAAATTAATCAAGAGCTTTATAGTACCAACTGTCAAACAACTACTGCCTTATATTTTATTTGTTTGTCATTTCAATAGTAGAAACACAATCATCCGTGCACACATCGATTGGGACACCCGGTATATTCCAATTCAATTATTAAAAATAACAAATTCTTCTCTTTTTTTAAATTGTTTGAAATATTGCAACGTATTTAAAGTGAAATAAATAAATGTAACTTTGTACCTTGCTGTGCCTGAATACATTCGTCTTGTCACTTGTCTTATCTTCTAAAAAAAGGGTTTCTCCTACACTAACTGACACATAAGAAATCGTACCAAGTTTTCCAAGTTCATACGAAAAGACTAAATAAACAATTACAGGCCCGGTCTCAAAAAAACCTAAACTGAAAGTTGTAAAAAATTTTGTTTTTGCAAACTTTTTTACTTCTAAATCGATTGAATAGCATTAGTTTCAAGAGAATTCTCGTAAGAGAATGGAATAGCACCAAATTACTTCTCATTCGAGAACGATTTGAAAGAATTATTCAACACGCGTGCACTTAAAAACCTATTCTAGCTAGAGGCGTTCGAATGGGCTCACCTTAGCACTTTCCACTTGTACTTTGAAAACTCGCAGCTTTGACAAAAATCTTAAAACTTTTTGTGAGAAATTTAATTTCGTCCCTTTCGAGTTTATTCTTAATTTTATGGTTTATTGCACCTTTAATTAGATATTCACAATTCTTGGTGGATGCTCGAATGGACCACCCTCTCAACTTTTCGTCGGAATTACTTCAAAAATGAGTTTATGGAACAAAAGTTAATTACAAACTTTTTCGTTTCATTCTTTTAATTTTTTACAATTTAATGTTTTACAATTTAGAAGCTTGGATTAATTAATTATCTTGATTTAAATAGACCCACCTTCTCATGATTGTTGCTCAACTTTTTTTTTTAAATTTAAATTTATTTTCCCATTGATTTATAACGATGTTGCCTTTTTCTTCTCGTAGCGATTATGTAGCCTATAACGCCTAACACAAAAGTTTAGATAAACTTTTATGTTTAAAATTTAATTTCGTACTTTTTCTCTATAAATTTTTATTGTCCGCAGTATCGCTTATTAAATATTACTGCATATAATAACAGACGGGCACTTCGAAGGTATGTAGTTTTAAAAGTCGAGATTATGAACACGTCTTTTGATCAAAATTTAGAAACCTTCAAAGAAACTGTAAAGCAATTTTATAACTTTATAATTAATTTTCAAATGTTGGACCATGGCTGACTGTAGGAAAATTTCTTGTTTATGAGCAACTTTTTTTGTACATTTTCTACCTACCAATCTACTAACAAAAACTATACAATACAAAATAATTGCTATTGCAGTTAAAAACAACGATTGTGGCCATACCGGGATCTTTTTTGTGCGTGCTATTCCCATTTCCGGTTAAATCGGCAATAAATGTAAAAAGTATTGGGTGTCTTCAGACAATGTATTATACGAGCTTCCTATTATACGAGGAAATTTTGAGAAAAACCGTTTGAAAATTTTGATCCATTCTAGCCCCTTAAAGATTTTACATTAAAAAAATCGTAGCTCCGGTTCCGCTCGGGCCATTTTTATTAAAAAAAGAGAGTTTGATAGAGAATAACGTTGTCTCCAGTTCCGCTCGGACGAATTTATCCCTACTGTTCCTCAAGTTAAATTTGTTTAGCGATATTTAAATTATTAAAGGGGTGTGGCCTAATCTTCTCGAACTTATCCTTCCTGCTCGCCATCAGGGATCTGTGTTGCAGTATTTATCTACGTTACGGTAATGTAGGTAACTAAAACAAAATTTATAGAAGTCACATTAACTTGTTACTATAGCGAGATTAATCAATGACCATTAGCTCGAGGCTAGTCCGCTCTCTCGAAACTACAAGAAAAGAAGAAAAAGATCCTAAATAAAGAAAACAATAAGATGGAGATTCGCCAGCAGCAAATTCGGAAAAATATTTAATAAACATACAATAATAAACAAAAGAAAGTTTTTAGAAATTACTTTTAATGAATTTTCCACTTAAAGAAAACTTTTGTTAAAACCATTCTAATTGAGTTCAAGAAGTTTAAATTTTGTCCTTTAGAAAATATGGCGCTTATAGAGAAATATTACATTATTAAACATAAACAAACTCAAAATGATGAAAGAAAACAAATAAGTAAAAGAAAAAAGGACCTATTGTGTAATAAAATTCAAGTGTCTCGCAAACCATACGAAAGAGTTGATTTTACACAAAACTAATATAGGGGAAAGTAGCCTAAATTGGGATATGTAGGAAAAATGGGACATGGTTGTTTCTCATTCTATTAGAACTGAAAATACCACGAATTGTAATATAATAAGTACGCTTCATCGCAGTTGTTGCTATACTATGTACAAATCTATACTATTAGTAGATAAAATGAAAAATTGCCGACATTTTGTAAATAGTACATTCAGGTATTTCTTTTTCATTTTTACTATTGTCGGATCAATATTTGGATGAAGCAATAACCATACTATACCATATTCATTTTTTTAATTTTTGCAACCATTAGTTTAGACTATATTTAATGTTAAACGTTAAGTATCCCATTTTAGACGACATTCCCCTACATTCATCTCAAAAATGCTCTAATTAAACAAAAAGAAATTTTAATTTCATCAAGCGGAAGCAATTACGAGCAGTTGCACTAATTATTACTACTCCAGATATCGATCTGTTATCTCTTTGGTTTTGTTACAAATCATACCAAATTAAAATATCCCTTCAGAAGGGATGTATTTTTCAACTTGAGCTTGTTGAACGAAGTATAACAATTTGAAAGTTAATTAGTCGTAGAAGGTAATAATGTTTACATAGAAAAATTTCAAATTCTCATATAAAATTGCTTTAAATGTAAATTAATCTTGGATTACACGCTAGAACAGACTTTATTGGTAATTATACCTTGTTTAATGTTTTTCCAAGATAATAAAACTCAACTAGAAACTGTTTAAAACTTCTCTGCCTTGATTAATCGGTTTACAAGAAGTTATAAGTTATATTATCAAGATTTATAAAACATCTTATCTTAAAAACATTTTGTATTATACCTAAAATTAACTTTCTTTTTATAATACCCACTTCATCGGCCCTTTTATTTTTTGGTAAAGTTCACCTTCATAAATGTCAAATAATGTCAATCAAATGCTGACTTTTTTTAAACTTTAAAATTAGTTACGTAGGTAGGTATATCACGAGTGCGTTGAATTTTCTCAAAGAAATTTGATAAAGGTAAGGTAGTTGCTTGAAGGGCTTTAAATGAAAACTTTACGTCTAATTTGATATTTCTCGAGTTTGGTTGCTTTCAAAGTAACGTCATTAACCCTAAGATGTATAATCTGCTGCATGAACACGGTGTATGAGATGGGCTTCAAAAGCGTCAGTGTAAAAGCGGCTATACGAAGATCCTAATGTAAATATTGTTTATAAATAAGGATTAAAATGATTAGCAACAAACGAATATAGGGATTACAAATTTAGCTGTTTTAAGGTGTAACCATTAACCTCTCGAGAAAGAAACGACGTTCACAGATGATATTCGGGAAATAACAGAGTAATTGTTTTGCTCCCCCAATGAGACTTCTTATAGAATTCAAAATTACCACCAGAAGTGGAATTCGCATCCAACCTACAGTTCCATCACATTTGAGCATTAAGAACAGCTTTTACAGAACCCATACAATCCCTGGCTGGGACTATGTCAATAGACCTGGTGGTGGTGACGAAAGGTACGGTGCTACACAACGCCAAGCAAGAGCTTGATTCCCAATGTAAGATCATGGGTCACAAAAAACACTATCAGTGGCCATTTCAATCACTAGCGCAACTGCTGGTACTGCGAGAGGAAAGGAGAGGAAAAGAAGTGGACGCTAATGTAAAATACGCCCTCCTCATAGCCTACATTGATGATACTACGTCGAAGACAATATTGCTATCTCTGAGAGTGGGAGAGAAACTGAAAGGTTAAAGCACTTGTATAAGCATCCTGCTGTTTTTTCTACCTTAGAGCTTAGAAGGGGGCTTAGCTTAGAATGGGGCATAGAAGAGGCAGAAATCTCTGTAGCGAGATGAATAGGGCTGGAAATAGATTGATCTACGATTTAAAACAAATTCTGAGATAAACAATAAATATGTAACTAAGCCGCCCCTAGGCCATGACCTACTGTGACCTTCTGAATAATCCGTTACTAGTCGTCTCAATTTTTGAACAGCGTTTCATTCCTTCTTTTCAAGTATGTACACCCAGTACATCACACAAAGCATGCAAAATACTTTCATGGCTATCAGTATCTATGTCAGTTAATCACAAATTTGTGTCTTGAAAAATAGAAAACCAACGCCGCCATATAGGGTATTAATGCTTAACGATATACTAACGCTAACGCTAACGCTAACGCTAACGCTAACGCTAACGCTAACGCTAACGCTAACGCTAACGCTAACGCTAACGCTAACGCTAACGCTAACGCTAACGCTAACGCTAACGCTAACGCTAACGCTAACGCTAACGCTAACGCTAACGCTAACGCTAACGCTAACGCTAACGCTAACGCTAACGCTAACGCTAACGCTAACGCTAACGCTAACGCTAACGCTAACGCTAACGCTAACGCTAACGCTAACGCTAACGCTAACGCTAACGCTAACGCTAACGCTAACGCTAACGCTAACGCTAACGAACATAAAATAGCTGCTGATGTTAGGTTAGTGCGTAGCCTCGTCGATGCACCTCATCTCGCACTGCCCCTAGCACCTCACTTAACATTGCACTGAAAAAACGAATAAACCATTGTTTTAAAGGAAGTGTGCTAAGAGAGGGTGCTATGATTCAATGTCAGTCTCATGATATAAAGCAATACTTTATAGACTTTTTTAATTATCATGATATGAAGCAACTTTACCAAATTGAATCTCTATATATTAATCCTCGTGTATAAGCATGCAAGGCCTATAAGACCCGGGTCGCATGTTCGTATGTAGCGGACGTGTAAGATAAGCTTACACGTTCAGGTTTTTTCGAACGCTGAATGCTTGTGCTTATAAGACGAGGCGCAACTAATGCAAGCGACTTTTTAAAAAAAAATTTAATAAATAATTTAAAAAAACTTTTAAATTTTATATGCAGATAATTTGCCTATCTTACACGTCCGCTACATACGAACATGCACCCGGGTCATGCTTCCTAGAATTAATACTGGGGACCTATATTGGGTCTTCTAGTGATAGGACTCTTAAGAATTTTTGTACCTTAAACAAATCAGTGTTAAAAAGCTGTGAATGCTATAGTGAAATAAAAAATTTGGCGGGCCTAGGAGGCCCGGGTTGAGCATGTTAGGAGTTTAACCGTTCCATTTTAACATTTAATTCAAATGTGAGTTGAGCAGGATTATTTCATAACTCAATTCTTAAATACATACGTTTAAATAACACAAACGGGGTATGTTGATAGGTTTAAATTGTTAGAGAGGACGTAAGCTGACATAAATATTTAATAATATTCCAGAATTATGCGGAAAGGTAACATCCCTACGACTTTAATAAAACAAACTGATAATGCCTTTGTTTAATTAGACAACAGTAGGTAGTAGCAAATTGAAGTGTCAGAATGTGAACAATTAATTTTATATTTTAATCTTGCAAATTTGTAACTCGGAATGCTTTAGATAAAATCAATATAAACTGACTAAAACTAAATTATAAAAAAATCAAAGCCTTATAATGAAAAGTAAAGCTTTTAACTAAGTGTAGAAACTCCAAGAGAGCCTTGATTGAAGTGCGGATTCGATGCCTGGAGCGTTGTTCAAACATTCTCCGGAACAGGACTAGATTAAATCCCTTGTAAATACATCATTCGCTCGCCAAAACAGATTCACAAACTTTATTATTGTATCTACCTATTAATTGTTTTTAAAGCTTACAAAATAAATAAAAATCAAAAAAAAAGTTACTTTTGAATACTATGTTTCAAAACATCGTTTTTCTTTCTTTGCCTATACCATACCCCAGGATAAACAGGGTGAATTTTTGTATAAAAATTAAATAAAATTTAATTAAGCACTTGCCTTTTTATTTGTATACTCATAGTTCATTAACTCTCGAACATAATTAAAAATTGGACGTACCTGAAAAAAAACCTGTTATTAATATTTTTTTTAATATTAAAACCTTGTAAAAACTGGCATATTTTAATTTGTTTTCAGTTAAACAACAACATTTTAAATACAATATAACCAATTACTAAAATAATTTATTCTTACAAGAATACAACAAACAAGAATTTGTTGTCATCTGTTGGTTTTTTAGTTTTAGAAATTTAATATTTTTTTTGAGCTAATAAATAGTTCTTTATGATATAAGGACGAAAAGTAGAATTTGTCGCACAAATACGGGAAGTTGCTGGAAGAGGCGAAGCCGAGTCCTGCAAACGTACGAGTCTAAAAAACATTTTCGTCCGTGTGTCATATAATATTTAAAATTCGATTGTAAGAAATTTTCAAAAATACTAATAATTATTTTAATTTAATAATATCATTCTGACATTTATTTTAATTTAATTATATCAAAATCTGTCAATTAACAAATTTTACAGACCGAAAAAACAGTTTTCGCCGTGTGAGAAATAAAATTTCTTAGAAAATTTACAGAAATTTTCGCCTGCGCGCGCATTAGAGGAAAAGATTCTGCCCACCCTGAAATTTTAGGAACCGACGCCCATGCTTCAACTGCTTCATTTTCAAAATACAGGGTGGTAAAGTTTGACTACATGCCAAGGAGCGCTGAGATTTTTTTTTAGAAAATATGACCTACTACAAAATATCCTTGATGGCCAAATGTGAAAACTCTCTTAAAATTACAATTGAGAAAAATTAAAAGAAAATGAAATAATTAAGAAAATTTGAAATTAAAAAAACACGTTTAAAAGAGAAGAAAACAATTATTGAAGTTACGAAAAAATAACTAATCCCATTTTCCAGAGTTTAACCAAGCTAAAAGAATTTTCTTTTTATTTTCTCAAAACTTTTTAAACGTGTTCTCGACTAACCTTGGAAATTTCGAAAGTAAAACCACCAAAAACATCCTTTTGTGGTGACGTTTTAATTAAACTCTTGTTATAAGCAACTAATTAAATCAATTAACTGCTTGATAATTAAATTAATTAGTTCTTTATTAATTATGATCGTTGAGTTAAAATTAACTAAACTTTTACGTTATTGTGGTGTAGAAAATTGTTTATTCTGAAAAAAACCTTGTGGAAAACAACTTACAATAAACTTTTAAGTTGACGTTTGAAAATGGTGAAAAATAAAAAACTTGAACAAAAAGTTACTTTCCAAAATAGCACCTATCAAAAATTAATTAAAGGGACAAAATGAGGTGTCTGAAACTTATTACTTTTATAAAGTTACGCTACGAGCCTTTCCTAAAGCTATCAATATACCGTGTGCCAACTTTCAATGCGGAACATAGGTAAATCAGATATTTGCAGTTTGCTGCTCGACAAATAAATCTATATGGGCGGAGCGGTAAGAGGTACCGCCCTTATATATTTATCTGGCGAGCCGCAAACTGTTAAGTGATTTCCAAATGTTATTTTTCCCTAGGTTCCGCTTTAAAAGTTGTCACACGATATGTTTGACTTATCCAGGCCATTAGAATCCGCCCCTGCATACCCTACACTTTAATTTAATTTTTTGATTTAATAATCATTATATTATCATTAATTTATTTTAAAATTTAATAGCGTTTTATCATAAAATAATATATTAATAATAATGAAAATAATTATTTTTGATGCAAAGTTAATTGAACACGAACACGAATTTTAGAATTGTAAATTAAGTTTAGCGATATGCCCACCAAAAAATTTCCTTAAAAATGCGATTAAAAGTCAACCAATTCAAGTAAACTTAACTTGAAATACGCGGAAAATAACGACAAGCTAAATTGGATTACTCTTAATTTTAACTATTTTCCAAAAAAATTTTCCTTTTTCGAGCATATAATGAGTTTGAAATTAGATCGAGATAATTTTAACGTTTTGCTAATGTATTCGACGGGGTGAAAATTATTTAAATTTTTTTTACGTTTTTTTTTACTTTGACATAATTTTGCGCTTCGGTGTGTTTTGACTATTTTATAATATTACAAAATAAAAGAAAATTTCTTGTGGGAATTTAATAAAAATACACATCACTATCAAGAGCTGCAATTTTTAATAAATGTGGATTAATGTTTCTTTGGTTGGTTTTGCGAAATGTTGAAATTATTCAATTAAAAATTAGAATAAAAATTTATTAAAAGCCCTCAACCGAATTTTATTTGATTAACTAATTGATTTTTTTGAAAAAATACCACTGTGTATTTAGTATAGGCACGAGGATGAATAAACCCTCTCTATCAGTATTTGTTTAAAATAATTATTAAAACCAAAAACACAGTATGATCGATGCAGTAACTTCAGAAAATATTTGAACTGAATATTTATAGAGAGACTAAAACTTAAATAGCTTCACGAAGGCTGTGTTATATAACAAGAGAAAGGAATTAAAAATAATAAATTGTCTGAAATTAATAAGGACATACAAGAGGTAAAAGAGAAGAAACCAGCGGAGGATCATGTGATGAAAGAAAACAAATTCCTAACAATTGAGAAGATGATTTAATTAGCCCACTACTCAAGGAGGAAGACGAAGAACGGCCTTGAACACATGGAAGGCGAGGAACGTTCTTGGACACATGGAAGACGAGGAACGGTTTTGAACACATAGGAATTTAGGTTAGTTGCTAAGGTATTCCTTACATCTAAAACTTTAATTTTTTGACAAGTTTTCAGATAATTATTCCTCCTGCTGAACGACGTATTTTCTTCAGAGACAGTCACTACAATCGGAGTCCATACAAAGTTTGATCTCAGAGCTACTGTGACTGTGATAGTCAATCATTTGTTTGGCAAGATTTAAGATGATCATTTATTTCGCTAAAAAGCAAATTTTCTACAGGAAGAGAGAGTCACCAAAATCGGAGTCCTTACAAGGGTTGATCTCAGTGCTACTGTGACTGTGATGTCCAATCGTTTCTTTGGCAAGATTTATAATGATCATTTATTCCGCTGAGAAATAGATATTCATCAGAGAAAGAGAAAGAGTCACTAAAGTCCTTACACGGTTGATCTTACTGCTACCGTGATAGTAGCGACTGTGATAGTCAATCATTTCTGTGGCATGATTTAAAATGATAATTTATTTTGCTGTAAAAAAGATTTTGTTCAGAGAGAGAATCACTAAAATTGGAGTCCTAACAAAGGTTGATCTTTGTGCTACTGTGACTGTGATAGTCAATCATTTCTTTAGTAAGATTTAAGATGATCATTTATTCTGTTGAAAACCAAATTTTCTTTAGAGAGAGAGTCACCAAAATCATTACGAAGGTTCATCTCAGTGCTACTATAACTGTGATAGTCAATAATTTCTTTGGTACGCCATAAGATGACCATTGATTGTGCTGAAAACAAATTTTCTTGAGAAAAAGTCACTATAATCGAAGTCCTTACAAGGTTTGATCAGTGCTACTGTAACCGTGATAGTCAATCTTTTCTTCTGCAAGATTTGAGATGATCATTTAATCTGCTGAAAAACAGATTTTCTTCAGAGAAAATCACCAAAATCGGTTCCTTACACGATTTGATCAGTGCTACTGTGACTGTGATAATCAATCTTTTCTTCTGCAAGATTTAAGATGATCATTTAATCTGCTGAAAACAGATTTTCTTCAGAGAGAGAGAGAGAGAGAGAGAGAGTCGCCGAAACCGGAGTCCTTACACGAGTTGATCCGTGCTACTGTGACTGTGATAGTCAATCTTTTCTTCTGCAAGATTTAAGATGATCATTTAATCTGCTGAAAACAGATTTTCTTCAGAGAGAGAGAGAGAGTCACTGAAACCGGAGTCCTTACACGAGTTGATCCGTGCTACTATGACTGTGATAGTCAATCTTTTCTTCTGCAAGATTTAATATGATCATTTAATCTGCTGAAAAACAGACTCTCTTCAGAGAGAGAGAGTCACTAAAACCGGAGTCCTTACAAGGGTTGATCAGTGCTACTGTGACTGTGATAGTCAATCTTTTCTTCTGCAAGATTTAAGATGATCATTTATTCTGCTGATAAACATATTTTCTTCAGAGAGAGAGTCACTAAAACCGGAGTCCTTACACGAGTTGATCAGTGCTACTGTGACTGTGATAGTCAATCTTTTTTTCTGCAAGATTTAAGATGATCCTTTAATCTGCTGAAAAACAGATTTTCTTCAGAGAGAGAGAGTCACTAAAACCGGAGTCCTTACACGAGTTGATCACTTGTATTGTGACTGTAATAGTCAATCTTTTCTTCTGCAAGATTTAAGATGATCATTTAATCTGCTGAAAAACAGATTTTCTTCAGAGAGAGTCACTAAAACCGGAGTCCTTACACGAGTTGATCAGTGCTACTGTGACTGTGATAGTCAATCTTTTCTTCTGCAAGATTTAAGATGATCATTTAATCTGCTGAAAAATAGATTTTCTTCAGAGAGAGAGAGAGAGAGAGTCGCTGAAACCGGAGTCCTTACACGAGTTGATCCGTGCTACTGTGACTGTGATAGTCAATCTTTTCTTCAGCAAGATTTAATATGATAATTTAATCTGCTGAAAAACAGATTTTCTTCAGAGAGAGAGAGAGAGAGAGAGAGAGAGAGAGAGTCACTAAAACCGGAGTCCTTACAAGAGTTGGTCAGTGCTACTGTGACTGTGATAGTCAATCTTTTCTTCTGCAAGATTTAAGATGATCATTTAATCTGCTGAAAAACAGATTTTCTTCAGAGAGAGAGTCACTAAAACCGGAGCCCTTACAAGAGTTGATCAGTGCTACTGGAACCGTGATAGTCATTCATTTTTTTGGCAAGATATAAGAGCATCATTTATTCTGCTGAAAAACAGATTTTCTTCAGAGACTGTAATAAGTAATAAGACGTTTCTTACAATGATTGCTCCTAGTACTACGGTACCAATAGTGGCCATTCTTTTTGTTTAAGGAAAAGATATTAGTCTCAATTTTATTGGTTAGACAGCAAAAATCAAAAAGGAAAAGTTTGAACAAATAAATTCTTTCAGGAAGTAAATTAGTCACTACTTGCGACTTTTCCAACGATGACTCATCAACTAGCATTTTAGAATGTTCCTAACCAAAAACTATTTTTCCATTCTTCCACTTGTCAAGAATTGGTAATTTGTTGAACTAAGGAAACCACTTGGAAATAGTGTGTATCCTCCATATTTCTTCTTAATTTGGCAACAATTAGAATCGTTTTAGGAAGATTTACAAACTCGTAGCAAAAAGCACATGCAAGGATAATTTATTTTAATTAAAGAAACAAAACTATTTAGTCCGAGTAAAAAGGTCGAGAAATTTTATTTGTTTCTTGAAACTTTCTGTTGTAAACTCACTTTATCTTCCGTGTTAGTAAATCAATTTATTTAACACAACTCTTTGAATTAGGGTGTCCCTGTTTAGTTCATTTTTAAACCAATATTTCTTGTTTCTACTGTTTCTAGTAAATTCCTACGTGTCCCAAATTGTAAAATAGCGGACGAGGTTAAGAGAATCCATCACAATGACGTATGTTATACCTGTACACAAACGCTATCTTTGTCTGAGTTGAGTTTCATGTATCATCCTGTCCTTTTTACCAAAGGAACATTTGTCTTCTTGTTGACTGACATTGTACAGTCGTTTCAGAAAGGATTTCTTTGTTACTTGTCTCAAATTGTACAAGTGATATAACGGCCATTTTTTGAGATTTTAGTTCCATTTACTCATGTTAAAAAGAATTGACTTCGCTCGCTTTCAGTTGTGCTCGTTCTGCGTCCCTTTACAAAAAAAATTTTTTCTAAACGAACTTTAAATAGTCGTTTATTACTTTCTTAATTTTCCTTTTTGTCGTTGCACTTTTAAAAGTTTGCGTTAATAAATAACCCTCTTCTCTTCATTTTTAATTAAATTTAATTGCGCCTAAGGATGTTAACTTTTATAGCAGCTGGTGAAAACTGAAAAGAGACAACTTTTTTATGCAAATACACGAATTGGTGGTTGAATTTTCAAATTGTTTTGTTATAAAAACAAATCTTTTAGCAAAAAAACAGAATAATAATAATTAAGTAAGAAACGACCACCCTAAAAGTATCGAAAGAATCATTTAGGATTTAATAAATAAAAGATCAAGTTCTTTCTCCACAAATAACAATTTTGGTTGTTTTTTTATGCCGAATTAAAATGCCTCGTGATGTTTTATCGATAAACTGATATAAGAATTTCATCTATCACTCTTAACAGAAGAGCTTCCATAAAAAAATATCTAAGAAGTTTCTTGAAAAAGTAAATCCGAGACCCTAATAAATAAAGAAAAAAATAGCAAATTTCCATTAGAGTTTTCCTTCTAAAACGTATTATTTTATTTGTACCACCTAACTCGTAGTGGTTGTAACTAACATCAAAACGGATAGAAAAACAAGTTCTGAAAGACTTTTCAACAAAGGAAACAACAATAAAACTCAACTATCGAGACATAACCGGGGGATTTAGGAAAAACGACGGGGTTGCTATATTAATCAATTCATTGCTTGTATACGACACGATAGTTTTAGACGGGGGTGCTCATTAATTAAGAGGTATACGTTGCCATCTGTTCTCGTGTCAAGTACGTGTTACCATTTAATATCTCCAGCTATTGTTCCTCTTGTTCCTCCGTTATTCAGCTTTATGCACCAATTAATTTGTTCACCTCTACTACCTCAACACTTTGTTTTGCTATTCGCATAATATTATGACGTCACATAAAACCTTTGTGTGTACATACACCCAAAACTAAAATAAAACTTAAATTGACTTTTAAATTGTTCTTGCAAAAAAGTTGTTTTTAGCGTATCATGGCTTACTATGTATATAAAAGACACAAAACAAACTAAAACAAAAATTTCGCGCTAAATTAAGCGACAAGAAATTCAAATCAATTCGGAAAATTTAAATTTAGTTTAAGATGAGTTTTAAATGAAATTTATTTTTTTCTTTCAAGTTGGTGAGAAAAGTTTTTTTATTTTTTTATTAACGAGGTGACAGTTAATTAAACTTTTTATTATAGTGTCACTAAAAGTAAAAAACTGAAATATTGCACTAAAAAAGAACATTCTACTACTACCACCACTTGAAATGTGCAACGAAACTTCACTTTTCAAATGAAATTAAAGAGTTGGCAATTTTCATTTAGTTTCAGAAAATAAATAAAATTTTCCTTAAAGCATTTTAAATGAAGAATTTAATGGCTATATATCATTGTAATGTTTGGCACATCCTCACTTAAGCATGTAAAGGGGCTAATAAATATGGCGCAAATTAGCTGTGTTCCTATAATTAACTTCTACAAAATTCAAATCACAGGTAATAATTAAACAACGACACACTTTTCCCTTTTGATTATTAATACTCCCTTCCTATTATTTAACAAACCCATAAAACAAGGGTTGTGGATTTAAAAAATGTTACCTATAACCTAGAGAAAACTCAAGGAAAATTACGAGAAAATTAGAAACGCAACCACACTCTACGCAAAAACAATAAATTTAATCTTAAATTATCTTCTCGAGACAACTCCATTTTAATCACTAGCAATTTACTTCAGCGAAAGCACGAAAGGTGTTACAATTAGAATTGTTTCTTATCCATTGATTTTTGCAAATGAACCACTTATTCAATGATTTAAATGCATACGAACGTACCAAGTGATGCAGATATATGCAAATTTTTGTGAGTTGAAATTCATAAAATCGAGATTTTTTTGATAGCGAATAAAATTTCTCAACTCGAAAGATGTTTGCTAATTTCCACTTTGGGTTTTAATGAGGTAAAAGCGAAGGAGCTGTCTGTCTTGGTTTATCAATCGCGGTTGGTCGAACTTACGTTTAAGAATAAAATAAGGAAATAATAATTAAAAGAGAAAGAGTTATAACGAGCTGCCGACTCGTTAGCGAAACCACAAAAGTTTAGAAAAAATTACTAAGGGTTGGTACTTTGAATCTCGGTTAAAATCTGAACTACTGGTTGATCTCTCACAATTTTAACAGTTTAAATGCGTCGCTAAACCGGTTTTCGCTAAAACGACTTAACGCAAATGCGGATCAACCCTTTACACGCTTAACCCTGGGTAACGGATAGGTCACATTTTTAAATCGCATTAACTAAACTGTTTTGGGAGCTTTTACATGTCATTTTAAATAGTTTTAAGGTAAAGCGATTTAGTTAAAACCGTTTTAGAGAATGTGTGTAAACATAGTACATGACACAAAATACCTAAAAATATCTTTAAACCGCGTTTAACTTAAAAAAAAGTATCAAATGGATTTAACCATTGCTTATCAGAGGTCAGACACTCAAAGTACCGGCTCTAAGAATTTCCAATTTCATCCAAGTCGATGAAGTTGCTCTTATCATCGGTCACTACAAACCTCGTTCGTTATGTATTCTACTAGTTTTGGCACTTCAATGCACTTAACATTTACAAGTTTATTATCCCTAAGCTGTGATTCCCAGTCATTCGAAAATTAAAGAAAATGAGATAGAGCTTCTCGAGACAATTTAATCAGAGTTGAAGCTGAACCTAACCTGTTGTTGGGATCCTAAAAAGTTTCGTCTGAAATTTCTCATTTAGAGAACATAAAAGGCTAGACGAAACGGAAAATGTAGTACAATTGATCCTGCAGAAGGTCCACAAGGTGCTCAATATAAGCAGGCTTCAATTAAGGACGCTAGTGGGCCAAATGTAACCTCGAAAACCGGGTGTTACAGTAAATCTCATATTAATAAATAGTTGAGAACTAACAAAATACAAATTTCTTGTGTATGACTCGGTTACTGTTCTCCCAGATCACCAGACCTGTCCTCAAGACCTAACCAGGCCTTAAGGAGAGACCACCTGACCTGGAAGACACCAACGAGAGAGGTCGAATCCCCAAACCACCAGGCCTGAGAAAGGGAGACCACCTGATGTGGAAGGCACGAACGGGAGGAGCAAAATCTCCACACTACCAGACCTGTCACTGTTCTCCCAGATCACCAGACCTGTCTTCAAGACCTATCCAGACCTTAAGGAAAGACCACCTGACCTAGAAGACACGGACGGGAAGAGCAGAATCCCCACACCACCAGATCTGTCCTCAAGACCTAACCAGACTTTAATGAAAGACCACCTGACCTGGAAGACACCAACGAGAGGAGGCGAATCCCCAAACCACCAGACCTGAGAAAGAGAGACCACCTGACGTGGAAGGCACGAACGGGAGGAGCAAAATCTCCACACTACTAGACCTGTCACTGTTCTCCCAGATCACCAGACCTGTCTTCAAGACCTATCCAGACCTTAAGGAAAGACCACCTGACCTGGAAGACACGTACGGGAAGAGCAGAATCCCCACACCACCAGATCTGTCCTCAAGACCTAACTAGACTTTAATGAAAGACCACTTGACCTGGAAGACACCAAGGAGAGGGGTCGAATCCCCAAACCACCAGACCTGAGAAAGAGAGACCACCTGATGTGGAAGGCACGAACGGGAGGAGCAAAATCTCCACATTACCAGACCTGTCCTCAAGACGTAACCAGATTTTAATGAAAGACCACCTGATCTGGAAGATACCGACGAAAGGGGCCGAAACCACCAGACTTGTTCTCAAGACCTAACCTTAAAAAAAACACCTGACGTGAAAGACACGGACAGAAAGGGCCGAATCCTCACACCACGAGACCTGTCCTGACCTAGCTAGACCGTACTAGAGTGATCATATTAGACATGGGAGGAAAGAGGAGGGCAATTCCTGTCACCAGACCACTAAAAAAAACTACATACCGCAAGCGTCTAAGACGAGTCGACGTGTAAAAAATATGAGGGAGAAGAATGAATCACTGAAACTGTGGCAATGGGTATCTTCATAAACAGTAAAATGTCAAATCTAGGCACTGCTTTTCCGGAACCAACTGAGTCCTCCCCCCCTCAAGAGAACTATCATAGTACGCTTGAACTATCTTCGATAAAAGAAGACACTATAATGCCTCCTGTCCCGTCTGTGAAGCACAGACACATGCTATAAGTGCACGAACCGCCTGGAGTCCTTCATAGCTTTCTGAGACATGGCAAACAGATCAAATAGTTTCTACTATAATGCAACGTATGCAACGTAAGTAAAACCCCTAACTATCAGAATCAGCACCACGTGAACAGTTTATGATTTGTTCGGCGAGCATTAGATGCATTCGCCGCACGTACCAGTTGTGGAGCAGCTACCAACTGCTACATCGCTAGCCCTACTATTGTCACATATAGACATTAAGGAGCGCATTACTAAGTTGTGTATATGTTTCCTTGTTCCTATTAATTAGTTTACTCATAATTAATTTTATAACATTTTAAATTATTCTTACAACTTAGGAATGTAAATACCTCTTAATGTCCATACGTGACATTATATTTTTTGAACCGGCGCCTCCACCATATGTCACGTTTGGTTTCGTGACGTCCTGGATTCTTCCAGGGTGTACCAAGATAATTTGGACTTACAATTAAAGACTAGAAGTTCTAAACATTTACAAGTTTATCAAAATAATAATTTCTTAACATTTTGAATTATTCTTTCAATTTCCCTAAGGAGGGAATGCACCCCTTAATGTTCATATGTGACACTATCGTACGGTAATTTTGTTAAATGAGCAAGTATCGAGATAGTTCGACATAAGATATAATTGAAATGCGCTTGATAAAACGGCAACCGCTCCGCACACGTTCCCAAACCAGGGGTAAGTCACCTAACGATTTGCTAGCTGGGAGCAGGAATTTAACCTTGCGGAACACCAATTTTATCTTCAAAGAAGACCTCTACCGCAGATATAGTCTTATTTTGATGGACAAACGATCTTACGTTTATTAAAAAATATGAGATAGGCGAAAACCTGTGTAAGGCCCAAAAGGTATAGAATTATGATTAAATATACAGAATATTGTATAATCGATTACATTAAAATAATTAAAGCCGCATATAGAGTACGTTGGGGTATATCCAAATGTTTGTCATGAAAAGACCTGTCACATTGTCATTAGTAGAGTCATGGGAGGTTTCCTTGCGGAAAATCTTTATGTAACCAAACATTCAAATACACAAGCATCTGTACAAGGGCTTAAAAAAGTGACACATGTATGTAGTAACATTAGAACCACCCTTAAGTTGTTATCATAAATGTTATTTTGATCGCTACAAATTCCTCCTAAATTTTAACGTTGTTTTAATTTATTATAAAAAAGTTAAAAATTGAATTATTCAAGAAACAAATAGTAAATTTTCACCTTAATTGCGAGATTAATCTAAAGTAGGGTATTAAATTAAAAACTTTTTTATTCTATTTATTTTTTATGTGGTTTTAAAATAAAAAGTGTAGTAATTTATAATTTTAATAAAATTTAAAATTTTAATCTTAAAACATCAATTTCAACTGTTTAAAGTTTAAAGCAAAAGCTTTCCATTATTCCCTTTAATATAACTTTAGAAGAACTAAAGCTCTAAAATTTACAATTTTCCCTCTGAACACTTCCTATTGTACTTCCCGTCATTTTGATTACACTTTTGTTAAGTGCTTGAGGTGTGTGTTATTTTAGGTAGTGCTCGAATTTAATAAGAAATGTCTAAAATAAGGGGAGAAACTCAAAATACTTATTAATTGCGGAGATTGTTTTAAAAAGATAAAGTGGCGTTTATTTGAAGGGAGGCCTTGGAGAGCTAACATAAAACAGTCTGTCTCTTAAGTGAGTTTTCTAGAATATAAAGTAATAAATCTTTTTGGAAAGAAACACCTATTAAAGAACCAAATGACACACAACATGTTCTACATCACCAATTTTTGGTTTAATATAAATTGTTCTCAACTACTAAAGCGTTTTTCTTGCAGTGTACGCTCAACTAAGACCATAATTTCTCAATCTTGCTGAATTTATCACATTATACGCTTGTCTTGGGGTAAATTTCGGTAGTTCCGTATCTGCTTCGGATCAACCTTTTCGCCTAGTTTCTCATTACCTTTTCTTATCCGCGTGTACGTTACGATGCAAGCAAAATATTGCGTTTAGATGAACTTTACCGAGAGAGGGAATTGTATGGATGGTTATAGGCCATCGTAAATCTCAACAATTTTAGGGATGAATTTAAGATCTAAAAAGTTACGATTTACCTCAAAAAATATAACCTATATACGAGCAAACAAGAAAAATATTGATGTTTAAACCATCTTATTTAATGGTGCGTTTACACTAAAAAAATAGTCGTGCAATTTTTAACGCACACGTTGGTTAATCATGTGCATTTCCTCGTTCAGCTCTTCAAGCACTGTCATTTGAGCCCAATCTCAAAGAGATTAGATCAAAATTACACAATTTTAATTTTTGTATTTTCATTATCAGCGTTATCAGTGATAACAGCTGATTTCTTTGTAACTCGGCCACCGCAAGAGCTAAAGCGTTTTATTTTTAGTGTCACTTTGGTGTCAATTTTACCCCTGTATAAATTAGTTCAACCTTATCAGTTAATTAATTCGTAATTTAAGTATTTTAATTATAGCTTTGTAAATTATTAAATGTTTAAATTCAATGTAAAACCATGTGAAGGGTTATAATTAGTGATAAGATGTAGTTAGTGTTTTTTCTTTTTACCTAAGTTAATTAATTGGCACCCCTAAGTCATTCTCATCCCTTAATTAATATTTATTGATTAATTTAAACATGAAATTTTAATTTAAAATTACAAATTTTATAACGACGTGCTCGTAATTTTAGTGCGATTCTATTGAGCTAACTTTTGTTTTCGAGCTCGCGTAAATTAAAAAGTTATTAATTTAATTTATAACAATTAACTGATAGTCGCTCTTGTGTTTAATTTCATTTGCCGCGTTCTCTCGTTTCACCATTATGGTGAGCGGGAGCGCGCTTTAGTTAATTTCCCCTTAGTTAATTTTCCCTTGCCTTCAGCGACGCCCGTGTTAATTAATTAATTAATTAAATTTAATTAATTATTATTTAGTTCCTTTGTAATTATTTCATTTACCCTGTTGCTTTCAGCAAATCCGTGCATTTCCATCGCTCCATCAGGACCCTGTGACTTCTCTTCGTGCGAGACCTCGGGATCTGGTGAACGTCGCCTTCTCGTGCTTTGAGCAAGACCCTATGACCTCTCTTTGTGAGAGGACTCGGGATCTGGTGAACAAAGCCCCCTTGTTTCATCAGGACTCTGTAACCTCTCTTCGTGCGAGACTTTGGGATCTGGTGAACGTCGCCTTCTCGTGCTTTGAGTAGAACCCTGTGACCTCTCTTCGTGTGAGGATTAGGGATCTGGTAATTGTCATTCTTTTGTTTCAACCATCAGGACCCTGTGATCTCTCTTCCTGAGAGAACTCGGAAACTGGTGAACGAAGTTCCTGCTCTTTCATCAGGGCTCTGTGATCTTTCTTCATGAGAGGACTCGGGATCTGGTAAAAGTCGCTTTCACGTGCTTTGGGCAGGACCCTGTGACCTCTCTTCGTGAGAGGACTCGGGATCTGGTGATTGTCATTCTCTTTTGCTTCCACCATCAAGACCCTGTGATCTCTCTTCGTGAGAGGACTCGGGTTCTGGTTGACGAAGTCCCTGCTCTTTCATTAGGACCTTGTGATCTCTCTTCGTGAGAGGACTCGGGATCAGGTGATTGCCATTCTCTTTTGCTTCCACCATCAGGGCCCTGTATCTCTCTTCGTGAGACGACTCGGGTTCTGGTGGACGAAGTCCCTGCTCTTTCATTAGGACCTTGTGATCTCTCTTCGTGAGAGGACTCGGGATCTGGTGATTGTCATTCTCTTTTGCTTCCACCATCAGGGCCCTGTGATCTCTCTTCGTGAGACGACTCGGGTTCTGGTGGACGAAGTCCCTGCTCTTTCATTAGGACCTTGTGATCTCTCTTCGTGAGAGGACTCGGGATCTGGTGATTGTCATTCTCTTTTGCTTCCACCATCAGGACCCTGTGATCTCTCTTCGTGCGAGGACTAGGGATCTGGTGGATAAAGACAAGAACCGAATCATAGAGATATTGTATCTTTCGGAACTTTTTATTTTCTACTAGTACTTAAGGGTACCTACTTAGAACTACTTCTTTTATTTTTAATAAACTTTGTTTTTTCTTATTGACAGTGTGTTTAATTTCGAACCCATTCAGTCTTCGATTTTGAGTGAAGCTGAAGAGAGACTTTAGTACACCACCCGGTTTTCGGTGTTACAAATTTATCAATAAAAACAAGGGATGTGGCCATACCGAGAACTTTTTAGTCCGTACTGTTCCCATTTCCGGTTAAACCGGAAGTAAAGTATAAAGTACTGGGTGTCTCCAGATACCCAGATAGGTTGTTGCTAAAAACTTTTAATATTTTTGTAATTTCCGGTTTAACCGGATACGTTTTGCTAACCGGAAATAGTGTCAAATTATAGATATTCATGGGATTAATTCATGTATGAATTTTCAAGTTTCAATTTTCGTTACGAGAGAAATGACAGATTTTTCAAATTTTTACATTCAAAAAATCATAACTTCAGTTTCGCTAGGTAAAAGTTAATAAAAAAACAGAGTTCTATAGAGAATAACGTTCTCTGTAACATAACTAAAAAAGAAAAAATATGGATGAGGAAATCCATTTTAAAATTTTGACCTATTTTGGCCCCTTATAAGTGGGAAATTTTCAATATATTTTAAAAATCGACTGGGTTAGAACGAAAGCCCTATATTTCGGCTGTATTTTATCATTTTTAAATTTTTATAATAATAATTACCGGCCAAGTTATAAGTGAAAAACCAGAAAATTTGACAATCGTTCTATTGGCCGCCATTTTGATTAAAAAAAATTTTATGCGCCTTAAATAACCACCTTATTTTAGAACACCCTGTAGAGATTTTTTATTAAACTTTTATTAAAGTTTGTCAACAAAGATCTTTCTGAAGTTGTTATTGTTATGCCTTCACTGCATAGGGAGGTGTATCTGTAACGTTCTCGAGCGCTTTAGTCGATGGAAATAGTGTGGACGCACCTTAAAAAAACATATTTTGCCAAATTTCAATATAAATCCTATCTGAGTGCTCTTTTAAGAAATATAAACAACTTTAGATTATGAAAATGTAAATTATTAATTTTAACATTAAGAATTTATGTAAATAATGAAGAAAATTTAAATTAACCGCGTAGTTTCTGAATTCGTGTAATATTTAATAAGTCAATTACAGATAAAATCAACGTTTCATTAAAATAGCTTAAAATTTCCTAAATTATCGTTGATTTATTTAACCAAGTTAAAGATATAAAATAGTCGATTTGGGATAAATTTAATATGAGAGTGAGTGTTATGGTTTTTCTCATAGAGTTCGGAGGTGACTATATTGAATTTTCCAGTTGTCAAATAAATTTTGCTTGCTTCCTTCTTGATAATGTAATAATACGATACGTTACAATCAAATACGACACCCCAATATAATGTTAAAGATCACATTCTCAACAGTCAGTAAATTTATACTTATACGCGATTATCTAGCAAAATCCTCATGCAACCCTTATTTTAATTAAATTTTAAACTATAATATTAAAATAGGTTTCATATTATAAATTTTTTGTAAGAAAAACTAAAATGAAATCCGTGTTTGAAATAGTTACACGAAATTGCAATTACCTTTATATTGCAGTTTCTCACTAATACAGGTTTAAGCACCTACCATTTACTATACCGCGTGTCGAGTTTAATAATTTAATTTTTAAAATACAATTAATTCTTAAGAGAATTTCAATAGAATTTATTGCTTAAAACTATTTTAAAAGCTACTAGCTACTACACTTCGTTCAGCGACTAGAAATAGCTAAGCCACTCCCACAAAACGCGCCCGATATTCAAATAGAATTTTTCCATTGGTAGAATTTTCAAAATACAGTTTGGAACAATCACACAAGAAATCACATGCGTGAATCTTATTTGACAGAAATTTGTGGGGAGTGGTCTAGCTATTTCTGGTCGCTGAACTCTCTATACTAGTTGATTATATTCCAATATGTTGAGGTGAAATTAAGATTTTTTTTGTTGATTTACGCCATCGAATTGTAGCGGTTATTTTTACATTTTCTACTCGATTTTCTATTATTGAAATACGTGGTGAATATTTAATAAAGTACACGCTTTCAATCAAATTTAATGGTACGCACTTTATTACATCATTACGAAAGATTAAAATTACAGTCACAAAACTGTACGTATAAAATTACTTTTTGATTACTATTTTACAATAAAGTTAAGTTAAAAGCACATAATTTTGTAATTTTGAATGAAAATTTATGCAGTTACATTTATAAATTTTCATGTAGGAGGAAGGTTCAAGTGTCAGGTGTTACCAAAAATTGAAGTAACTGCTTGGTATATAACCATTAACTTTCCCCCATTCGTTCACATTGAATATGTAAGAACTGTGATAATTTTGAAAAGTTGTAACTTTGAATAAAAATTTGTAATTTTATTTTTAAACAAAGAAAATTGCAAGCAGTAAGAGCTTTTAACTTTGAAGTCTAAAAAAGTCTTCCAGTTTGAAAATATTTATTCATATCGTTATTTAATTGGTTAATTTCATTAAACTCTACGTGATTGTAGATGACAATAGTAATATCAATTATCAAAAATTGGCGCCGCAACGGAAGAATAAGTTAATCAAGAGGCGAAAAGGCAAGTTATGAAAACTTGAACACGGCATTGCTTTAATGATTTACCTAGAAAATAATCCATTTCCATGTCAGCTTTCAACTGGCTGACTTACTGAGTATCACAACTACCATCGGGTTGGATCGAAAACTTCCTTTCCTTAGAACGATTAATAATTTTCAAGATATAAAAATTCTTATTTTTCTGAGCAAAAGTTAGGTTATGTAAAAGAATTTAACCCCGCCTGCCAAAACCTGCCTATCTAGCCAGTCCAACCCTGTATTATACTGACACAGTAAAAAAAACTTAACTTGAGGTAAGTTCGCGCAGGTTTGGTCACGCCCCTTTAATCATATAAATACGTTGACTACTGCGTTGGTGGGGATAAATACCAATTTAGGTATCTGTGCATTGTCACCACTCGTCTACTTAAAATATTTTTACTGTATTTATTGGACTTATTTAATAGAGACGAATATTGGTCTATTGTTCCAGATCCTAAACTCATCTTTCGTTCCAAAAAGAATGGTATTTTAAAGGTTTTCTCTATACATTGTAACGATTACTTTTTCAATAATCATAGAATGTCACCAGTGGAGAGAATTCATGCCACATTTATGGAAAAAGTTAGAACATCCGCATGTTAAACGACTGCCAATTCTGGGAGATTGAAGTACGAGTCAAGTGCCGGTTATTATATTGGTGCAAGATAACGTACAAACGCGAATTCGTGTGTTTCCTGATCGACGTTGATGAATCGACCAATTGAGCAAAGAAGAAGGGGAACAGCGGGAAAAAAGATATATTCGCTAGAATAGATCGTTTGTTTTGGGGCGGAGACGCCGGAAGATGTGGAGAGCATGGTATAGGTGGGAGATAGACCTGAGTTTCAAGATCGATTAAAGAAAATGCACGAAAACCGACATCCCCGGTATTACCATGAGTACTCTCAAGCAAGTCCTAGGGGGAAAAAAGCAGCTTTAGCAGCCCGGGGGTGTGAGGTGTGACGGCCACAGGTGGAGTTCACGTTTACATTATCTAAGATACAGGAGGGGTTACGCGAGCGGTTTAGAGACAGTGCAGATGTCCGTGTTGGTAGACCAGGTGGTAACTGCAGGAGGGGCCGTGTCGGAGCCCTTCGGCGGGTAAAAAGTAAAGCATGAGGTTAAACCTTGGCTTCGCGATTGAAGCTCACCCGATATATACAGGGTGAGTCGGGAGGATCGCACCAAACGCCAGGAGTGTATTTTACACGTAAACATGAGACGAAAAAATTCTAAAGTTGTACTCCGATTTTTATTGGTATTCGAGTTACAGCGTCTTAAAAGTTGAAATATTTGATAAATTAATTCCATTAACTTAGAAGAACATACTGTATAACGATGAAACCACATTCACCCATGATGACATTAACAAATCCCGCAACTCCCACTTATGGTCCGTCGAAAATCCTCACATAAAAGTCGAAACAAATTTTCAGCATCGTTTTTCGGAAACGTGTGATGTGATATCGTCTATAGTTTCGCCTAAGAGGAGATAAATATTTGGACATTCTTCCAAAATGATTTACAAGGACTGTTAGACGATGTTCCCCCAAACAGTAAAATACGCATGCAGTATCAGCACAACTGCACGATGGATGCAAGTTATTTTGTGAAAACGCTGTATCTTGAAAACAAATAAAAATCAGACTACAACTTTTGGGTTTTTTCTTCTTATATTTACGTGTAAGATACACCCCTGGCGTTTGGTGCGATCCTCCCGACTCACCCTGTATAAAGTATCTAGGATCTAGGATCCTCCTACGATCTAGGAAAAGTACGCCACAACCGAAACACAGAAAAATGGAGCTGGTGGTGGTGTTATCAGCAAATCAGAAAATCTGTGTTGTTTTAAAAGATAAAAAAGCTTTCTGTAAAGTATGGCCAATGAAAAGTGATCGATTGTCATGGTATCTAAATTTTAGATTAGAAGCTGGAATGAAGAGTTAGAAAGTACTGCTCCAGTCCATCAGACTGATAGTACGTCTTCCCAACACTACCAGTATTGAACAGTTTTGTTCTTTAGAAATAATACCAAGAGTTGCTTGTTGCAGGAAGCTCATGACGTCTTATAGGCACTAGAAAATTAGAAAGCCAATATTGAGAAAATTTCTCTAGTGGATGCTTGCATCAATGCACTTTTCGAACGGAAACCGCACGAGTTGGAAGTTTGACATTTAGCAGATGATTCCTGACATTGCGTCCTGAACATTATTCAATCATAATATTTCATTTGCCAAAAATTTTCTTTCGGACTATTTTTGCCCGTAATTCTACTGCACTAAGCCATATTATCAAAAATTATTTTCTGTATTGCATTGCATAACGTATAGATGGCAGTGTAATTATCACGCCCTTGTATAGTTACTTCTTACTTTGTTCTTGAGATTCACCTACATAACTCTTGTCGCTGGTTGTTGGTAACATTTGCTTGTTAACGTCTGACGAGATGGTTTCAAATTTGTCTAGGAAGGGGTGAATGTAAATTCGCCTTAATAAAAATTAAAAACATATATAATCCGTTCACTAGTTATTTGTGCTATGGTTGGTCATGTTAGGGTGACAGATTCCACCCGGTACAAATTAGAAAAAAATCAGTTAGATTAAGTATTCTGTCTGTCTGTATTCTGATATAGTTATTTGTCATTTATGCTTGTTATGTTATTGTATTAGTTGACACTTAGTATGTATTGTCAAGAGCTCTCAGTCAGCTTAATAGGGACTTTCTATTTTGGTAAACCAACAAACGAAAGCTCATGGCCAACCATAGCACAAATAAATAGTGAATGGATTATAGCGGAGTCAGTAACGACATATAAACTGCGCTATTTTGAAATTAGTCCGAAGCATCGATTTTTCCACTTTTCTGAAACCTTTTGCATTATCTTCAATACCGTTTTCCTTCGCGGAAAACGTAGGTGTATTTTTTCAGACAAGGTAATCGGTTAACGTATAAAAGAATAACGTTGAATGTAAATCAATGTAAGTCAATGAAATGAACACCTCAATCAAACTGCAACATCAAGCGACTGACTGACGTTGGCTAACTGCAGGAAGTGATAAGGAAATATTGAAGTTCGACTTTTCCCAAATTTTAACATTTTCATAGTAGGCCATAATATCCAAATCCCAGTAAAAACTTCTACGTGTAAGTAGGTAGGCGTTGAACTTCACTGAAAAACTTAAATTACCGGAATTTACCTTTAATCTATACCCACGTAAAAAATTATTTTATGTTTGGTCGTGGCTTAAAAGTTAACATTACAAATAAATAAAATTTTCTAAATTTCCTTTAAAAAAAAGTATAGTCACGAGCTGCTTTTAAACGGACATGTGACTGATGTAAGAAATTAGATAACTTGTTGAAACCATTTATTTTTGTGGTTTGTTAACGCTTCTTGAACATTCGAGGATATACAGTGTGTTTGAAAAATTATAAAATTGATTTTTACTACACTGAGTGAAAAGGGACTTTTTAACAATTTATTATGCATAAAAAAGTTCCAAGTAAAAACATATTTTCTCAAATACTCCCCTAATCACTAGAAACTACTCAAAGCACACCACATTCGCTACTTTAATAATTAAAGTGGAAAAAAACGGTTCTATAACTATCTAAAGAGTTTCTTCTCTCTAGTCTTGCCTATTGATTTCTCTCTCTCTCTCTCTCTCCTGGAACCGTTCGGATTTGAGGGAGAGGACTAGTCATCTGATGGGAGTTGGAAGAAGCCCTCTTACGTTTTACAAGAACAACTAATCTCTATTTCTTAGAACCGTTTGGATTAGTGATCATCGAGTGGGAGAACTCACGTGTCTTTCCAAGATTATTGATCTCTTTCTTGGAACCGTTCAGATCTGAGAGACTATAAAACTCGTAGGAGAAGCCCTCTTACGCCTTTCCAGGGCTATTGCCCTTTCTCTTAAGACCGTTTGAATCTAAGAGAGAGGACTAGTGATCTTGGAGGTACCCTTATCTCTACAGTCTCCAGGACTATTAATTGATGTCTCCCTTAAGATTATAATGATCTAACGAACAGGACTATCTGTTGACAAACCATCTCTCGTCCATGTCTTCCCAAGACTTTTAATCTTTCTCTTAAGAGCCTTTGAATCTAAGAAAGAGTACTAGTGATCTTGGAAGTTCCCTTAAACCTACAGTCTCCAGGACTATTAATTGATGTCTCCCTTAAGATTATACTGATCTAACAAAGAGGACTAGTGATCTGTGGGCAACACTCTCTAGTCCATGCCTTCCCAGGACTATTGATCTTTCTCTTAAGACCGTTTGAATCTAAGATAGAAGACTAGTGATCTTGAAAGTGCCCTTACGTCTTCAGTCCTCAGTAGTATTAATTTATGTCTCCCTCAAAATTATCCTGATCTAACGAAGAGGACTAGTGATCTGTGGGTAACCCTCTCTCGTCCACGCCTTCCCAGGACTTTCGATTTTTCTTCTAAAACCGTTTGAATTTAAGAGAGAATACTAGTGATCTTGGAGGTGCCCTTATCTCTACAGTCCCCAGGAGTATTAATTCATGTCTCCCTTAAGATTATACTGATCTAACAAAGAGAACCAGTGATCTATGGGCAACTCTCTCTCGTCCACGCCTTCCCAGGACTTTCGATTTTTCTTCTAAGACCGTTTGAATCTAATAGAGAATACTAGTGATCTTGGAGGTGCCCTTACCTCTACAGTTCCCAGGACTATTAATTTATGTCTCGCTTAAGATTATACTGATCTAACAAAGAGGACTAGTGATCTGTGGGCAACACTCTCTAGTCCATGCCTTCCCAGGACTATTGATCTTTCTCTTAAGACCGTTTGAATCTAAGATAGAAGACTAGTGATCTTGAAAGTGCCCTTACGTCTTCAGTCCTCAGTAGTATTAATTTATGTCTCCCTTAAGATTATACTGATCTAGCGAAAAGGACTAGTTATCTGTGGACAACCCTCTCTCGTCCATGCCTTCCCAGGACTGTTGATCTTTATCTTAAGACCGTTTGAATCTAAGAGAGAAAACTAGTGATCCCCTCTCTCGTCCATGCCTTCCCAGGACTATTGATCTTTCTCTAATTTCACTCTATATTATTGTAACCCCCTCTCATGTTTCTTTAAACAATCTTATGGAATTTCTAGTTTTGTGCCACACTGTATATTGAAGAAAATTTTGTTTAATTTGTTTTGAACATTTGAGATATTTGGTTTTGTTCGAAATGTCTACTAACTGTCTAAGTTTAATGAAGCGAGTTTAAGATACCACAAGACAAACAGTGATACATTACTGTGGTTAGTGAGTGGTTGATAATTAGAACACGTCAATAAACCGGAAAATTGATCGCGAAAACAATTTCACTTTATTTTACCAAAAAAAAATTCCAACTTTACATATTTGCGCGTTATGTAAATTTGTAAACACTTTTTTTATCTTTTTTAAATTCATAATAACGAGCGCATTTAAATTAAATTTGTGTGAAAATTTGTCATATTTTTAAACAAATTGCTTCTTTAATAATAAAAAAATTAATTAAGAAACGTTTTATGATATTAAGTAAAAATCTCCACCTTCTCCACAAAAAAGTTGAATTTTAGCATAAAAACAACACAAAAGCTCAACTTGAACTTTGATGAGAGTTTTATATCAAGTTGTTAATAACTTTTTAAGCATAATTTCTCGAGTTTCCGACCTAACAAAATTATTTACCGAGGGGTCACAATGTATTTTAATGTTTTTTATTAATAAAAGTTTTGATGAAAAATTTTAAATATAAATTTAAAAAAAGAAAAGAACGTTTACCTTTAAAAAGTTATAAATTATGTAATTTAATTTAGGTTGGATGTAATTTAAATCCATAATCCTAGACATTTTTCCTATAAAAACCTTAAATCGAATTTATTTAGATGTGGATTTATTTTACATCAAGAGGGAAAATAAACTCTAATGTATGCTATGTGTCTCAATTTTTATTACTCGATACTATAAATTGAATCAGTTTCTATACATCGTTTTCACGTTGTAGGAAAAATTTACGACGAAACGCTTGGTGTAATTTTTTAATTTTTCACAAACACGTACGACCACAAAGTTGAGCAATTTTTAAAAGTAATTTCAAAAATATTACGTCGTCTTGGCATTACTGCCCTCCAAAAATCTTTTTTAAAATAAAAGGGCTTGTGAACTATAAGGGGGTGGGTTACTCTCTTGAGACAGCAATTATGAAAAGGGACCATCAAAACATATCCCATTGTCAAATGGACCCACCTCCCCTCCACAAAACACTGCAACTGATTAAACTATTTGCATTAAACTAGTTGACAGCTTTTCTTTGAAAAATGTTTCACAAAGTGGAATTATTATTTAATTTATAACTTATGTGCCTTGAAGCAATTTATAATTTCAACATTATAAATCACTTTTAATAAATATTTAACTCGATATACTATAATAATAGTAGGTACAAGTAGCAACCTTTCATGATTAAATTATTTTCTGCTTCCTCAATTTTCTCCTACATAACGCGTTGGAAAATTTGATAATCTTTTAAAACGAAAATAATAAAAGCAGAAAAATGTTTAAGTTTATAGTCGAGAGATGGAGTAATCTTCTGTATATTAAATTAACCTTATTACTTTTCAAACGTTTCCAATTAACTTCTTTTCGAGTTCATTTAAATAAAAATTATTTTAATACCGTTTTTACAACTTTAATTTTTAATTTTATATTAAAGCTTTTTGTAAAGGTAATACTACATATTTTACGATTATTAAAAATTAAATGGCGTCTTAAAAGTTTTTAAGTGTTAAATCCGACAACAGTTATCGAGGCAAACCTTTTAATACAATGTGACTCTCAAATTGAATTTGAAACACCTGAACTTATTTATGACATCGTCTAGAAAGCAAACTTAAATCATTTAATAACTAAAACGTTGATGGTTTGTGCGGTAGTTAGGGTAATGCAGTTAGTAAAGTTATAAGAGGTCTCCAAAATACCACGCAGTTATATTTAACTACCCTTATATGAGACTGTAATAAAAACATAATGTTACATACTTTTATTAAGTTTTATTTGACGAAAAAATAACGAAGTTACAATTACGACCACATTTAATAAATTTTCTTTTACCCCTTCCAATTACCTTCGAGGAAATTTATTTTAAAAATTATGTTGATCTATTCAAAAGACTAAAACCGCTCACAATATTTAAATCATCAATGTGCTTATAATAAATAGGGGAAAGTGGGTGAATATCGACTTTTGTCCAATATCGACCAATGCCCTACAGATCAGCGTAAGCGTAAAAAGTAAAATAAAGCATACTAGAGCTCTATTCAAATAGAAACTTTCCTGTCAATCATTCTAGTCCATACATACCCCTCTGTTTGATACGCTCATGAATATAATGCAGGATTTCTATTCGATGCCGAAAAAATTGAAGAAGTGGGAGACCACTAACTCAAGGCAAGTTCTACTTGACTCGCGCTCTACATCATGTGTCGGTTTATGTCGCAAACGTTGGCTACTCATAACAAATGTTTGTGTCGCACATGCGTTTTACAGTGCTAAAAATAAGTTTTTACGGTTTTCTTTATTATTATTTGCTGTGCGGTTTTAAGGTAAAAAAACTTTTTTCAAAAATAATTCCATATTTCTATTTCTAAAGAATAGATAACTGTTTTTAACAATCTGAGTTAAAATAAAATCAAATAAACAATTGGCCTTTGTTCTACTTTGGAAAAATTTCTCACCACAGCTCATGGGGTAATATCGACCATCTCCGTTAATATTAAACTAAATGATTTTTTATGTAGATTTACGTACCTAGATGCCTCAAAAATATGTAAGGAAAACATCTCGTCAATCTTGAATAAAATGCAACACGACAAAGGTGGTAGAAGCCGTACAAGAATATGAACGAGGAATTAGAAAATCGGCATCGACATCAAATCTATGTATCCAAGTCCCGTAATAGTACGGTGCAAGACCGTCTAAGGCACTCTAAGGGCATAGTTTTAATGTTTCTTAATGTTTTATATATTTTTTTAAATATATTTTCTAATATAAATTAATAATTATGTGAATTAATACTTTGATGGATATTATCCTACCTGATGGTCGATTTTACCCAACGGGTGGATTTTACCCCTCAAATTCTTGGTTGACTTTTACATTTATTTTTGGAGGAATGTGTTAATGTTCAATTTTTACAATAAACCTAAGAAGCATGGAAGTATACTGGACATATAAAAAAAATTTCAGATTTATTGAATCAAATTTAGAAAATGTATACAAAAAAATGCCTTAGGTGGTCGATATTCACCCACTTTCCCCTACTAAAAAGAATTTAAACACCTTGCCAGATCATTTATAAATATAGAAAAGCAGTGGACCTAAGATTCTATCCTAAGAGACCCCAACGGAGCACTTAAAACACCTGACATTTTGGAAAATATTAATATATATTTCTATTGTAGAGATATTGTATTTTTGACCTTGAAAATTATATTTGAGTACCAGTGTCTTTCGCCCTTATAAGTAGGTACGTTGTGACTTAAGTGGACCTAAATTGCCATCTTGAGGGACCCCAACTGAGCCTGAAATACACCTGAAATTTTGGCAAATATTAATATTTCTTTTTATTGTAGAGATATTGTATTTTAGACCTTGAAAATTATATTTTAGTACCAGTGTGTTTATGCCCTTATAATCAGTTACATTGTGACTTAAGTGGACCTAAGTTGCTATCTTGAGGGACTACAACGGAGCCCCAGACACACCTAATGTTTTGGCAAATATTAATATTTATTTTTATTGTAGAGATATTGTATTTTTAACCTTTAAAATTATGTTTGAATACCAGTGTGTTTATGCCCTTATAAGTAGATACGTTGTGACTTATGTGGACCTAAGTTGCTATCTTGAGGGACCCCAACAGAGCCCCAAATACACCTAATATTTAGGCAAATATTAATATTTATTTTTATTGTAGATATTTTATTTTTGACCTTGAAAATTAGATTTGAGTATCAGTGTGTTTATGCCCTTATAAACAAGTACGTTGTGACTTATGTGGACCTACGTTGCCATCCTGAGGGACCCCAACTGAGCCCGAAATACACCTGACATTATGGTAAATAATAATATTTATTCCTATTGTAGAGATATTATATTTTTAACCTTAAAATTTATATTTGAGTACCAATGTGTTTATGCCTTTATACAGATTGAATAGTTGAGTTAGCATATACGGATTTAATGTGTGAAAATAGATAAGATATATTTTTAAATGATTACGAGAGAGAAAGAGTTATTTTAGATAGAAAATAGGCGTGCATTAATTCATAATCTAAATATTTTTGTTTAAATCAAGAACCATTTTTAAAAACTTTGCTTTAAAATACCAATAATAAAATTAAAATAAATCATAAAAGTAAAAGTAATTGCAGGCGTGTAATTCAAATTTGAAATTAATAATTAACGCCTTCCTTCTATCCAAAAATAACTCTTTCTCTCGTAATCATTTAAAAATATTTCGTACTTGTTTCCACTCGTTATAATTTCTATAGGCTAACTCGAACTATTCAATCTGTATGCCTGTTGTGACTACAACACTACCTAAAAAGTCATCTTTTAGAAACAAAAGTATAATAGAAACCATACGTGCATAAGTTATTGAATGAAAACGCTTCATTAAAGTTCTCCAACTCTCCTTAAATCGATCCTATAATAATTCAACGATTTTCTTCACCGCCAAATTCTAACCTCAAAATGATCCCACGAAACCATTAATTTAATTAATTTAATTAATCTAAAATCTGTCATTATATTTAATAGAATATTTGGCAACGATTGAAACAAGAAAAATGAATATTTTAATATCTTTTATAAAATAACATAAACAATGGAGATTGGAGGATTAGACTCGAGCATCCTTTTGATGTATTTAACTTGCATCATTAATTACGTTTAGAAACAGACAAAATATTTTCGTAGGTGGTTAGAGAGATTAAACAAACCACAAGTTGAGAGAAAACACGAGTTACATTTAAGTAGGCTTATTAAAACCATAACTGAGGTTTGTAGCTTAACTATTTGTTAAAATATTTACCTTTTCATTAAAACTAAAATAGAAAATTTAAAAATAAGACTTAAGGGTAGGTTTAGCTTAAGCTATTGTTAAATTGTAATTTGCCTGTATTTGATGTCCTTTAACTTTGTAAATATCAAAGAAAATGGAGGAAAGTAGTTTTGTTTGTTGTACAAATTTTATTTGAATATTGTACGCCCTGAGCTAACATAAAGGAAAATAGAAGGGTGACATAAAAGTATAGTATCCGATTTTGTTCAAAATTTAACTTTCAATAATTTAGGGTCAATAGCTATACCACATCACAAACTTCAATAAACGAGCATTTTTATTAAATTACAATTTTTATTGAAACGTTCATTAATACACATGTATACAGGGTGGAGCAAATTTTAACTAGTCATAAAACCTGACATTAAAAGAAGACAAAAAATAACAGAATTACCATCTCAAAATTATTACGTTTGATCCACCCTGCTACGAGTGAGCTCAAATTAACTTCTGCTCCCTTATTGAACTAATTAACAGGTCGAGACCAATAAAAGACTAAACGCACACCCTGTATATTTGAAAGTCCTTTTAAAAGTATAACAATGGTTCTGTAAAACAAAATTTTATAATTTAATTATTCTGATGAAGGTAAATTTGTTTTGAATTTTTGGTAAATTGTGCTTGAATGAAGTGAATATGATCTCGTTACAAAAAATAACAAATATGTCAAAAAAATTTAACAATGCTTTATAAAAAATAAACTGCATGAAAACAAGGTATGACTGTTAATAAAATATTAACAGTAATGACAAAAGCATGTTCGTAAACTTTTTAAAATTTTTATGTTTTTTTTTAATCTAGAGGGCTAATAACATTACTTTTAAAAAAGTACTATTAATTTACCATTAATTTACCAACTTGGGATGTTTGTTAAAAAAATGAAATCATTTGTTAGAATTAAAAGCCATTTAGTTAATAATATGGATCGCAATGGACGAGTAAATATAGCGATTTCCGGTCATTTTCTAAAATAGAAATGGTTGCTTATACTCCCACTTATAAGGAAAGATCATGACAGCCAAATAATGTAAACTCGACGGAATAAATGAGTCGTCCATGGACTTCTAAAATGTCATTTCCGTCGCGTTTTCACGGTTAACTAACCCTCCTTCCGGATGTTTTATGTTCTAAGGTTCTAGCACTTTTTCTGATCGAAGCTACTTGATGGGCCACATAGCCATACAGGGCCAATCTAGTCTTTTCTGCCCCTGGGTGAGCTAACGGAATGGTTAAAAAAATATCTAAAACCGGAAAACGTTAGAAAGTTGTATATTTTATAGCACCTAAACAACTCGATGGCTTAGAGTTAAACAACGTTAACTACAAAATTTTGATTTTTGAGATAATACCAAGAATCAGTAGTGCTAAGGTCAAGGTATGAAATTTCAAAAATATGTAGCTCTACGATTGATATTTTCCAAGTTATATGGGTTATAAGTAATATTTTTATACAGCGCAGCGGTAGGTTACCTTAAAAGTTTTATTTCATCAATTCTCGAAAACCTTAGTTTTGTAGTTAAGAGGAAGAACGCGCTAGCTAAAACTGCAAATTTCTAATTCTTATATTTTATTTACCACACAAGCTACTACTATACCATCTGAAATTTCTACAAGTCGTCTTTGTTTATGTTTACAAACAGTATTCTTTTAGCACCGTTTGGATGTTTACTTACGGTCGTATTCATTTCATAAAAGACGCTTTAAACATAGGCAATCAATGCAAAAAAAGTTAAATTATTTATCGCTTTTCTTTATTTACCTTTTTTTGTAAATTAAATTAAAATTAGTTTTTTTATTATTTTTGTTTTGATTACTAGTGTAATCAACGAACCAAAAATTATCCTGATTTTCGGACTTTTTTTGTAACAGCGAGTTTTTTTTCTTAATCGGTCGAAACCATTCCTGTGAGTTTGTGTATAAAATGTCTCAACCCAATTTTGACCGGAAGGCCCTTATTTTTTGACTTTAGTCAAAGTTTAGTGTAAAATTTTGACTTTTTCAAGTTTCCGTTTCACTATTTTTTGAATAACTTCGCTTGTATTGGTCGGATCGGGACCAAAAAATTTTCCTTTTGTTTGTAACGAATCTCTCTTTAAAACTGCCTGGGTTAAAATTATTTATAATAATTTCCTAACCCAAAAAAAAATTCAAAACCGTCGTCATTGGTCGGTTATAGTTTATTAGTTTTTTCTAGAGAACTTGAGTTTTAATTAATGTTATGGTATGAAACTTTAGGAAGTTGCAGCTGATATAGTAACAAATCCATATTACAAGTTGGGTCCAAAAATATTAAGAACAACGGCTAAAATTTGCATTTTGGTTCAAATTTTCTTTTTCATATTTGTTGTGAGCAATTAGTGGTATCCCAATAATTCTTCTCTTGAAATGTAGGAAATTTAATGCTCTTTCAGATGAAAACAAAAACAATCACATCAGACCATTTTTTCTTCCGATTTCTTTAAAGATAAAAAGAAAATCTTTTAACTGTTTGTCTACAAAACCAATTTTAGTGGTCGAAATTTAATTCTTCTTTTACATATTTTTGGAAATTAATCATGAAGAACTGCTATAAACTATTTTTGAACATTAAAACTGGTTTTAAAGTCAACCATTTGGACCACTAAAATTGGTTTTGTGGGTAAATAATTGAAAAATTTTATTTTTCTTTTTTCACGAAATCGGAAGAAAACGTGGTCTAATGTGATTGTCTTTGGTTTCATCTGAAAGAGCATTATATTTCCAACATTTCAAGGGAAAAATTATTACGATACCACCAATTGCTCACAATAAATATGAATTAGAAAATTTTAACCAAAATGCAAATTTTAGTTTTTGTTCTCAATATTTTTGGACCCAATTAATCAATATGGATTTGTTACTATATCAGCTACAACTTCCTAAAGTTTCATACCGTAATATTAATTATTACTCGAGTTCTCTTTAAAAAACTACGACTCACTAATGACGGCAGTTCTGATTTTTTTTTGGGTTAGGAAATTCATATAGATTATTTTAATGTAGGCAGTTTTAAAGAGAGATTCATTACAAACAAAAGGGAAATTTTTTGGTCCCGATCCGACCAATACAAGCGAAGTTATTCAAAAAATAGTGAAACGGAAACTTGAAAAAGTCAAACTTTTACACTAAACTTTGACTAAAGTCAAAAAATAAGGGCCTTCCGGTCAAAATTGGGTTGAGACATTTTATACACAAACTCACAGGAATGGTTTCGACCGATTAAGAAAAAAAACTCGCTGTTACAAAAAAAGTCCGAAAATCAGGATAAATTTTGGTTCGTTGATTACACTATACCTGCTTTTAAATTTTGATAAAAATTAGGTTAATTAGATAAAAAACTTGGAGGGACCAATTTTGAAATTGTTATTCCTTATTTTTAATTTTACATCCTCGGGTAATAATTTTTTTCTTCAAACGTCAGAAAAAGTCGAAAAAGCAAAGTACTTTTCTCTGTCTAGACAGACAAAGTAAAATCTTTATCACACAAAACGTCACTTTGTCTCCTAATAAAACAAAGTACTATTTTCTACAGAAAAAGTACGAAAATTATAACTTTTGAGTTCTACTCAAAAGGATTTTACGATCAAATAGTTAAAACAAACTTATTTTTTAATGAAGCATTTCGTAGTTAAAGAATTGTTATATGTGGTTGACTCGTTTGAATTTTAAAAATATTTTCAGTATAAGAGCTATGGGCAATGAAAGTAACCACTTTTTCAATGATTTCAAACAGCTCTAATTAATAAAGTAATAATAAAAATAGAATTTTAAATAGTCCTTAACATTCTAAGAGAGCATTTAAATTAAAATATACAAAAAAAATTCAATAATATTTAGTAGAAATCTTGTAAAACCTATCCTAATATAAGCATAAATCGGTACTTTCAGGTATAAACAGTTTCAAAAATTTCATTTCTTTGTTAAATTTTACGAAAGCTAATTTTACGAGCTTTCAAAATATTGAAAAATATACAGGGTGTTGTATTTAAATTAAGAATTTTGATTCCATTTCCGGTTAAACCGGAAATCAAAATATAAAGTGTTTGGTATCGTGTCAAAGTTAATTTTACGAGCCTTCAAAATATTTAAAAATATACAGGATGTTCCAAAAAATTTTTATATTGTTCTAATTTCTGGTTTAACCGGAAGCGTTTTGTTAACCGCAAATAGTGTTAAATAATAGATATTCATGGGGTTGATATAAATATCCAATTTCAAGTTTTCATTTTTATTACAAAAGAAATTAGAGATTATTGAAGTTTTGATATTCAAAAAATCATAACTCCGAATCCGCATCATACAAGTCTTTAAAAATTTACAGTTAGATAGAGAATCATGTTGCCTATATCATATCCAAATCTGTATAAATCGGCCGGACCAGTTTTTGAGAAAATCCATTTCTAAATTTTGCCCTACTCTGGCCCCTTAAAGGTAGGCAATTTTGAAAATAGACTTCTTTAGAACGAAAGCCCTATATTTTGGCTGTACAATGCCAATGGGTCGCCATTTTAAATAAAAAATTTTGAAATTTTTGTTTTCAATTAGGGCTCACATACACTATCTTATAGCCAAGTAAAATTGAATTTGGCCCAAATTTGCAAATATGCGCCCAAAATAACCACCTTACTTTTTGACACCCTGAATAGATTTCTTATAAAAGCTTAGTTTGCCGATGAAATAATTTTAAAGTTACTAAAATAAAATTTGATCAAAATCGGTTCAGTAGTTTTTGCTCCACAGAGTTACAGACATACATAAATTATAAATAAATAAAGAAAAATCTTTTTTGCATTTTTGGAATCATCGTAACTCAAAACGTCGAGAAATGCAAAAATAAAATTTTTATTATTATTTTTGTCTCGATTATAACTTTTTCTTGGATTGGAAAAAGTTAAAAATTTTGAATTTTATAAAAAATTTTGTTTTTAAATTAAAAAAATTTTAATACATATTTAAAAAAAATAATTTTATAATTTCATTAATTTTTCTGAAGAAGCTTATATCTAATATAAGTGAAACCATAAAGGAACTTGTATTGGTTCCTTTATGGTGAAACGTAAGAAATAAAATAAATATTATGACAAGGAGCGACGGGGGCGGGAACACTGAACACTGAACATGAAGTGCGAATGAAATAGCATCTGAAAGATAGAATATAGCCATGCTACATATATTTATCCAAAATTGTAAAACATTGTTCTACTCGAACAGATTTTACGATCAAATAGTTAAAACAAACTTATTTTTTAATGAAGCATTTCGTAGTTAAAGAATTGTTGTATGTGGTTGACTCGTTTGAATTTTAAAAATATTTTCAGTATAAGAGCTATGGGCAATGAAAGTAACCACTTTTTCAATGATTTCAAACAGCTCTAATTAATAAAGTAATAATAAAAATAGAATTTTAAATAGTCCTTAACATTCTAAGAGAGCATTTAAATTAAAATATACAAAAAAAATTCAATAATATTTAGTAGAAATCTTGTAAAACCTTTCCTAATATCAGCATAAATCGGTACATAATCACGACGTATTCTTCCTCTTAACGTTGTTTAACTCTAGACCCTCGAACTGTCATGGTGATGAATTACCAATGCTAACCAAACTAATTCCCCTAAATTTTGAAAAATCATAATTGAAGAACTTATCAATCATTCAGTTTCAGTTATTTAATTTAAATTGAAAAATTATAATTTTTTAATAAATCCTGTGTTCCAATTTTCAAAACGGAACATAGGGAAATAACATAACATTGCAAATCAGTCATTTGCAGTATGCGCCAGAAAAATTTGTAAGGGCGGTAGTTATATCTATTGAAAGAGAATTATTTTCTGTTTCTATTAACACCTAACGCCTGTTAATTAATAGATTTCTGAATGATTCTGAAAAGGTAATTAAATATTTTCGCAATTTAAAGAATTAATACAGCCATGACAGGTCAAATTTTGTTATTACTTCACTCAACAGTCAAAAATATTAACCTAGCAGCAAAATGCAATGTTATTTCCCTATGTTCCGCTTTTAATGTAGGCACACGGTATAGTAGTACGGGCTGAAGGTTTTTAGTAAAATTTTTAACCTAAGTGATTTTTGAAGATAACATTAAATGCTTTAGACCAGTGTTTTTCAACGTGGAGCCCACGTCCCACAGAGAGAAAATTTGATTGTTAAGGAGACATATTTAAAGAACGGTTGATCTCACAAAAAAATGAATTAGATCAAATTTGTGGAGAATTTTATGATCTACAAGTTTTATAATAACCTTTAATGACGTATGATGCTTAGGAAATAAGATATTTGCAAAAAAACAATTTTTGTGATCTTCGACCTTTAATATCTTGACACGCGAATATGAGATTATAATATATGAGACTTTTGAGCAATTTTTTAAAATGTCAAAACATAGGTTAATGCAAATATTTCTGACTTTCATTCCCAAGTTAAACCCTTATTTGACTGGGCTACAAGAGTGTGGCAGAATATTCGAAAAATTTAATAAAGCATCAGGCGAAGTAAATTTTTCTAGGTTATCGTTAAAAAATACAATAATCGCGCTGTAAATTGAAAAAGCTTGAAAGACACAACCACCACCGATGTGTTGGCCCTAGAGGATAACAGCTACTCACAAAATTTCCACGAATAAACTAAGATTATTGGATCAAACACGAGCTAAAAGAAAACTTATGTTTACGAAAATAGGGGATTATTCTGCTCAGTTAGTGAAAACAAATAAGAAAAAATTCTAAGAATACTTTTCTTTAACAAATAACTCTCAAATTAGCCTAGCAATTCTCATGTTAGCTCCCTAAAATAATCTACAAAAGGCTAAAAATTATAAAGACACTCGAAACCATTGAATATAAATAACATGTTATTACCAGGAAGGGGTGTTAGCAACCGTTGCGTATTAGGTAACTGTGTGAGGAAATTAGCCTTTTTGGACGCCCGTTACAGTCACATATCATTCGCTTTGATGTTCCTAACTGATAAGAAAAAGATTAGCAACCATTGTGCTGTAGAAGATAATAATATCTGTAATGCTCCTTCCTGATAGTAACACGGTATTTTTTATTCACCCACTTAGGAAAAAAAAGACCCAGGTTTCAAATCAGTTTGGCTTGCCGTTTTGATTGCTTCAGGGTGCAATCAGCCCTTGAAATTAAATACATGAGTGCTTCGAGTACATGTTAGGGATGGCTACCGAGATTGGATGTACATTTTATCATCAGGAACTTTTGAAATTCATTCCCATACTTTCCGCGTTTTTTATTTACTTAAGTGAGTACCCATTAAGTTAATGTTTAACTTGTCTTATAAAATGTTTTAAAAAGACTTAAAATGACTTACTAAAAAAAATTTTCTATATTTACAGCTCTCCCTTGATGTATAATTTTAATTTTCTTTGATGTCGAAATTTATATACAAATTACCAAAAATAATATTTTAGCTTTACCTTCAAGTATTAAATTGTATGAATGGAAAATATAATTCTTTAAAGTCCTCTGAATTTTTATTAATTTGATGTTTTTCTGAAATCCCTCGTTTTTTAATTAATTACATACCTAAATAATTAAACATGGACTGTTTGTTACACAACTTAAATAATCCTACAAACTTTTCAATTTAAATGTAACTTAAATTCCCATTATTAATACATACAGGAAGAAACTTGTAAATTAGCAGGTGATTCGAAGGGGATATATGGGACACAATAGCTGTAATCGATCAATTACTATGTGAACCAAAATTTAGTACAGTGAGGTAACTTAAACCTGTAAAAATAAAAATAAAAAATAAGAAGTAATTTTTGACAACATTTCAAAAAGTAAGAATGTTTTGTTTTCGGTAGACAACCCTGTATAATCAATTGCGCGTTGTTGAAAACCAATGGATTAACCATAAGCTTTATTGCAAGTACAAGTGCACTCTAATTAATTTATTAATTTTTGAAGCAGATATTCAAAGTAAAATTTAATTCGTTGCTTTAGCCTTTTTCATAAAAACCAGGAGCTTTAGAAATTTTTATATGTAAAAACAACCCGAAAATGATTTTTATTATCAATAGGGTAACTGAAAATCTTTATGGGGGCGAAAAGGAGCAGTTAGTCTAAAATACTTGAGTACAGGGGGCGAAACGATAGGCAAAAAGCGATTAAAAAGTTTGCATTTTTTGATCATAATTTATAGATGTACGCCAATACAAACTTTTTTAATTTAATAATTCAAAATTCCTTACCAAAAAATTTTGGTTAATCTTCTAAAGAATGTTATCCGTGGACCACCAAATGTCCTTACACGCACAAAATTCACTAAAAATTCATTTATAATTTAATGATGAAACCACACGAACATCGCGTTTAAAATTGAAATTAAAAATTAAGTTTTGTAGATAAAATTAAAAATTTTTATCTAAAAGTATTAACTACGTCGGCGCATTTACCAATATCATATGCAGGTGTTGTACCTTGTACGAAAATAATTTTTATTAATTTAATCAATATAAAATCTAAAGGAAATTATTACAACGCCAATTTACGTATGTACAGGATGGTTCAAATATAAAAATCAGATGCGATGACTTTAAAAAAAAATATTCAGACGAACGCAAGAGGGAAGAACGCTGGTGAATTTGACGAGACCTACAGGGTGAGTTTATGCGAGGTTATGTAACGTTTGAACGACATACCCTGTACATTTAAAAATAATTTACAATTCAGGCCTCTTTAACTTTCGTAATACCGAATGGGGTTCAAACGAACCCCACTGTCTGATTTTGGATTGTCATTTTCGTAAAAAATTTTTATTTGGGACTTTGTTCTTTTATTTTCTTTCTAATTAAAAATACATACTACGTAATTTTCCGTTACTATTATTATTGTTGAACTAGATTTCTTTTTCTTTACCGACACGTGACTTTCAGAAAACTTAGTAAATAATTAATTTAATATCACATGTTCTAAATAAATATGTAATTATAATAACCAATAAATGTATTACCAAATTACATAATTAAATTCAATAAATACGTCGTTATCATCTTGATTTATACATAGTAAACTGGTCACGTGTCGGTAAAGATAAAAAAAAAGTTTATTAAATAATCAATGTCATAAAAGAATTTCCGGAACAGAAATGTTAAAGTCGATTTTTATATATGTTTTGGAGAAAAATACGAAAAAAATAGCGCCCTTGCGTCAAAAGGGGGATTTCGCCCTTAAAAATGGTGTAAAACTGCGAAAATTGCTGTTGTTCACGTTTTTTTCGCATTTTATCAAAAACTAAATATTATGGGGATATTATTATAGATGAATATTGTTGCTAACATCGAAACGAGTCAATTGACACCGGTTTGATAACATTTGGTTTATAACAACCCCTTCAGGAGATAAAAATTCTCAACTACCTATGTTTAAAATAAAATAAAAACTTATGGGGGCGACCTTAAACGGAACTTCTTTAACTTTCGCAAGCGAGATGAAGTATTTGGACATTACTTTAGACCAAAAGCTTAATTGGGGTAGCCACATTAGAAACAAACTAAATAAAGCAAATGTGGTATTTTAGCAGTGTCGTACAGCAAAGGGCAAGGTTTGGGATATTTCTCCCAAAGTCTCCCTCTGGCTCTACACCGCCATCATCAGACCCATGATTTGCTATGGAGCTCTCATCTGGTGGCCCAAAACCAGACAGAAAACTATAAAATCTCTATTACAAAAAACTCAAAGACTCTTTTGCCTTACGTTAATAGGAGCCATGAAAACCACACCCACCGCAGCTCTGGAGACACTGCTCTGCCCTCTGCCTCCCTTCACTGACCATACAGGTGCAGGAGATGCCTATTAGAGCCTCCCTTCGACTGCGAGAATGGGGACTATGGTCTATTAGATATGGAATCTACGGATCCCTCTACCTCTGCCAAGGCTACCTCTTTTGGAGATGAATGCAGACCGTATCACTCTTAAATATATATTCAGTAGAGAATTTCTAATTCTGCTGAATGCAACAGAGACTATCGAAGCAGATATTTCAATATTCACTGATGGATCAAAAAACGAAGAAGGAACGGGAGCTGGTGAGTACTCAACCGAGCTAGCCCTCGAAAACAGTTTATCGCTGGGCAAATATACTTCGGTTTTTCAAACAGAACTGATAGGATTTTTAGGATTTTTACAATAAAAAGATTTTGATATCATCGGACAGCAAAGCTGCTGTGCAAGCTCCAAACCCTTGCAAGATAAGCTCTGGCCTCCTTTTGGAGTGCGTGGAGACGCTGAACAAGATATCCACAGATAATGTCTTTAGCCTTATCTCGGTCAAAGGACGTCAAGGAAATAAGGGTAACGAAAGAGCAGAGCTGGCCAAGAAAGGTTCAAAAAGTCTTCCCCGTGGCCCTGAACCAATCATAAAAACTGTCGATGCCCTCCTTAAGAACCATATTCAACTAATACACACTACAAGATGGACAAATAATGCAAGCTGTCGCAAGAGCAAAAACTCCATACCAGCTCCCTACAAAAAGCTTACAAACTACTGTCTAAAGCTGTCCCGGGTTACTCTACGACCAATTGCCGGGATACTCACGGGATACACGTACTTTGTCAGTATCCAGCTCTAGCGTCTACAAGAAGCCCTTATTATGAATCAAAATAGCCATAATAAGCGCCACTCCTCCCGCCAGAGTTCTAGAGTACATCCTAAAAGTGGGATGGCTTGGGACCTGATGGGCCTGGAGAGGTTGCTTGGAGGTTGTACAATTGAGCCCAAGGAAGTGCCCTAAGTGCTGGGAGCTTGCTCCCCCTCCACTAATAATCTAGAATATGGGGGCGATTTTAATTAACCTAAAAAACGTGCTTGGCCTTATGTTCTTCCGAAAGCTTCAGGAAACAGGGGTCCGTTTAGACCCCTATTGGTAGTCGATACTCGACGTTTCATTTTTAACTCGGTATTAGGAAGATTAAGATAAGAAAGTTTCGTTCAGAATATTTTTTTATATTTCTTACACAACTGCATATAATTCTAAGGACATGTCCATCGAAACTACCCCTGTATATTACACAAATCGACGTCCCTTACTCTTTCGATTTGCCTTAAATAAGGACGTTAAATTTAAAACAGTCTGCGTGTAATTACATTTCTTATGTCAACCACACAGAGGCCTCCAGATTTAAATTATTGTTAATTACCTAAGACCTTTTGGTGTAGCGGTTTGGTATTATCACAAGCATATTTCAAGTAAACAGGGTACCTACATCTTACACAATTCGACTTGTAAGTGAAAAGCACATCTCCTTGCTTGTATGCATAATAGAGTACAAACGCAAATGTAAACATATAAATTACGTACCAAGTGTTGTATTTCACAGAGTAGTAAGAGCCCTTTCGTATTTAAACAACCCACAAGTGAAATACATCGTATACAAAGTACTAGAAGTGTCCTTTGCCATTGTATTATATCTCACAAACTCATTTGAGTTTAAGTGTTGATACAAAACTCTCCTTTTTAAGTGCCGTAATTAGGGTAATTTACTTAATTTTGTCATTAACACTTACATAAAATATTATACATTTAAATCGTTAACTTTTTAATTAGACTGTTATGGTTTGAAAATTACCAAAATTAACTGTTCGGGGTTTAATTGCTCAAATTAAAGGTAACTTTAATCTTTTATTTAAATACACTTTTGTTGTTGAGGGAAAAGAGATTTTCCTCTAAACTAAAAATTTACTTCGTCGGCATAAAATTTTCTTTTCCTCGAACGTAATGAAGTGTAAGTTTATAGGACTAAATTATCTAAAAGTTTTTTCTTCCGATTTTGCACACACAAAAAGATTTTTAAACTCTTTTAAATTTTCTAAATTAAAATAAAATTCCCTAAGCAATTTCGCCTTATAAGCGACTGATGAGAATGGTGTAAATACTTGTTTTGGTAAATGATGGTTAGATTGAAGAGTTGTGTAAATAGTTAAATGACGATAGTGTCGATCCTAACCTAAATAAAAGGGAAAATCAATTTTCATTGGAAAACTTTTAATTACAAAGTTTTCTCAACAACTCTCACCCTCATATAGGTAAATGAGTTCACGTTAATGAACAAATAGCTGCTTCTTTATTAGATGAAATGTTACAACTAATTTTTGCAATCAGAGTTCCACACCCAATAAAATTGTCAAAACTTTCACATATACTTGAAATTTTGTATTTAAAAGGCTATAGACGACCTGATTAAGTAGCAATAATTAATTGGCTAATTTATGAGTTTGGAAAATAAAAACCAACCACTGGTTGCTTTACGATTGAACTGAGTCGCTCTCAACAGTAGAAAAAATCAAATCACTTTACGGGGGGGGGGGGTAATAACACTCTAGCAGCTCTGCCCGTCCATACACACTTACACACACAAACTTAACTTGAGCGTCTGGACATCTGTCAGGTAGTACAGGCAAACCGGAAGGCAAGCCTGTGTGTGTGGAGCATAGAGTTAAACCTATAATATTACTGGAGACACTACTCTTATATAAATCCTATAGCAAGAAAACCGTCCGACTTGACTGAGCAGTACAACGTGTTTTCCCCACTCTTTTAAGGATATAACGTTGTGTATTATCCAGATTATGGTTACACCACTTTATAATAACGTGGTATGACCATCATACGACCAATACGACGTGCACACAGTCCTCTAAGAAGTGGGGGTAGTAGGACGGTTTTTTGGCGTAGAGTAATGCCTCCAGTAGTACCTAGTAGCTTTTACCTCTATGGTGTGGACGGACCTTAAATACCACCTGAACGCTGTCGAGACGCTCAGGCTTGGCCTGTGAAGGTCGCTTAAACGGTGTCCACACGCTCGGGTTTGGCCTGCAATCCTGTGTGTGTGGACGAGCCATTAGCGAAGGTGATAAACCATTAGGCTTAAGAGTGGAACTTCCTAGATAACTAAGGTATGGCAGTAGAATAGAAATCGTTCTGGACGGACAGAAAGGGCGAACTTGTCCAAAATTCAAAAGCTATCAGTCGTCAGCACTCCTAACCCAACTGCTGGTGCTGAACGCGCTCTTTACTAAGTCCACGAGGTCAGTTAGTAGCATTTTGCTTCCAAAGAGGCAAACGGTGAATGAAAATAAACCCGACCCTAACTAAACTTGTAGGGCGAATTCGTGAGTTCTAGAGAATAAGGTGGTGCCTGTTGCAGTCATTCGAAAAAGAAGTCTCTGAACTCCTCAACACGAATGATATGATATAACGGTCCAAATTAAGTACCGTAAACAGGGGTTACTTTGACTAGTTTTGATAGTTTTTACAACGTAACTTTTTTTGTGTATGAAAAATAATGCAAATCATAGTGGACTATAACACTTGATTCTTCCACTATGAATTTACCAAAGAACGGCCTTTTTGCTTTTACAATAACAGAATAGCAATAAATAAAATAATCAAGAAGCAGGTGTCGAAGTAACGTGTGGACATGGGGCTACTTTGACATAAGTATTTATTTTTATTTTTTAGAGAGACAAAAAGTGGCTTTTTTATTATGTCTATATTTATTATTTATTTATTAACGTTTTGCTTATTATGTATTAAGCTTCTTCATAAAATAAATAAAAAATAATAATTTAATTTGCATTAAAAGTTGAAGTCGCTTGGCGAGCCGTTACACTTCCACATAATATATTTAGCGTTCGTTTGGTATCAAACGTTTACGCCGTGAAATTCCACCTGGACCAAAAATACTCAGGTCCAGTGAATGAAGATAAAACCACCTTGTAATTTTAATTTTAAACGGATCAAGCAACTTCAACATATTAATATCAGTGTTGTCACAGTAGCCCCCAAAGTCAAAGTAGCTCCGTTTTACGGTAGCTATTAAAATCACCTGAGCTTATTCCTATAATTTGTCTCTCTTAGGGTATGTACTTTGAGTTTCGGTTAAAATTGTTTTTAAATAACCATGTTACAAATTAACCAACCCAGTGATAAGGAGAATGTCAGGTTAAATTAGATACGAGGAGGGAAACGCCTACTCGCAACCACGTTAATCTCCAATAACGACCCAATATCTAAAAAAAACATCCTTTATCCTTGTTTAACTTATTTAACCAAGTATTAAATTAATCTAACTAGCGATTAACCGAGACTCAAAGTACCGGTCTTTAAACAACTGTTTTCTGCACCATATTTTTGTCTATAAATGAACCGATCTGGAATATTTGACCAATTCTGTATAAAATCACGTTAGAACTGGGCCACAACTGTTTTGAAGTAAATAAAGCGTTAAAACAAGCTAATAAAGCAAAAAAATCTATAAAAAGAGGTATGAGTAGGGATAATAAGGGGTCGCACTGACACGCTCGCAGCAGATGATACAAACGAACACGTGATACCAAAAAAATAAAACCTCTAGTTAATGCTACAGGTTGGAGCTCAAGTATAAAAGGTAAATAATACAAAGAAAATTGAAGCAACAGAACTGATGTGTGGGAAAAGATGTCGCATAATTACAGAGTAGGATTCAATAAGAAATGAAAAAGTTGGAGTAAAACAAACCATATTAAGAACTAGAGTTTAATTAGAAAATAAAAATAGTGTCAATATTTTAAGAACAGTTAACATTCTCTAATTAAATCGTTAACTGGGTTTAATTTTTTATATTCATTTTTAAAGAAGAGGTCCCTTACACTTCTTGAGAGAAATAGCTTCCAGTCGATATACAGGGTGTTTGTCCTGCAAAATCTACTAAAAAAGAAGACGTAGAAAAAGTGTCGAAGAAAGATTCTGAATAAAATAATTAAATAATAAATTCCGGTGCTATAATAACACCACGGAAGAAAAACGGATGATGAGGTGGCCTTCACTTGGTTGGTGAAGATTTCAAATCTATAAATAAGCAATAAACGTATAAGAAGTGCAGGGCTCCACACAAGCCAAAGCAAAAACATGCTGACCTCACCGTAATTAGTGAACCATACTTAAGGGCCGTATTACATGAACTAAATTTAGAGTCTGAATCGGCGAAAGGAGGAAAAGCGCGGGAATCTAAGCTTTAACGTCGTACGTAGAAATTTCGAAGCACGGCCGTGCACGCCGTTAGAGCTTAGATTCCCGTGGTTTTTTTCTATGCGCCGATTTAGACCCTAAATTTAGTACTAAATTTAGTCTAAGAATCGCAGCAAAGGCCAACTGGCAGGTCAAAATTGGGAGAGACTTTGTCATAGCTGTGACCAATACAAGGCAATGGGTTGCGGCCCTAGAGAGTAGAAAGGCGATATGCCAGAACTGACTATTTGATAAATCCAACTTCTATATTTATCTCCGAGCTTTGATGTGTCCAAAGAATTAAAAGGACATCATCGGTTAACGAAGTGGGCCAGTATTCACTGTCAAAAACATCAATGCTGGCTCCCTGGGGAATTGGAATAATTGAAAACTGGCAAAAAAGTGGATATGGTGGCATAGACGGCAAAACTGTCCTCACAAAATTCCAGTACCTACTATAAAGCTCTCGATTAACTCATGTCGGTATTAAATTTAACATGGAGGTTTTTGCCCTTTGACAAAACTTCAAATAAATAATAAATTTTAGTTGGGACTACTTTAGGCAGGTCAAATTAATTTATTGAAGTTTTTGCTTATCTCTTTTACTCTGAGCTCTTACTTGTTACTAAATTACTCTTAGCAAAATGAAAGCTTATCGAATTACCTACAAGATTGTTTCTATTAATTATTTTTCTATTCCTTATAGTTTTCGAGATATCACCACGCAAAAATCGTTAATGTATGGAAAACAATTTGCGCCTCACAATAAAATAGTAAAAGAAATTTAATGTTCTACAACTTTTTTTTGAAGACTTTTACTGTAAATCGAAAGGCTGAGGTTCTAGAGGCAAAAGTTTGACGAAAAACGTAAAGCCAAAATTTTTTTTCATACAGTGACAATTTTTGGGAGAGGATATCTCGAAAACTACAAGGAATAGAGAAAAAATAAATAGAAACAATTTTGTAGGAAATTTGATAAGCTTCCATTTTACTAAGAAAATTTTTTTTCCTAGGGCCCACTATTTTCGAAATATAAGCGAAAACTCAAAAACCTGGACTTCACCCACTCCTTTCCTTAACCGTATAACTAGGACCGGGAGACTACTCCAAACACTTTCCTAAGGAAAAAACTCCTCAAATTTGGTAAGTTTGATATTAAAAGTGACAACATCTTAAGAACATTTAATTAAATTATTTTTTAAATTTGATACAAGAGCTTTTGGTTCTTATATTACCACAATTTCTTTTGTTAAAAGTGTATTGTTTCAACTTGTTATTTTTAATTAAATTACTAATTTAGAAAAAAATTATGTAAGGACATAAAATTAGGTTAAAATTAATCAATTTTAATTAAAATTTATATCTAAATAATTAATAAAGCACCAAAAGTAATTAAACTTTAAATTTTTAAACAAACCTAACTTCCAGGAGCAATTTTCTAATTCATTTTCTTATACAATTATTATTTTATAGTTTAATTATTTTAAATTATTACGTAATTTAGTCGTGCTATAGATAAATGAAATTAGTTGATTATTCGAAATGCAAATATGTAGTCCCAAAACCAATATTCCCGTAGATGACGTTTTAACAGTAATAAACAGAACAGGGCCGGATTTAAACACGTACAGTGTTCTGACAGGTCGATAATTCAATCCTAGAACTAATTACCAAGTAAATGCATGTTAAGCAAACTTCTTCCCCCTCAGCGCCCTTAAACTATATGTCTTGCGGCTAAAGTCTATTAGTTGGCTGTTGCTATTACATTAATATCAATTTCAAACAAAGTTGAGGTAGATTTTTTAAAAAAAATTGTAATTAAGAAGTTATATTAGAGCGAATTTTACATAAAAGCGTCGAAGATTTGCGAACATCGACCATTTGATGCTTACTTGCAATCAAAGCATCAAAACTTGGCAGTAGAATCGTATCCCAATTAAGGGGTGTCATGTCGAGCTCAAATTTGTGATTTATGGCTGTATATAACTTTCAGAAACCGCGTACCAACTTTACAAATTATACTTGACCTAAGTCTCAACTAATTCTCTAATTCACTAGTAAATTTTGATTTCGGTTATATCGAAATTTATTGCGAATTTTAATGTATACGAATGTACTGCGTGAACGTTTCTATATTTGAATTTGAACCCTAAATAATAATTTATGCTTGAAAATAAGATAAATGAGGGAGAAATTTTTTGTAATGTCAAATTTATTCGTAAAATAAAAAAAAATTACTAAAGGTTGACTTTGTCCTATCGCAAAATCCCAAATGCTCATCTAAAGAAAAAAAAAGAATAGCCCAGTTTAAATCCTGAAATGAGGGTTGTAATCAATAACGGTTTAGAAAGAATGTAATCAAATTATAAGAAATTGCACTTCTCAATGTTAACTCACAAAATCAAGTTAGTTAATTTGATTTAAAAAGTAACAGATTCCACTCTTGAATTTCCCATTAAAATAATGAATTAAATTTAAATTACAAAAAATAAGGGAAAAACTTGGGATTGTCAAAACTAATTAAGCAAAACTAACAGAATTACCTTTGGAGATGGTTGTTGCGCTTAATTACTTTTTATTTAAAAAAAAGTAAAGTCTGAAAATAGTAAAACTGTTGTAAATATTATAGTATAGTAGGAAAAGTGCGCTCGTAATCCTACTAGACATATTTATGTGCTAGATATACTTAAAACCACAAAACCTCACTCTCTTATTGTGCAGCAAATTTATAGTGCTGGATTTGACTGAAACACACAGAGAAAACCTATCCACCAAAACAAAAAACAAAATATTCAAATTAGCAAAAAAAGAAGCCAACTGTAAAATTTAAGTCGACCCTTTAAAATTACATTTTGTGTCTTGTTTTCCTACCTAATCTATTAATTAAACAACGAATACCATTAAAATGTTTCCACTTGAACCAAACATCGATAAACAACATAATAAATATTCCCCAGCTAAAGTACCGAGATTTGCAATGTGATTCAAAATAAATAAAAAGGAATCAACTTTTCTTAATGCAATAGCAATGATGCCGAAATGGAAATACATCCCAACAACTACATCTTGTACAAAAACACATTAAATATTTTCAATGGAAAATGCAAAATACATTACTTTCGGTGTACACACTGCTGCAATGCTATCGTAAAATCCAAAGTCAAATTTCGACCTCTTTATGCATGCACACAATTTTTATTACGACCTCTTCTAGTGGAATGAAATAAATCCTTTACCAATAAAAAGTTTAATTTTTTAACGTTTTCATTTTGAGAGTGTTTGCATAAACCCGCTGCTCCAGGTAGTTTAGGGCATAAATAAATTGACAGTTGACAGAAAAGCTTAAGAACTACATACTGAGATAGAAACATTAGAGAAAATTCCGGTTCTCGGATCTCGTCAATTCCAAAGCCTACTTCAACCCTGTTAATAATTATTAACTAATTTGTTTATTTTGGAATGATATTTCAAAGTAAATTTTTTTAAATCTTTTCAAAAAGAAAAAAAGGCTTTATAAAATAATACTAAAAGAGGTTGTAACACCGATCTTACGATCGTGTGAACATTGAACAAGTAACAACAAACACTTTCAAACCAAATAAAAATATTTATTAAAAACAAAATAAACAAAAAACTCGTCCTTCTGGATGACGAACGTTCCTTGGACACCTCAACGAACTGGTGAATCTCAAAGATCTGAATCCTAGAGTGGATGACGTGTGATTAGCCAAACAGACCATCCCATCTTCTTCCAGATCGACCGTCGGCCAACAAGCCCAAGACTGTAATCAAGCCCCACACGATCGGCCAAGAAGCCCAAAAACCGTTGAGAGGTGACTTGTGGATAGTCCGAAGGTCTGATCAACAGTAGAAATGTACTGAGGTAGACGCAATCAGCTTAAAACCTACAACTGCAGCTTGTACCAGCCGCTAGTACAAGCACGAGATCATCAACTACCCGCAGCACAAGAGTATCATACTGGACACAATGATGCACTACGTACAGTGGATGCACACTGACGGTCACGGACTCTCTTGAAATTACTCGTACTCATATCTTTGCGATTATCACCAAACTCTTCCATAAATGCTTTTTATGCAATTACGTAGGTGGTGACGCGGGCTTACACGAAGCATCGAATGGTGTAAGTTTCGCGGTGACTTAAGTGAAGTACTTGAATTATAAATAATTGTATTAAAAATATTAAATATTTTAAATAATTTTATAATTACGAAAGGTGACTGAAAATATTAAGAACATTGAAAAAGAAAATAAATATGATAGAAAAAATATATAGTGGATACTTAAAGAACCAAAAATAAATTAAAATAAAAATAAATAATTTTAATTTATCGCGGGTAATAAAATTTAAGCGAGTGATCACGGGTACATTTACACTTCGTTAGGTTGTGAACGCCGTATAAAAATTGATACCATTGCATAGCAGATGATACAAAAAAGGAGGACCTGATTGTTGCTGGAGGATTACGTACGAGCCATTTAAGAAAAACACTAGGGCGTGAAAACGATTTTAATTTTTCACGTATCAGAGGCAGAATCTTAAGGATTTTTAATACTCGGATACGTTTAGAAAAACGCATCGTTAGGATGTGGCTATTTAAAAAAATAAAGTTGATGTTAATTTCAGAAAACCGAAACGTTTGATTTACAATTTGACTTCAGAATCAGACGAAAAAGAAATGTTGCTATAGAGAAGTTGTGTCAGATTTTCATAATTTTTGATCGTAAATAAAATACAACCAAAAAACAGATTTTCTTGCTTTTGTCAATATTTTCAAAATAAATGCAGCCTGGGCACTTTTCTTTTAGGATTATTAATCACAATCAGCATACAATTCTGCAACTTGTGACGCAGAGATACATAATTGCAAATAATAAAACAGGTCCCTCCACCATATGTTTGCTGGACCAAAATACTGGTACAGTATTAAAGCATCTTGGAAATTTTGAATCGTTTAAACCAGCTACTTGCAATTTTTTTAAATCCTTTTCGCTAGCTCTGTCCCTGAGATCAAAATGGAGATAAATTTTACATGCCTGCGTTCAGTTTTTCAAGCTCCGTCATTTGAATTCAATCCCATCAAGATTAGACCAGAATCGCTTATTTTCACACTATTACTATCAGCGTTATCAGTAGCTCTGTTCGCTTGACTTGCACTAGTTGCTCGGAGCAGTCCGTAAACCAATGACTGTAGACTTCATTCTGTATTATTTATTCTCATTGGTTCACTAACTGTTCGGAGTAACTAGTGCAAGTCAAGCGAACAGAGCTATTGATAACAGCTGATTTCCATGTAACTCGACAACCACAAGAGCTAGCGCTTTCGTTTAATTTTTAATTTAATTCTTAGATCATTTTTGTAACCCTATAAAAATTATTTAACCCTTATCACTTGAGCATTTCGTTATCTAATAGTGTTTAATTATAACATTGAAAAGCTTTAAATTATTCATTTAGAAGCATGTGGAGTGGAAAAATTTGTTATTGAAGCTAATTAGTGCTTTTTTCTTTTTAGCTTCGTGATTCATTAGCACTCTTGTATTTTCCAGCCCTTAATTAATTTTTATTAATTACTTCAAGGTTGAAATTTTAATTTAAAATTATAAATTTTATAGCGGCTTGCTTGTAATTTTTGTGCGCTTCCGGTGAGCTAAGTTTCGAGCTATTAGTTGTCGAGTGAATCCGAGTTGGTCATCGAATGGTCACTTTTATTTACCTTTAATTAATTTTAATTAATTATCATTTACCCTGTTGCCTTCTGCAAGCCCGTGATTTTCGTTTTCGATTTTCGTGATTCCCGTGAAAGGACTCGGGATCTGGTGGACGAAGCGCTTTCGTTCCTCCAGAAATCAATAGTCTCTCTTTGTGGTGAAGAGAGGTCTAGAGGACTGGTCGAATACTGCGTTCCCTTAGGACTCAGTGGTCTCTCTCTGCAGGGAGAGGTCTCGATGTGGGTAAACATCTCTCATTTTTCTAGGACTCAGTGGTATTTCTTTGTGGTGAAGAAAGGGCTTGAGGTCTGTTGGAAGGCAATTACCCTTCGTGTCGCTAAGAATCAGTGGCCTCTTTCGTAAGGAATAGGTCTAAATGTCTAGTGACATAGTCCCACGAGCCTTCAGGACACAGTAGCTTCTCTTTGTGGTGAAGAGAGGTTTCGAGGTCTGTAGATGTTCGTTTGCTTTGTTCTTCCACGATTCGGTGGCTTCTTTTCTAAAAGAAAAGTCGAGGCCTGGTAACATATTCCTCGTTTCTCAAGGCTCAGTGGTCTCTTTCCTTTGGAAAGAGGTCTCGAGGTCTGGTGGGAACCCAGTGGCCGAGTCATATCCCCAGAGACACTATATTGTGTTTTTTTGATATTTATAAATAATTGATTTTTTTCCTGAATCAAGGTTTTTATTTGTATACGTACCCTTTCGATAAATATCGCCTTGTGAGTGCTAAACTGTGATATCTCAGAAAATCTCGAAAATTGGATTAATGGCAAAATGGATTGCTTTAAGGTTGATTCATCAATGCAAAACAAAAAAACTCAAAAAAATTAATTACGTCGGTTTTTAATAGATAACTTGGAGTAACATTAAGCAAACTATGCGCTAAATATGCCCTAAAATAAATATTAAATCAATTTTGACTTATGAGGCAAAAAAGTCATCCCTTTACACCTGCAAAATGATTACTTCAGTTGTCACTTTAACAATAATATTGATAAGACATTAAAACGAAAGTGAAATATCAAAACAAAGAATCTAATTTTCTACAATACTTTAAATTATGAGTACAGTCTTGCACTAAAAGGCGATATCTCTATTTTTGTTTTTTATTTTGCATAAACATTTATATTTCCTTTAATTACTTTCCGATACCTTAAGGTATTAAAGGAAAGTATTGTAATGGGGTAAAAAAAATTTTTTGAGATAACACCGGATATATGTATTTTGAGGTCCCCCGAGTCGATCTAGACCATTTTTAGAAAAAAGTCTGTGTGTGTGTATGTATGTGTGGATGTAGTTCCCCACGAAATCTCTGAAACGGCCGAACCGATTGACTTGAAATTTGGTATAGGGTCTTATCAGATAACGACGGAGTGCAGAAAGGAGTTTGTTCAAAATCGGTCCGCTAGGGGGCGTGCAATTAAGGAAATTTTGTGTTTTTTAAATGGAACTATATAATTTTTTTTAAATCATCCGATAGAGAACTTTTTTTTTTATTCAATGATATAAAAATTTTTTAAATTATTTTGTTTTTAAAAGAGTTTTTACGCAATCAAATATCTAATAATATTTGGCAGCTGACGTTTCTGACAATTGTCAAAAAATTTGACAGTTGTCAAAAAATTTGACATTTGTCAAAAAATTTTGACTTTTATTTATTTTTAATCAGTGATTATAAAAATGTTCAGTATTCTTTTGTTTTCTAACTGTTTTGGTCTTAAAATAATCAACTCAATCGGAAAGTCTTGTGTTGACACAACAGATATTTTCAAAATGTGTTTTATTCCTACGTTACGTTATACCCCTCCCGTCTCCGACTGAGCGATGCCTAGGGGAGATTTAATGCAACACCCGCTTTCCGGTGATACAATTCCTGTATTAGAAAAAGATTTTGGAAATTGCCAAGACTAATTAAAAATAAAAAAAAATAGAGCCTTATCAGAGGTCTTGTGCCTCGTTTGACAATTTTGGCAAACTTCCCATATTATATGGGTTACTCGGATGTCGGTTACAAGGAAAAATGTGCAATTTATTATTCATTTAACAATTTATCAAACTTCTATTTATTTTGATTTTCAAAAAATCTGAATTAAAAGTGCATTAAGCATAAAACTTTAAATTTAAAGCACGCCTTTTATAAACTGTAACAAAAATCATATTAAAATTTAAAAGAGCTTTTCATCAGAAAAAACTTTTTGAAAAACTCACAACAACAAAAAAAAACTTCAACTTCATCTGATCCATAGAAAATCTCGCGCGAAATATTAAAGAGAAACTGGTAAGCAAATCATCTTGAAAAATAAACTTTACAACTTGAAAGTTTCTCACAGTTAACCAGAAAACTTTTTAAACCACGTGATAGATTACATCGCGTAAGAGGCGAAAAATATTTCGCATCTGTATACATTTTTCATGTCAAATTTTAAACTTGAGGCAAAACAGATAGCAAATAGTTTCTTTTTAAAAATTGAAAATAAAATAAAGAAAAAAAAGTTTGGCAAAAGGAAAAGTTCAAGAAAATTTTTACGAATCATTACTCAAGCAGAATTAATACTAACGCTGCGTTTTACACGAATTTTCTCTTTTTCCAGTCATTTCACTCATGACTGAACCTATTGGGAATTGTAAAAAATACGAAAACTACGTTTTCGCAATTTTTTTAAATAAATATACTATTAATCTTTTATTTCGTTTTGTACCAACGTGTGAAACTTGTGAATAGTTGCGTTGCCCTCATAATCGCAAAACAGAGGGTGAAGGTAGAAAAAATCACCCTCTTTCTACTGCAGTTTTAAAACAAATTCTTTTTAGCTGTATCTGTTTCTTACACCTACTAGTCACGAGAAATAAATAGCAAGATAAGAAAAATATATTTGGAAGTGTAAAAAATGTTGCCATTTACGTAACGATCAAGAGCTGTTCACTTTTTTAAACTGCTGATTAAATGGATCGTAAAGGTTCTATTGACTTGTGTATTTACCTCTTAAGTGTTATAAATGAGCAGAGTGTAAATTACTCATAATTATTAAATAATTATTTTTTTAAATTAGCTATTGTAGTTTGAGGGATAGAAGAGGACCTAGTAAACTACCTTGAGGCACCCCGGAGTTTATTTTTCAACAATAAACTCTCAAGTGACCGGACTAACGATAAAGTGACCAAAAACTGAATATTGTTAATTAGAGTTGAGGAACAGAAAAAGAATATTGTGATTGCAAATTATTTGAAGCTTGAAATAATAAACAAATCAATAAAAACGAACAACAAAATGGACAATAGAAAATTGAAAGGTACACCCTTAAAACTTTGTCATGTGTATGTTGCAAGTTAAAACACACATAGCTACTTTATTAAAACAAAAACCCTAAATTTTAGTGAACGTAAAATTAAACTAATTAAAATAGAAACTAAATTTAATTATTTTATTAATCTTGTTAAAATTTCGAACCATCTTGTGCATATTGCTTGATTAAACAAAAGATACAATTTATGTCACTAAGAACGTGATTGTAATATAAGTACTATTTACGATACGACATTATGCCAAATTAAGACACACATAAGTACTAATTTAAATTTAAAATTAGTAAAATTAATTTTAATTCCAACAATCACGCGTTATTATCTGGTGCAAACACTCCGATTATTATTGTGCATCTGGTGACTCGGACATAACAATAATATTGCGGGCGTATCAACCCCTACTTGCTATAATAATACACGTTATTACTACAATACCTTGCGCAATTATGTAAACTAACGAAGATAATTAATATTTATAGAACGAATGAGAATTTATATGCATTAACTTTCTCCTCTATAGTAATTGAGATTTATAATATAAAAGCTGTTGTTTTTCACGCAAATTAAATGTACGAACCTATTTTAACTGTAATTTCTTATACCGGGATGACGTAAAGTAATCAGGAAACTAATTTTTTAACACGCAATAACAATACGATTATTAACGTAATAACACGAGTCGTCAAATAAATATGCTTAGAGATGGCTTACTAAGCTCTCCAATAATTGTCTAGTGATGGCAATATTACGAAGCCAGGGTAGGCACAGATTTAGTTACCTCGTATGCCATTCAGCTTGGGCATTTTCTCCTCAACCAGGAGACCATTGAAGATCTGTATAACTAAAAAACATCTCCAAATCGTTACAGACTGTTCCAAAACACTCATTAAGCTGGAAGATGAAGGAACATAAAAATGTTTGGATACCAGCTAATAGAAAATGCTATGGTAACGAAAAGACGAACGAGGTTGGAACCAAGGATCTAGTAAGTCTGAAATGGGCACAGAGCTAGCATACCAGAGCGTACATAAAAACACTGAAGGACCACCTACAGTATAAACCGTAGAATGATATGATGACGATGGCTCGCCGTGTCAAAGGATGAACAAGAGTACGACTACCCCATCCGGCTTAGACGTTTTCCCTTAGACCTAAGACAATATGAAACCAGAGAAACGCTCGAATACTTATAGAAAATATAAATATTAATGTATTTGTCTAACCAGGAGAATATTGAGAACCTGCAGAACTAAAAAACATTTCAAAATTGGATATAGACAGTTCCAAAACTCAATAAGCAGAGAGAAGAAAACAAGATCAAAATGCTTGGGGACCAGTCAATAGAAGATGCTATAGTAACAAAAAGGCAAACGAGCTAAGTCTGCGATGGACACAAAAAAACACATAAAGACACTGAAAGACTTCCTACAATATACCGCATGGAATGATATGATGACGATGGCTCGTCATGTCAAAGGATGAACAAGAGTACAACTATCCCATCCAGCTTAGACATTTTTTCTTGGACCTAAGATAATATAAAACCAGAGGAATACTCGAATACTTATAGAAAATATAAATATTAATGTTTTTGTCTAACCAAGAGTCCATTGGGGACCTGGAGAACTCAAAAGAATCTCAAAATTGGTTATAGACAGTTCTAAAACACTCAATAAGCTGGAAGAGGAAAACAAGATCAAAATGTTTGGATACTAGCCAATAGAAGATGCTTAACGAAAAGGCAAACGAGCTAAGTCTGAGAGGGGAACAGAAAAGCACATAAAGACACTGAAAGACCACCTACCGTATAAAGCACTGAATGACATCATGATTAGTCATGTCTAAAGTTGGACGCGCATGAATCGACTCGGCTCGGATCAACCCGACTCGGCACAGCCAATTTCTTTGCTATACACTAAAATGTATTACCACCCGCGTATTGAATCGGCTCAAAAACTGGACCGTGCCGATCTGAGCTGAGTCAGTTCAATACGCGTCCAGCTTAAGGGTGAACCAGTAGAGCGGAAGATATTTAATGAGTCAAGGTGCACTCCGATATTAACTCTCACTGATTGAGTCGTTAAATGACAAGAAGTTACACATCGGTTTTTGTTTATTAGTTAATCTAAAATAACAAGGCTTTAAAGGAGTGTCACTTCAGAGCAATTTAAGCTACCGAAGTCGAGTTTAATCCTGTGGCGATAAATGCATTTTAGTACTTATTAATTTGCAACTAAGAATAAAGTACCTGCAAACTTTCCTCTAAACTTACTTTTAACAGTAAAGCTTTTCAATTACCAATGCAGACTTGAGTATGCCATAAATTTTCGTAAAAGTTTCTTTGTTATTCTTGTAAATAATTTATGAATGACATTATCTGCACTTTACACAGCATTACGCAAGAATAAGAAATAGACATATGACTCCGTGAAACACACTGTTTAGTTTGTTAGGTTAGGTTACATGTGCTGTGAAACACCCTCTACGATGAGGTGTTAGAGCTGAGCCTTCAGGAGAGAGCAGATGGCGTGGCTTAAGCAAACGGCTTGGATCTAGTAACCAGCTTAGGTAGAAATAAATGACTACATGACTTCGAAAAACCTCCAGGTTGCCCCTGAAGAGCCTGAATGCTGCTAATCGAGAAATAGACAGTCTAAAGTTTGAGTATTATTATAGATAAAACACATACTAAAAATAATCGAAGTAGAGGTAAGTCGGATAAGAGGTAAGAGCAGGTCAGGATGGGAAGAGCAAGATAGATGTCCTAGACATAGGGGTTGATTTGCTGAACCTGTGTGCCAGTCCTATGTGAATTAGAGCTCTAAAATAGAAGAAACGTAAGCCCATAAAAAAAATTAATGGAAAGCTAACTATAAACTATAAGATTTTAACACATTTTCAAAATAAATGCTCCTTCAAAATAAAGAAAAAAATATGGTCTGGAAGAAAACAAATTTTTAAATATATACATAGACAATAAATTTTTCAAATCACATTTGCTTTAAGAAATTTATCCACGTCAAATTTATAAGATTTCCATAAAAATGTACGTACTAAAAAGCTTACACGAAAACGTGAAACCTGCTTCTTTACCTATTTTATAAAATTTGGAGCAATTTATCACAGTAAAAACGTAAAAGAAAAACAAAATTTTTGTATTCGAAAACGTTCAGTTGAGAAATAATAAAAATAAGAGCTACTACAGGGTGGCTCAAATTTTTCCCAAATTATTACGCTAAATTTGATTTTTTTAAATACAAAGTATAGTAGGCCATCGAATTGTTTTTCTATTTTTCTGAACGCCATTGTCTTCATATATTATAAAAATACTTCCTAAATTTCAGCAACCTCCCGAGGTATATTTATGCTTATTGTACGTCGTAATTCCCGTAATGATCTTGCTTAAATATCTAGACTTGAATTTTTTTTCTTTACCGACATGTGACCACCTTAATGTATAAATTAAAATGAAAACGACTTATTTATCGAATTTAATTATTTAATTTAGTTAATACATTTATTGTTAATTATTATTAAATATTTACTTAGAAAATGTATAATTAATTTAATTATTTATTTAGTATTCTAGAAGCCACGTGTGGGTAAAGAAAAAAAAAATTTTATAATTTCATTTACATTATTTATTTAATAAAATCGATACTTAAGTAAAGTTAAAACGTTTTTATTTATTAAAAAAATAATTTCACACAAAATTTAGCCCTTTGTAAACCCTCGTGGTTACTCAATCATCGTTTAAAGTTTAATACAACAGTTAGCACTGACCTTTTTCCTTTTTTTAATTGAATCCCTCGATATTAAAATTCCGCTAATTTAATTCCGAAAATCGATATCAAACAAAATAGTAATCCTAAATTAATGAAGTGGAAAAGTTTTAAAAAATGTTATACGTCAACATTACAATTTCTTGTTTTGGCGACGTCCAGTAAGAGATGAAATTGTTGTGGAAAATTCGAATTAGGCTATCGACTTTAACTTTTAACCGTATAATGTAAAAACTTTTTAAAAATAAAAATAACCACTAGAGAATACTAATTAAAAATACTACGAGTTTCGTTTCTATGCGAGCATCATCAGAGGTGTAGATAATGACTTTTCCGCCTCATTAACATAGATTACTTCCATATTTTTTAAAATTTGTAATTATAATTTCTAAACACCACCAAGTTACTTATTATTTATTAACTAACGTTATAGAAAAACATTAAATGAAAGAGAGTAAATCTTCTCTCGCAATTCAAAGAGGAAAACAATAAATGATGAATGAAAAGTAAAAGAGCAAAACGTCTTGGATTTTATAAAGTAATGGCAGTTTCATTTTTAGTTTTTAAGTCTTTGATGTGAACATTATTGTAACGTTAACAGACAAACAAAAGAAACAAAATTCTAACGTCACAACTTAAATTCTTAAGACACGTCGCTAGCAATATTTTGATCGAAAATGAAATGGGAAAGAATAACGCCAAGTCGAACTGAATAGGTTAAAAAAAAGAATCCATCAATTTCACTTATCAATGTCTTTCTGAAAATGAAACAAATATGCTGCGGTAGCAATTTCGATTTTGAGTTGAAATGGTCTTTAAAAGTTACGTATATTTTGAATGGCGATTTTATAGAAGAGGGGGAGAATGTCTCAGAAGTAAGACAGACAATCTTTTTGAATGTGAGAACTTGCGTTCGATCTCCGACTACAACAAAGCTACAAAGCAGTTTATTACTATTTAGTCACCACAATTCATCAATCCGGTTCTGGCAACCGTGGGGTTTTTACGTCTTAATCGAGAAGTGAGTATTTAAACAGTACCGATACATAATATGTGAAGGTATGATCCCTACTTCGTTTAAATTTTTCCAGAATTACCTAATATTTATTTAAAATGCTGTATTTTCTTAATACATTGCTTACCACTGATGTAAATTGGATTTGGCCGAAAGCAACTTCCCACCTCTCACGCCTTGTAGAAGAGTAACTTCTCAAGTACATACCTTTAAAATAAAAAGAACTGAATTAATAAATTGTTATAAAATACCAATTTCAAAATCAACCCATTCCCTGCTCCCATCTACACACTTTCTCCTTTGCCTGGAAAAGTTTTATGCGAAGGAGTGCAGAAAAGCTTTTAAGAATTAAAGATTTTAATTCAGTTGTACTAGGTAGTAAAGTGAAAATATCTTAAGAACGGTTAATTTTTAGGCACAACAACCCTTAATAATTTTTGGTTTACATAATCTTAGAAATTACAGTTTATATAAATATACAGGGTGCTGCATTTAAAACGCTCCAGAAACGTCCTATTTTCAGGAAAACTGCGGTTTTAACCCAGTTACAAAAGTAAAGTGAAAATATCCTGAGAAAAGTTAATTTTAGACACAACAACCCTTAATAATTTCTAATTTACATAAGCTTAAAAATTATTACTTATATAAATATACAAGGTGTTTCGTTTAAAACACTCGAGAATCGCTTAATTTTCAGAAAAACTACGGTTTTAACCCAGTTACAAGAGTAAAGTGAAAATATCTTGAGAAAGGTTAATTTTAGACAGTAAAACCCTTAATATTTTTTGGACTACATAAGCTTAGAAACAATAATTTGTATAAATATACAGGGTGTTGCGTTTAAAAAACTCCAGAAACTCCATATTTTCAGGAAAACTGCGATTTTAACGTATTTACAATTAATGTGAAAATACCTTGAGGACAGTTAAATTTAAATACAATAACCATTAATAATTATTGTTAGTCTACATAAACTTATATAAATATACAGGGTGTTGCATTTAAAAAGTTCGTGAAATGCCCTATTTTCAGGAAAACTACGATTTTAAAGCAGTTACCATAGTAAAGTGAAAATATCTTGAGAAAAGTTAATTTTAGGCACGTACAATCCGTAATAACTTTTAATGTACATAACCTGAAATATTAAAATTTATTAATATAACAGCATGTTGCATTTAAACACTAGATAAATGCCTTATTTTCAGTAAACCTCTGATAGAAGTATATAACGTTTGCCTCTGAATGCAAGAGCTTGATATTAGAATGCAAAGTAGTTGGACCGATTAAATTTATTTAAGACAATTTCGCAATCGAGATTTGGCAACCATGTGAACCATAACGCCTGACCTTTTTTGAATTGATCTGAATGCTAATTGGGTTGTATGCCCTCCATGCATCTATCTACTTAGTGCTAAAAGGGCTATTTGACATGGACTAGGTATCTTACTAACCGTTAGTAACTGAATCAACTCAAGGAGCAAAAGCACGGGAATTTAAGCTTTAACGTCGTCCACGGTCATGCGTCAAAATTTCTAATGACGACGTTAAAGCTTAGATTCCCGTGCTTGTGCTCCTTGAGTTGATTCAGTTACTAACAGTTAGTAAGATACTTAGTTCGTGTAAAAATAGCCCTAAGAAAAAAATTGTGTCAGAGAAGAGGGCGAGATTCCTTCAGTGGGATATAGCTGACCAATCCTGGAACTTCATAATTATTTTATGTTTTATGTACTTTTACAACCAACATATTTAGTTAGCTGGAGTAAACATTACTTTTTTTGAGGTTATTGTCTAATTCGTTTCATCTTGTCCTTGAGAGGGCTTTTACGACATTAAAGTACAATATCGTATTTTCTTTGACTAGTCTTATCATACACTATCCTATTAAGCTTTTCAAAGCCTTTAAGCCAATAACTCGCATTCAACTGTCTCAGCTGTAAATAATAAACCCTATCTATTGTACGTTTGCGTTACCCAATTTCAATTCTATTCTATCTGAGCGGTAATTGGCTACAGCAAAGGCGAGTAATTATGGTTTTTAGTTAATTAAAAAGATATTTAATATAAAAGGAGGTATTTCAAAAATTCACATTTCGTGTAAAGTTTCGATACTTAGAGTAAATTGCAATTATGAACTCCATCACGAGATCAGGACTAATTAAAATAATTTCGACATATTCCAAGTTCTTTGTTAAATTTTCTCATAAACTAAAGGTATTAAAGTAATTTTCTTAAAACGCAGACGTCTTCAGCTCGACGACTATTCATTTAATTTAACTTGAAGTACAGTCTTATATTTAATCTCGGAAAATTAATATGCTAAAGATTTTGTACGTCCATTATAATATATCAAAGACATTATTATTTTCAGTTTTGGATTCTGCTCGCGTTGGTACAACGACAGCGAAGACGTAATTAATCGGATTATAATACCCCTTTGTAATCTTACATAATGAGATTGATCGTCGTTTGATAACTGCACTAAAACTTTTCTAATGATTAATTTAATACGAACAAATGTTTGTTTTTAACTAATTACTCGTTAAAAATCAATTGTATTTAAATAATTATCAAATCCAGACGCATATCGCCTTATTGCTAATATTGTTAGCTTATATAGGTAGATTTGCTTATTTCGTTTAACGTTAGATTTTGTGGTTTATTCGTGAATAATTTACTAAGTTGAAATTCAAGCCTGTCAAATTATGCGCATATATTTGCAGCAATCTGCGTGTCGACTTACGAACCATTTATTTCAAAGCGAATTGATTTCAATATCTTTCACCTACGGATCTATTTAACTTAGTTTAAATCGACTTAAAGAATACTTTTCCTTATTTTAAGTAATTTATTATACAGCCTGTCCGATTAAGACTTTTATAAGTAAAGATCTCATCGAAAAAAAATGGACTTTGATTCGTGAAAGAACGCACATTTATCAAGTGATTAAATTCTCACTAAGATATTTAAGTGATTAGATGAGGGTTAGGAATGACATTTGAAAGCGTATTATGAGCAGAGGTTGGCAGAGTTAAAAGTCATAATTATTGTAGATGAATATTAGAGCACTCGGGAAGAACAGTTCTACAGGAAAGTACGTAGAAATAGTCTCTTAACGATAAGTTGATGATGTCTATTGCACAATTATGAAACTTAAAAGAAACTACTTACCTCTTTGAGAGTCAACTAAACTAAATTTGCTTTGGAAATCAATTTTAGGGCTTTTTAACGTCTTACCTATAAACTCTACTGATTGGCCCTCCCTAAAAAGATTAAGGTTCGAAGAGTAGTCTGACGAACATTATTACAAAATTTCGTTCTTTTATCACAATTTATTAGAAATTGTCCCTTAATACCCCTCAAAGAAGGTCTTGGATAAAGATGCCATAATATCTCTGGCATTCGTCTAAATTATTAATAAAAATAATGGTTTTAATAATGTGCTTTACTTCGAACGCTTAATTAATTAAACATTAATCGAAATATGAATTTAAAAAAATAAAATTACATTTTACTTTTATAAAAAAATTCTTAGACGCATTTATAATTAGTAAAGCTACAATCAAGAACTTGACAAATGTAAGGTTTTAAAAGTTGGTAAAGCTCACAATTAATTTAACGCTGCACTTGATCTTTATTAAAGCTTAAGCTTAATCTTGAGCTTTTTAGAATCTGATAATTCTCGTTTTTATTTAAAAGAAACCAAAAATTTATTTTTGTGGTAAATGGTTTGTTTCCCCATGATCGTTATTATTTTTTAACGCACTATACATGCGTATACTGTGTATTCTCTATATGAAATTGCGCTTTAACTTTAACAGCTAATCTAGATTTACTTTTATCGTTTAAATTAGGTTGTTTGTAATTTATTTTTATTACTAAACCAACCTTTTCTCTTTGGGCCTTAGCGTTTTCGAGTTCTCTAAACAAATAATTTTAGGAAAAAGATACTTTCATATTTATTGTTGGTAGAAATTTTATTTACATTGAAACTTTTCCATCAAATTAAAAAACAAAATCATATGTTGTATATTTCATATACGAAACACTTTTTAATGTAAAATAATGACTCTCTAGAGTATTGATATACCAAAATATTCAATAATAATTCACAACTAGATTAAATTATAAATAGTTTTCCAAACTTTTCAGCCGAAAAACGTATAAAAGTTTCAATTTTAATATAAAAATACGTTTATAAGTGTCGAATAAACAAAAAACTCTTTAATTTCGAGTAACTGTTATTCGATGTAAGTGAAATGATTTAAATATTAATATTTTAATTTGTTAATGGACGCCCCAAGCGGGTAGGGGGTAAGTGCTATGTCCTCAATTCGTTACTCCTCAAATTCAAAATTATCACTGTTATCTGAATATTAAGTGTTGTGTTCAATTATTTGGTCATTAGTGTCGATATTACATATCCATGAGTTGGAGAAAAAATCGATTATTCAAATGTTGGTTTTCCACTACAAACGGTTCGATTTTTACCACGGTGGGCCTCTACAGGCCAAAACTGCGCAGGCAAGCTCGAATTATCATTATCGCCACACATGTAAGCTTTTACTACAGCAAGTCACATTGTCTGCATAGAACGCCTGAACCGTTTATAAATGCTCCGGGTACAGACCTACAACAGCCTAGGCCAGGCCTAAAATTCTGACCGTCATTATCTGGAGTAACTGCGAAGGTAAGCCGAAACTATCATTTTACCTCCACATGTGCAGACTTTTAATACAGTACAAAAACTCCGGAAATAAGTCTACAAGTCTGTCAAAGTAAAATTCTGCACGTCATTAGCGAGATTAACTGCGCAGGTAAGCCAAAACTATCAGTTTGCCTCCACACGTGCAGGCTTTTACTACAGCAAGCCACATCAATTGCACAGAATGCCTTACTCATCTCCAAAAGCTCCGGGTATAGACATATAGGCCTGTTAAAGTAAAATTTTGCACGCCATTACCGAGATCAACTGTGCAGGTAAGCCCGAATTATCTTTTTGCCTCCACACGTGCAGGCTTTTACTACAACAAGCCACATCAACTGCGCAGAACGCCTTAATCATCTCCAAAAGCTACGGGTATAGGCCTACAGGCCGGTCAAAGTAAAATTCTGAACATCATTAGCGGGTTTAATGTGCAAGTAAGCCGAAACTACCATTTTGCCTCCACACGTGCAGGGTTTTACTACAGCAGGCCACATGATCTACGCAGAATGGCTTAATCACTTACAAACGCTTCGGATATAGACCTACAGGTTTTTCAAAGTAAAATTCTGAACGTCATTAGCGGTTTTAACTGCGCAAGTAAAGAAACTAGCATTTTGCCTCCACACTTGCAGGCTTTTACTACAGTAGGCCACATCTACCGCGCAGAACTCCTTAATCATCTCCAAAAGCTCCTGGTATAGACCTACAAGTCTGTCAAAGTAAAATTCTGCACATCATTAGCGAAACTATTCTTTTGCCTCTACACGTGCAGGCTTTTTCTACAGCAGGCCACATTAACTGCGCAGAACACCTTAATCATGTACTAACGCTCCGAGTAGAGACCTACAGGCTTTTCAAAGTAAAATTCTACAGGTCATTAGCGGTTTTAACTGCCCAAGTAAGACGAAATTACCATTTTGCCTTTACACTTGCAGGCTTTTACAACAGTAGGCCACATCCACTGCGCAAATTCTGAACGTCATTAGCGGGTTTAATGCGCAAGTAAGCCGAAACTACCATTTTGCCTCCATACTTGCAGGGTTTTACTACAGCAGGCCACATCAACTGCGCAGAATGGCTTAGGGCCATTTGCACCAGTTCCAGTTAAATTTAAGTTGTAGTTAAACTAGTCGTTGCTTAGGATACGCCCATTAACAAGTCTACTGGAGAATAAATTTATGTTGTAGTTAGTAGTTAAGGGGAACCGGTGCAAACGGGCCTTAATCATTTACAAACGCTTCGGATATAGACCTACATGCTTTTCAAAGTAAAATTCTGCTCGTCATTAGCGGTTTTAATTGCGCAAGTAAGCCGAAACTGCCATTTGGCCTCCACACTTAGACGCTTTTACTACAGTAGGCCACATCAACTGTGCAGAACTCCTTAAACATCTCCAAGAGATAGTATAGACATACAAGTCTGTGAAAGTAAAATTCTGCACATCATTATCGAAACTATCATTTTGCCTCCACACGTACAGGGTTTTACTACAGCAGGCCACATCAACTGCGCAGAATGGCTTAATCATCTACAAACTCTTCGGGTATAGACCTACTTACAGGCTTTTCAAGGTAAAATTCTGCACGTCATTAGCGGTTTTAACTGCGCAAGTAAGCCGAAACTACCATTTGGCCTCCACACGTGCAGGCTTTTACTAAAGCAGAGAACATCCACTTCGCAGAACTCATTAATATTCTCCAAAAGCTCCTGGGATAGACCTACAAGTCTGTCAAAGTAAAATTCTGCACATCATTATCGAAACTATCATTTTGCCTCCACACGTGCAGGGTTTTACTACAGCAGGCCACATCAACTGCGCAGAATGGCTTAATCATCTACAAACTCTTCGGGTATAGACCTACAGGCTTTTCAAGGTAAAATTCTGCACGTCATTAGCGGTTTTAACTGCCGAAACTACTATTTGGCCTACACACGTGCAGGTTTTTACTACAGCAGGGCACATTAATTGCGCAGGACACCTGAACCATTTATAAACTCTCTGAGTATAGGCCTACAAGCCTGTCGTAGTAAAATTATGTATGTCATTAGCGGGATTAAACGTTCAGGTAAGCGGAAACTAACGTTTTGCCTCCACACGTGAAGGCTTTTACTACAGCACGCCACATAAATTGCGCAGGACGCCTGAACCAATTATAAACGCTCCGGGTTCAAGTCCACAGGACTGTCGCAGTAAAATTCTGTAAGTCATTCGCAGAATTATCTGCGCAGGTGAAAATTTTGCAAGAAAGCTGAAACTATCACTTTGCCTCCACACAGGCCAGAACGATCTACAGACGCTTTAGTTTGCTTTTACTACAAGCAGGGCATCTGAATCATCTACAATCACTCTGATACCCCGGATACAGGCCGGTGATAATAAAATTATCACTTTGCCTCCATACAGACCAGAACTATCTACAGACGCTAAGCTCTGCTTGTGTAGACTAGGTCTGCACAGGTCTGCTTGAGCGTTTTTCTAGCGGTCTATCACTTTGGCCTCCACACGTGCAGATTATTAACTATACGTAAACGACAGTCAATTAAATTTACGTGCAAAAGCAGCAGGGTATTAACTATTATTTTAAATTAAAAGTGTGCAAATCGCAAAAATTGTTAATTAATCTAAGAAATTATTTAATATTCATATTTTAGATATATCACGACAATGATGGATTAAATTTTAATAAAGCGAGAGCTTTAAAGATCAAACAAAGTTAACAGGGCCGTATTTCAATAGTATAGATCAAACAATGAAAGTTTAAAGTAAAATTTTAATATTTTAAACTTCAAAGAACAAACAAAAGAATTTTCGCATTGCCTTAAAATTACTCCACATTTCTATTGAATACTCACGAAGATTTCCACACTACTATACTATAAAATCAATTTTAAACAATTTTCATTTCATAACTTTATACAGTCTGTCTTTAACCTTATTTTCAACATGAAGATCTTCGTTATTAGGACTGGTGTTGATTAGAAAAGAAATTCACTTTTTCGATAGAAAGTGATGAAAAATAAGCACACGTTGCTACCATGACAATAGCGACAAATGCCGTCCTTAAGAAAAAAAATGTGATGAGATACTCCTTTGGTAATGGTTCTCCTTTTACGAAGTAAAATAGTACCAGATGGTACTACAAAAATAATGTTGAATTATACTAATTGACCTGCTCACAGCTCTGTTCTTGACTAATCAGAATTGATTATTAATTAGCACAAATCAAAATCTCCTTTTTAAATTTACTTTTAGAATTAAATTAATCAAGAGCTTTATAGTACTCTAATCACATTAGAAAAATATGATTTTCGAAGCGATGCACGTGTCTCTGTCTGTTTGTATCCTGTCTACAAGCCAAAGAACTCAAGTGACTCAAAATATAGTTATTGGTCATCTGGATTACTATACCGACGAAGATCCCCATTTTGAGTCTGTAGACACGCTGTATACACACAAAAGAACGTATAAATTAAATAAATTACCACCGGTACTGTTTATTAAATAATTTGTTGTTAAATTATTTTAATTATTGCATAAAATGCTGTAATTGTAACATTTTTATGGTTTGCGTGCCAACTTCTAGTCAAAGTAAAATGCATATCTTGATTTTAAATATAAAGACGAGAGCGAAAGGGAGGTATTGTTTTGGAATTTCTTATAACAAAACAATTCCTATTATAAAAGAAAATTGTAATTCATTTTTCATGTTTCAAGTTTTCTTTTTGATGGAACTCAACTTTGATACTTAAATACCACAATAATTGTAGATTTATATCAAATGGTACGTCACGTACCGAAAGAAACTACGTACCTCAACATTTTTATGACTTGCAAAACTATTTAGAAATTTTCCAATAGCGAAATTTTCCAAAACTTTTAACTGTCTAACTTATAAAAGGAAATTTAATTAATTGGAAAATTCTTTGTAAAAAAATTTTTTTTTAATGATATTTTATAATTTTAATAGACGTGGCAGTAATTAAAACTTTCATTTAGTCAAAAAGCTCATGTTTTTCACCTATAATGAGTCGAAGTTGAACACATTAGAGTGAAAAGGTTAAGGGATGAAAATCGCCCCTTTAATACCATTAAGCGCGTTATTATTAGTTTAAGCTCTTCTTCCTACTCGAAACTTTGACAAAAAAATAAAATAATAATTTTATGAAATTATAAAACTAATGAAACGTATAGGAAGTGTTTAATTAAAAATTTACGCTTTGATTCAACAAAAATTTGTTCCGATAGAGGTCAGTGAATTTTTACGCTACAATGCACAATTGCCTAATCACATTACATGTCATGTCAATGCTTGCCAATAGCGAAAATCACTAAACAAACACAAACTATTCGTTAAACTGACGATTTGTTAAAAAAGTTTATTTATTTATTAGTTCGAAATTAGTATTAATGAATTTTAATTGCATTCATTTTAAATGTGGCCTATTGCAATTATATTAATTAGGGATATTTTTAGCGAGTTCATCAAAATTTCGCTACAGGATAATTTTAATTAATTTAATTAGCGTTTGATCATCGACAAATAATAAAATAATTATAAATCATTATCACGTTCAAAATTTATTTTCAAACAACAAATCCAAGCCAGCTTTTACACTAAAAGAGTTTGTGAATTTTCCTTGGTGCAACAAGAATAATACACGTTATTTATATTCGTGTGCATTAACAAACAAATAAATTAACTATCGTGCATCTGGAACATTAATTTCACAGCTGGAAAAATGTTTTTCTTACTAAGGAGTGAATACATAAACCATTTGTGAGAACTTTGTATTTTTTAAAAATAAACAAGTTAAGATAACTTACAAGCTGGTAATCAAAATTTGTCATAACGTCACACAAAAATTTGTTAAATTTATGCAGAAGAAAGAGACTTAGAGAGTACATGAAATAAGCTCTTTTACTGCCGTATAGTCAAAAGATTAGCATCCAGGTCCAATACACACAAAACTATTTCGTCTCCACTATCAAACGGAAATTACCCAGTTAGTGCAGGAAAAAGTTCCTCTACGTCGAAACTGGCCGCTCGTCGAAGTTAATTCATCCTCTCCGAGGAGTTATCCACTCTCTGCAGCCAATGTACTAAAATTGAGCTATCAACGGTAGTCATCTGCAGCCATATCACGGTAAAAAATTTTGAGTGAAATTTCACTCAAACTTAACTCTTTTCGGTGTCAAAACGTGTCCACACCGAGATTGAGTAAAATATTTAACTCATTTCGTTGAGTAAAAATATATAAATTTGAGTACATAGTAATGAGTACATTTAACTCTTATTTGATTAAGCACAACACATTATTGAGTTATTCGTATAATCAAAATAGAGTTATTTCTTACTCATTTTGGTGTAAATTTAACTAAATTAGTAGTGAAATGTTACTCAAATTATAGTTTCAGTATACCGATGGTTAACTCATTTTTGAGTATTAGCTGAAAGACATTAAAAAATCACTTTAATTTTACAAAACATTTATTAAAAATAGTAATTACAGGTAAAGTAGGGGTACCTACTTCGCAAAAAGTAAGTATTCCAAATACATCTCATGCAAAAAGTCTTCGGCGAATGCAGCATCGGACTTCTATAGGTTTTCTATGTCCAATAACGTCCATCTTTGAGTGTTGCACATTTTCATCCAACTAAAAGAAATCAAAAGTCTAGTATTAATAACCTGTAGGTACTATGTATATTGCACAGTATGTTTTGGGTTTCAGACAAATTTTAGCACAGTGTTTGCAAGTTTTTAAATAAATATAAGAGGTCATTATTTCATCAAGACATTTTTGTATTTCAAGGTTACAAAATGTAATTAATAAAATTTAACATAAGTAAAAGTTCAATTAGATATACTTACTTTATTTGCTTATAGATAGTTCTAAAATTTTTCTGTAAGGTAATTCTTCTATTGTTTTCCATCATTTCACATTTCAACCACGTTAAATCTTAACTAAGTAATTCACTAATAACGAACACTATACAAACAACGCCATTAAAATGACGCTTTTAACAACGGTCTTGTAGAAATTTGGTGGGAGAAGTGATAAGAACTTACTCAATTGAGTGTTGAACTTACTCGATTAAGCGTTGAAGTTACTCAACTTACTCAATCAAGTGTTATATTTACTAAAAATTGCAAATTTTACGAAATACAGAGTTACTTTTAAAAGAATAACTCATTAATGCTTCAATTTTACTTCAAAACTCAATAATGGGTTAAATTTGACACCGGGAATTTTTTACTCAAAGATAAAATGAAAGTACTCAATCGGATTTTTTACCGTGACAGCCATGGCATAACTATAGCTATGCAGTCATGAGCAGTCAACTGCAGCAGTCAGTGTACAAATTCAGAACAGGGGTTGGACCCCTCGAAAATAAACTAAGTTAAATAAATCTGAGCTGAGCTAAGCTAAGCTAGCCAGATCTTCACTATAGGTACGTGGATAGCCTCCATTTGTGGAAGATTGGCTATATTGGCAGAATATAGCAGAATATGGCAGAAGGAACCCCTATAGCCTTATATTAAAGAAAAAGGTCAATAATGTGTGGTTCTAGCAAGAATGACTAAAGAGGCAAGCCTAAGTGGTCAATAAAACTTGTAGCTAAAGCCTTTTTAGGCGAAACCGTTAGTCCTTACTATGTAGTAAAGTAAAACTGGATATTTCTTGTTAGAAACAACCTCTATTGGCCCGTCCACACACAAAGACTTGCCTTAAGGTTTAGCCTGTGCAGATGGCCTGCACATGTCTAACGGAAGCGTGTGGACACCGTTTAGGCGGCCTGCACAGGCCAAACCGGAGTGTCTGAACAGCGTTCAGGTGACCTGTGCAGGTCGCTTGCACAGGCAAACCGGAAGGCAAGTCTGTGTGTGTAGACGAGCTTTTATACTATCCCAGTTCCAATACCGTTCCGTAAGCAAAAGAGAAAAGGTCGAGCAGTTTCAATGCAGGGTTAAGAATCAAAATAGCTTCGCCAAAAGGGCTGAAGCAACATCTCAATAGGTTAAGGGCTATTAATATAACTGGAGAACGAGGCTGGGCTACGTGTAAGGCAAGCAGAAATAATTCTTGTTGGTGAACTCCCTGAAGGTTAAGCAAAATTAAAAGCAAAAGTTAGACTGAGTTACAAGTAGTACCAGGACATCAATATACAAGTGACATACCACAGATTAAAGGGTTGGGCAGACATAGAAGCCGGGCCGGAGCGGTAGTTGTCAGGGAGTATTTGTTAAAGCCCAACGTCTGGCTTTGTAGCCATCTATCACAAATACTCCAGACTGCTCCAGAATGTAATTAATAATTATAAAGTAGCGCAACAATGTGGTATTGCAAAAACATTACAATATGTGAATATTGTAATGAACCGAGAATGTGAGATACAGCATAAATCGACAGTTTTAACAATTTTAGTGTCTTAAATTAATAAGAGTCCCCAAAAGTAGGTGTTAGGGTTAGTCTGCAATGAGTCAGTAATGAATCAGTAAGTCTGTTATAAGTCAGTAATGAATCAGTAAGTCTGTAATGATTCAGGGAGCCAGTAATTACGGTAGCTATCAATAAGGACGAGTCGTCGGGTTGACGAATCGTATTTGTGAATTATTGTTAACGAATACATCAAATCATGTGTTGTGATTGGATAATAACACTTATAACATTTGGATAAGGAACTTTAAGAAAAACTATAGCAACAGTACTCGATTTATCATTTATCTTGGTACAACCTGGAGGGGTCCAGGGTCACGAAATCCCCCGTGACATATGATGGAGGCGCCGGGCAAATTTTTAAGGATGGGCAATCGACTAGTGATTGTGGACATTTGGTTCAAGTTCGAAACATTTTAATAAATTTTTTACACTTTCACCAAGTCTTTATTCAAATTTTGGAATTTTAAATCAAGAGCAACAAGAGCCCTAAATTATCTCAAGACAATCCACTGACAAACGTTAACTGCGTTAGATTATAGTTTACTACCGGTTAACTTAACAATATAGTTAATGAGTTAATAATAAAGTATGGTACGTATACGAAATGATAGCACAATAGAAATTTAAGAAAGCATTACGATCGAAGACGGAAACGGATCAAACGGCGATGCGCTAGGCTGAGTAGGCGACGTAGCTGAAAAGAATCGAGTTCGGAACCAATGCGACACCGTTTACTCCTCTACTCTGACTGATGATCTCCACCCATGCATGGGTAGAGCAATGGAGAAACAACAAACCGTCGTTACAATCTTGTTAATAAATACTTTTAATAAAAATATTTCGAATCGTTATAAATAAGAAAAAAATAATTGTTGTCAGCGTTAATTACAAAAAAATAAATAAAAGATCAAAAACTAAAGAAAATAAATGCAGAGTGTGCTACAAAAGTTTTATACAACTTAGTCGTAAAGTAAAATTTTAATTTAAAAACCACAACCAGCTGCAAAGTATTGCTATCAATATACTGTTTTATTAGTAGTTTGCACCCCCTGAAAGAGCTTGCATTTTAATAACGAAAAGAATTCATCAAGAAAAATATTTTTAGAAATCGCTTCTCTTTTTCAACTCCATAAAATAAAAGGAGAGAAGGTTTTGGAATAATTTTGTATTTCAATAAGAATAGGAAATATTGAGGCTTTAAACAATTTCACCCCTTTGTTACCTATTTTTAGTTCTTTTTGAATTTATCTGGCTTTATAATTTATAACCTCTACTAATGAGGCGATTGTGCTCTAATGCAAGTAGTGACTACAAAACAAGGGCTAGTCTTATCATAATGAATAAATTTATAAGTTATTGGATATTTCATCCACAAATATAAAGACAGACAAACAGATAGATAGACTGCCTTTAGGCAGACAAATAAATAGACAACCTGTAGGCAGAGGAATACACAGACTGCCTCCAGGCAGGCAGATAAATACACAGACTGCCTCCAGGCAGGCAGAGAAATACACAGACTGCCTCCAGGCAGGCGGAGAAATACACAGACTGCCTCCAGGCAGGCAGAGAAAAGAACTGCCTGTAGGCAGACAAATAAATAGACAGCCTGTAGGCAGAGAAATACACAGACTGCCTCCAGGCAGGCAGAGAAATACACAGACTGCCTCCAGGCAGGCAGATAAAAGAACTGCCTGTAGGCAGACAGATAGACAGACTGTCTGTAGGCAGGCAGATAAAAGAACTGCCTGTAGGCAGACAGATAAATAGACAGCCTGTAGGCAGAGAAATACACAGACTGCCTCCAGGCAGGCAGAGAAATACACAGACTGCCTCCAGGCAGGCAGATAAAAGAACTGCCTGTAGGCAGACAGATAGACAGACTGTCTGTAGGCAGGCAGAGAAAAGAACTGCCTGTAGGCAGACAAATAAATAGACAGCCTGTAGGCAGAGAAATACACAGACTGCCTCCAGGCAGGCAGAGAAATACACAGACTGCCTCCAGGCAGGCAGATAAAAGAACTGCCTGTAGGCAGACAGATAGACAGACTGTCTGTAGGCAGGCAGATAAAAGAACTGCCTGTAGGCAGACAGATAAGCAAACTGCCTGTAGGTAGACAAATAGACTAGAATAGGCACATAAACACACATACTAACAGACAACCGGAAAGACGGACAGGCAAACAGATGATGGTATAACATAACCAAAATGACAAATGAAGCTAACGTTGAACCGTTCCTGAACTTCCACGTCATCTAGCAATTTTTGTGATTGAATGTTTTAGAAAATCTTTATTTTTATTTTTTGAAAAACCACTTTAAATCTAAATCCCTCGTTTTTATTATATTCGATATAAAAAGCCAATCGAATAACCTCCACCTGTAGACGTTTGGAGTTAATAATGGAAATTGAATTTCAGCTGTACCGAGAGAATACACTAATCAATGACTTCCCAATTTCAACTATTTCCTACAGATGTACGAGTTTTATCGAAGACATATTTTAAACACCAATCCGGTTAGAAAATGTAGTGGTCAAATTTGATTTAAATTTTTAAAATTCCTCTCTTATAACAGATAAACCCTGAATAGAGATTCCAAGCAGTGAAAAGTTTCGAATACCTAACGCAAATTAATTCCACCTACCTAAAATGCTAATTTGTTGGAATTACTATTAAAACTCTATTTTGAAAACAAACACAACTACCGCAAAATCTTATAAACTGTGTAATATACAGGGATAAATAAATTGCCAATTAAAGTATGCACTATAAATCCCGAGCCCACAGTTACCTACGATGCTACGATACTAATTGATTTTACATGTTAAAACAATTCCAATCAATTTTTTAATTAATGCTCGGTTGCCCTAATTATTTGATAGTGGTGTGGTACAAACCCAATCAGCTGAAATAATATAAAATAGTTTTACTCGTAAATTTATTTGTAAGTACATGTTCAATTTCATACAAGGAATTGAATTATTGGAACACATAGACGAGCAAAGCAAACGAGGTCAGTATCCTATTAAAAAACATTATTGACTACGCCTCTGGAATCTACGTAAAACGCGTCGCAAAAATGTCTTTACCGTTTTAAAAAACGTTCAGAAATAAGAGAGGTATCCACACAATTAAATATACATGGATCATCGGAAATGCGCAGTAAGGTCCGAAAGAAACAGAGATACAAACAAAGAGAGAGTGGGAGAAGTAGGATAGGGATTGGTTCAAAGAAATGGGGAGTGGGGGAAGTAGAATACAGATTTGTTTAGAGAGATGAGATGACAGAGGAGATTGTTAGTTAAATGACAGAAGCGATTGACAGATGAGATTTACTAATTCTTATATTAACTGAGATACCCCATACTGACAAGCAATTTGAACCACCCTGTACCTTACAAAAATATTGATGACGTCAAAATTTTGACAAATACAACAAACTAAAGCTTAGAAAGTAAATTAGTGTTTTCCTACTTTCGAAACACTTAAGTTCAAAGTTTTGCCATTAGAATGTTGTCGTGTGGTTTGCGATAGTTAGTTAATTTAATGTGGTTCACTAGAAACCACACACAAGCCACCATTTACTAATCGAACTTATCTATTCATAAGTCCTGAAAAGATCCCTTACACTTTGACTTGTTAAACATCGACTTGCTGTTGCATAAATTTCGAATACCTTTGATTAGTTTATGTTTTGTAGCTATACAAATGGAAACTTACAATATGTATTGTACTAATAATTAACTTATTAGAAGTTGACTAGATGTGCGTATTTATAGTTGCTGAAAGTTTACAACTAAACAATTAAATAATGTTTACGTATTGTTTGTTGTTATAGAAGCGAGAATTAACACTCTAAAGTTGCTTAATGTATAATTATTGTCCTTCTATGTTAAAATTATTCCTCATGCTTATATTTACGAAGTTTTTATAAAAACTGTATTTATGAGATTATGCGACTTCACGTAAATATTTTGACGTGACGTCACATAAAAACAAACGGTTCTATTTTTGTTGATGAAAGGACGAGTTCTATTGGTTTTTGATGCGAGCGTGCGCCTTGTTTGTTGTCTGGCGGCATATGTTTCGTATTTAAATGTATTTCTTGGACCTTGGAGATTTTGCAGCTTATGCAATACATTCTACAATCCAAAAATAATTTTAGCAAATTATGAGATTATGACAGTGTGATATACCCACACCCACATAACAACATATTTTTATAAAAAAATTTATAAATAGGTATATTTATGAAAATATAAATTTATAAATAGGTATATTTATGAAAATTTTTATGAAATATTTACAATGTGCGACTGGCTTAAGATTTAATATTCAATTTAATTCGATTTGCAAAAATTGATGTCTTCTGCTATTTTCTTTTTATGAGAAAAATTTCAATCTAAACCTTCATTTTCCATGTAATTATATAAGCCAATTTCGATTTGACATATAAAAGAGTATACCCTACCCTTAAAAACCATGTGCATTATTTATTTCTCTTATACCCTCATTTCTCATTCTGTAGAAGAATGTATTTTCAAGCACTGTTCTAAGATTTGTCTTTGTTAGTGTTCGTATCAACGACACTCTCTTGGAAAATTGTTTGAATATTACAAATCATTTGCGACTAAATAGTAATTTTTAAAGAAATGACTTTCGAAGAGTTTTTAACCTACAGTGTTGAAGTAATAAATTTCTGCTATCTTTAAGTTTTTATTTTGGGCGAATTTTTGCAAATTTATGCCAAAGTTATTTTTACTTGGCCATAAGAAATCTAAGCCCCAAATTTAAAAAATTTCAAATTTTTAAATTCAAAATGGCGGCCAGTGAAACGATTGTCCAATTTTGTAGTTTTATCCTTATAACTTGGCCGATAATTATTGTTATAAAAATTTGAAAACGGCATTGTATAGCCAAAATATAGGGCTTTCATCCTAACCTAATCCATTTTTAAAATTATTTCAAAATTACCTGCCTTAAAAGGGCCAAAATAACTCAAAATTTTGAAATATATTTTCTCAAAATGTCTTCCGGCTGAATTCTTTCATTTTTAGATATGTTATAAACACCGTCGTTCGCTATCGAATGTGCGCGTTTTATTCCTTAGAAATTTCCAGGAGCAGAGTTATAAATTTTTGAAAGTCAATTTCAATAATCAGTCATTCTTTGTGTAATAAAAATAAAAACTTTCGGTTAACAAAACGCTTCTGATTAAACCGGAAATGACAAAAATTTAAAGGGTTTTTAAGAACATTTTGTATATTTCTATATTTTTTCAAAAGTCGTACAATTAGCTGTTACATGGTATTAAACACTTTGTACTTTGACTTGAGGTTTGACCGGAAATGCATATAGCTTTTTAAATTTTAATGGAACACCCTGGAACCCCTCTCTCCAGTTTTTAGATTGTTCTAAATTGATAGCTACCCGATAGCTACCCAATATCAAAGCCAGCTCCATTTCCGTTTATTATTCGGCATTAACTTACCCTCCCCCGAAGTAAAGTAAAGTAAAGAGTAAAAAAAATATATCTTAGAAACGGAAGTGGATCTATAGTTCGGTCAACTTAAAGCCCCTTGTGACTCATCGCAGTATGTAATAAAAAATGTCAGTATAAAATACCACCACGGACAAGCAAGGCATTAATTTAATTAATAATGACGTTTCCGTCATTGTGTATTAAGAAGAGACATATGTTTACTACAGATTGATGCTTAGACTTTAGAGTGATGAATCACAAGTGTTTTAAACCTGACTGAACTATAGCTCTGATATTGGGGACCCGGCTAATGCTAACTCAATTAATTTTGGAGCTAGTTTTTTAAAACTATCTGTCAACAAGAGGGTGGGACTAGGTCAAAGGGCCCCAGAATAATGCTTACACTTTAGAGCGATGAGTCACAAGTGATTTAAACCTGACTGAACTATAGCTTTGATATTGGGGACCCGACTAATGCTAACGCAAGTAATTTTACAGCTAGTTTTACAAAACTATCTGTCAACAGGGGGGAGCTAAGTCAAAGGTCCCCAGATTGATGCTTACACTTTAGAGCGTTAAGTCACAAGTGATTTAAACCTGACTGAACTATAGCTTTGATATTGGGTACCCGACTAATGCTAACTGAAGTAATTTTGGAGCTAGTTTTTCAAAACTATCTATCAACAGGGAGGAACTAAGTCAAAGGGCCCCAAATTGATGCTTACACTTTAGAGCTTTAAGTCACAAGTGATTTAAACCTGACTGAACTATAGCTTTGATATTGGGGACCCGACTAATGCTAACGCAAGTAATTTTGCAGCTAGTTTTACAAAACTATCTGTCAACAGGGGGGAGCTAAGTCAAAGAGCCCCAGATTGATGCTTACACTTTAGAGCGTTAAGTCACAAGTGATTTAAACCTGACTAAACTATAGCTTTGATATTGGGTACCCGACTAATGCTAACTGAAGTAATTTTGGAGCTAGTTTTTCAAAACTCTCTGTCAACAGGGGGGAGCTAAGTCAAAGAGCCCCAGATTGATGCTTACACTTTAGAGCGTTAAGTCACAAGTGATTTAAACCTGACTGAACTATAGCTTTGATATTGGGGACCCGACTAATGCTAACGCAAGTAATTTTGCAGCTAGTTTTACAAAACTATCTGTCAACAGGGGGGAGCTAAGTCAAAGAGCCCCAGATTGATGCTTACACTTTAGAGCGTTAAGTCACAAGTGATTTAAACCTGACTGAACTATAGCTTTGATATTGGGTACCCGACTAATGCTAACTGAAGTAATTTTGGAGCTAGTTTTTCAAAACTATCTATCAACAGGGGGGAACTAAGTCAAAGGGCCTCAAATTGATGCATACACTTTAGAGCGTTAAGTCACAAGTGATTTAAACCTGACTGAACTATAGCTTTGATATTGGGGACCCGACTAATGCTAACGCAAGTAATTTTGCAGCTAGTTTTACAAAACTATCTGTCAACAGGGAGGAGCTAAGTCAAAGGTCCCCAGATTGATGCTTACACTATAGAGCGTTAAGTCACAAGTGATTTAAACCTGACTGAACTATAGCTTTGATATTGGGTACCCGACTAATGCTAACTGAAGTAATTTTGGAGCTAGTTTTTCAAAACTATCTATCAACAGGGGGGAACTAAGTCAAAGGGCCCCAAATTGATGCTTACACTTTAGAGCGTTAAGTCACAAGTGATTTAAACCTGACTGAACTATAGCTTTGATATTGGGGACCCGACTAATGCTAACGCAAGTAATTTTGCAGCTAGTTTTACAAAACTATCTGTCAACAGGGGGGAGCTAAGTCAAAGAGCCCCAGATTGATGCTTACACTTTAGAGCGTTAAGTCACAAGTGATTTAAACCTGACTGAACTATAGCTTTGATATTGGGTACCCGACTAATGCTAACTGAAGTAATTTTGGAGCTAGTTTTTCAAAACTATCTATCAACAGGGGGGAACTAAGTCAAAGGGCCCCAAATTGATGCTTACACTTTAGAGCGTTAAGTCACAAGTGATTTAAACCTGACTGAACTATAGCTTTGATATTGGGGACCCGACTAATGCTAACGCAAGTAATTTTGCAGCTAGTTTTACAAAACTATCTGTCAACAGGGGGGAGCTAAGTCAAAGAGCCCCAGATTGATGCTTACACTTTAGAGCGTTAAGTCACAAGTGATTTAAACCTGACTGAACTATAGCTTTGATATTGGGGACCCGACTAATGCTAACGCAAGTAATTTTGCAGCTAGTTTTACAAAACTATCTGTCAACAGGGGGGAGCTAAGTCAAAGAGCCCCAGATTGATGCTTACACTTTAGAGCGTTAAGTCACAAGTGATTTAAACCTGACTGAACTATAGCTTTGATATTGGGTACCCGACTAATGCTAACTGAAGTAATTTTGGAGCTAGTTTTTCAAAACTATCTATCAACAGGGGGGAACTAAGTCAAAGGGCCTCAAATTGATGCATACACTTTAGAGCGTTAAGTCACAAGTGATTTAAACCTGACTGAACTATAGCTTTGATATTGGGGACCCGACTAATGCTAACGCAAGTAATTTTGCAGCTAGTTTTACAAAACTATCTGTCAACAGGGAGGAGCTAAGTCAAAGGTCCCCAGATTGATGCTTACACTATAGAGCGTTAAGTCACAAGTGATTTAAACCTGACTGAACTATAGCTTTGATATTGGGTACCCGACTAATGCTAACTGAAGTAATTTTGGAGCTAGTTTTTCAAAACTATCTATCAACAGGGGGGAACTAAGTCAAAGGGCCCCAAATTGATGCTTACACTTTAGAGCGTTAAGTCACAAGTGATTTAAACCTGACTGAACTATAGCTTTGATATTGGGGACCCGACTAATGCTAACGCAAGTAATTTTGCAGCTAGTTTTACAAAACTATCTGTCAACAGGGGGGAGCTAAGTCAAAGAGCCCCAGATTGATGCTTACACTTTAGAGCGTTAAGTCACAAGTGATTTAAACCTGACTGAACTATAGCTTTGATATTGGGGACCCGACTAATGCTAACTCAAGTAATTTTGGAGCTAGTTTTTCAAAACTATCTGTCAACAGGGGGGAGCTAAGTCAAAGGGCCCCAAATTGATGCTTACACTTTAGAGCGTTAAGTCACAAGTGATTTAAACCTGACTGAACTATAGCTTTGATATTGGGGACCCGACTAATGCTAACTCAAGTAATTTTGCAGCTAGTTTTTCAAAACTCCCTGTCAACAGGGGGGAGCTAAGTCAAAGAGCCCCAGATTGATGCTTACACTTTAGAGCGTTAAGTCACAAGTGATTTAAACCTGACTAAACTATAGCTTTGATATTGGGTACCCGACTAATGCTAACTGAAGTAATTTTGGAGCTAGTTTTTCAAAACTATCTGTCAACAGGGGGGAACTAAGTCAAAGGGCCCCAAATTGATGCTTACACTTTAGAGCGTTAAGTCACAAGTGATTTAAACCTGACTGAACTATAGCTTTGATATTGGGGACCCGACTAATGCTAACTCAAGTAATTTTGCAGCTAGTTTTTCAAAACTCTCTGTCAACAGGGGGGAGCTAAGTCAAAGGGCCCCAAATTGATGCTTACACTTTAGAGCGTTAAGTCACAAGTGATTTAAACCTGACTGAACTATAGCTTTGATATTGGGGACCCGACTAATGCTAACGCAAGTAATTTTGCAGCTAGTTTTACAAAACTATCTGTCAACAGGGGGGAGCTAAGTCAAAGAGCCCCAGATTGATGCTTACACTTTAGAGCGTTAAGTCACAAGTGATTTAAACCTGACTGAACTATAGCTTTGATATTGGGTACCCGACTAATGCTAACTGAAGTAATTTTGGAGCTAGTTTTTCAAAACTATCTATCAACAGGGGGGAACTAAGTCAAAGGGCCTCAAATTGATGCATACACTTTAGAGCGTTAAGTCACAAGTGATTTAAACCTGACTGAACTATAGCTTTGATATTGGGGACCCGACTAATGCTAACGCAAGTAATTTTGCAGCTAGTTTTACAAAACTATCTGTCAACAGGGAGGAGCTAAGTCAAAGAGCCCCAGATTGATGCTTACACTTTAGAGCGTTAAGTCACAAGTGATTTAAACCTGACTGAACTATAGCTTTGATATTGGGTACCCGACTAATGCTAACTGAAGTAATTTTGGAGCTAGTTTTTCAAAACTATCTATCAACAGGGGGGAACTAAGTCAAAGGGCCTCAAATTGATGCATACACTTTAGAGCGTTAAGTCACAAGTGATTTAAACCTGACTGAACTATAGCTTTGATATTGGGGACCCGACTAATGCTAACGCAAGTAATTTTGCAGCTAGTTTTACAAAACTATCTGTCAACAGGGAGGAGCTAAGTCAAAGGTCCCCAGATTGATGCTTACACTATAGAGCGTTAAGTCACAAGTGATTTAAACCTGACTGAACTATAGCTTTGATATTGGGTACCCGACTAATGCTAACTGAAGTAATTTTGGAGCTAGTTTTTCAAAACTATCTATCAACAGGGGGGAACTAAGTCAAAGGGCCCCAAATTGATGCTTACACTTTAGAGCGTTAAGTCACAAGTGATTTAAACCTGACTGAACTATAGCTTTGATATTGGGGACCCGACTAATGCTAACGCAAGTAATTTTGCAGCTAGTTTTACAAAACTATCTGTCAACAGGGGGGAGCTAAGTCAAAGAGCCCCAGATTGATGCTTACACTTTAGAGCGTTAAGTCACAAGTGATTTAAACCTGACTGAACTATAGCTTTGATATTGGGGACCCGACTAATGCTAACTCAAGTAATTTTGGAGCTAGTTTTTCAAAACTATCTGTCAACAGGGGGGAGCTAAGTCAAAGGGCCCCAAATTGATGCTTACACTTTAGAGCGTTAAGTCACAAGTGATTTAAACCTGACTGAACTATAGCTTTGATATTGGGGACCCGACTAATGCTAACTCAAGTAATTTTGCAGCTAGTTTTTCAAAACTCCCTGTCAACAGGGGGGAGCTAAGTCAAAGAGCCCCATATTGATGCTTACACTTTAGAGCGTTAAGTCACAAGTGATTTAAACCTGACTAAACTATAGCTTTGATATTGGGTACCCGACTAATGCTAACTGAAGTAATTTTGGAGCTAGTTTTTCAAAACTATCTGTCAACAGGGGGGAACTAAGTCAAAGGGCCCCAAATTGATGCTTACACTTTAGAGCGTTAAGTCACAAGTGATTTAAACCTGACTGAACTATAGCTTTGATATTGGGGACCCGACTAATGCTAACTCAAGTAATTTTGCAGCTAGTTTTTCAAAACTCTCTGTCAACAGGGGGGAGCTAAGTCAAAGAGCCCCAGATTGATGCTTACACTTTAGAGCGTTAAGTCACAAGTGATTTAAACCTGACTAAACTATAGCTTTGATATTGGGTACCCGACTAATGCTAACTGAAGTAATTTTGGAGCTAGTTTTTCAAAACTATCTGTCAACAGGGGGGAGCTAAGTCAATGGGTCCCCACCAGACAGTCTATTGTACAGTCGAAGACTCAAACAGACGCTACAACTGATTAAAATGCAAGAAAACTTTTTTTTTACTTCAAAATCCCTATATTCTAATATTTTCTAAAAAATCAAAATTAAGATGTCCAAATCCTTCATCAAATATTTTATTGTTTTTGATAGAAATTCATTTAACTTGAGCAAACTTAATTAGTAATTTAATATTAAACTAATTATAAAGTTGACTAGAAACTCATCTAGAAAATAACAAATTGAATATAATTTGTAATTACAATGTCTAAAGCTTATCAAGCCCGTCAACGCCATTTTGCAGATTTAGCATAAAACAACATTCGCATCCAAATAGAGGGCAGTTTTAATTTTTGGTACGTATTTCATCATCTGCGGTATAAGCATTTTCTAGATTTACGAGATTATACTTAATTGAAGTTTGCATACCAACTTCAATCAAGACTCGAGAGAGCTAATTTTAGTGCAAACTAAAAATTTAAATTATTTTCGAGTCCTTAAGCGATAAATTGATAATGTTAATTTAGAGGAAAACATTGTATTAGTTTACGAACTGGAAAAACGTCTAGAAAAAAAAGTTGAATTTAGAAAAAGTTTGAACGGATAGTTTTCAATATGGCGCTTGTTTTATGCTCAAACAAACTTTAAATGTTTTTGCACTGGACTTCTCTCTAAGCTCGTCCTTTTGTTAGATAATTAGTCTAACATTTACCGGTCTACTGACTTCTGTCGCTTTAAAGTCTTCACATGTAGAAAACAAAAATAAATGTGCCAGTTAGGTTTAGGCGTTTTGACAATTTTTAGAGAAAAAAAAGAGAAGGGGGAAAATTATACACGTCAAAAAATTTTAAAAGTGTTTCCACTTGATTGCAGAAAATCCTGAAACATTTCCAGTTTCACATTCAATAACACTTAATCTTTGCACTTAACTTTTCAACACAATAATGCTCGTTACATTTAAATTATTGTCAGCGAAAATATGAGGACTTCTTATCATTACATTGACACGTAAAAGAAGTCAATAAAATATACAGGGTGGCGTTTTCAACAAATTAAGTATTCAGACTGTCTATTTTAAGAGGCTTGGCATTATCTATAGCACTTTTTAGGTAAATTTGCGTGTTAATCGAAGTAGGCTCCTCATCTGATATTTTCACTTTGGATTTTCCTGTACTTTTTCCGATAGTCCATTTCCATCGCTTTTTATTGACGCTCATTCTCTTACTAGTTCTGTAATTATTGCTGTTTTGATGGTTAGGGACTTACCCCATGCGATAGCACCAAAAGACCTTATCATTTCAAAATTTTATAGTAGAGATAAAATATTAATTTCGAATCCTGTATAAAGGATGCAAATTTTTCGATTTTATTGCTTCTTTTATGAGCACATTTTAATAAATTTAATTTGTAATTAAAAACTTTAGATATGAAGGCCTTAAACCAAAAAATATGAACTTTATAGCTAATAACTAAAGTTCTTAGTTGACTTATTTAATGCCAACATTAAAAAATTTAATGAAAACAAAAGATGAAATAAATTTTACTCAACTTCAGGTGAAAATGTCCAAAAAAAAGTTATTTTGCTTTAATTACAAACCCATTTTGTGCTGAAAATATCGAACATAAATTAAACTGTCAGTTCAAACAATGAGTTTAAATTGGGACATTTATGAATATTTAGAGTTTTTCCATTGGAAACTTTCTTTTTCAAGACGATTTTTTTTAAATTTAAAAATATTATATAACGCGAAGATGGGTAATGTTAAAAGACAACAATAAAGAAGGTTTATATTTGAAAAGCTTTTTGTCGTCATTGTTGAAAAGCGTTGTTAAGGCATTTTGGATCATTAATTTCTCTTGTAAAAATTTTTAAATAGAAAAAAATCCTAATAAAGCTTAACAATTTACTTTTGTGTCTCGTAAACAAAATACTTTTAATTTATTTTACAATTAACTCGGTTTAAAAAAAATCCTTTCTTCTCCTACATCTTATTAATAGGCCTACGGCTTATTCCTTATTCAAATATCCGCCAAATATTCATTGAGTATGACTCATAAGAGATAGTTAGACAGACCGAGTATTTCAGTCGACCCTTAAACTTAAATATGGCGTTAAGCTGAGCTTTACTACATTTTTGTGTATTTCTATTGGTTGAAGGTCAGTTTAAAGTTACACTTAAGTTTAAGGGTCGATTGAAATACTCGGCCTTAGACTATGAATGGTCCAATCCAACTTTGGAAGAATTTTTTTACGGTTGCTAAAGTGGTCTCTAGTAACTGCGACGAAGGATTAACGTACTATCTAAACCACGATGTGAAAAAACCGCAAAAATAGACGTCGATTTCTGCTAAGAGAGTAATAGGCTCCAACCCCGTACTACAGTAATGCTCTGCGTTAAATTTCCATACTCAAGAAAAATCAGTTTACTGTAACGATGTAGATTTACCTATGGCTTGGAGGTGTCCTGAATCTTCAAGATTCAGCCTCCAAGCTCGGTAGCATCTGCATCGTTCCTCCCTCTTCTCTGGTGGTTCATAAGTAGTCACATTGTTTACCTCGGGTCACCTGATTATTTTGCTAGGTTTAACTTCCTTGATTAACGTCCCTACATCTGTTTAAAAACCGTATCAATTGTTATCCGACTCCGGTCAACTCGTTCCATGTAAATGCGACAAGGTCGAGCGGATTAAATTCCAGTGCCCGCGATAAATCAAATATTTAATTTGCTAATATTATATTTATTTTTACCCTTGTTTTAAGCCCTTCTGGCGTCCCACATTAATTTTGATACCTCCTTGAAATTGTTTAGGTCCTTAATATTTATTTAAAAGTTATCAAGATAATTATTTTTTAAGTAACTGTAACCTCACGTTAATTTTTTTCCATCCCTTTATTAATCTTATAATTACAACTCCTTCATTTGATTGTTATCGCCGATATCACCCTCCTTGATTTTATTCAGTAGTTTAATATCATTGAGATTTTTAATGTCGTTTAAAATTGGTAATAATCATCGCAGATCGATGAGATTAGGTTCTTTAAGAAGCTACTGTTGGCGCGCACCCAGTCCTTGTAAAATTTTAATTAATAAAATCTTCGTTAATTAACTGTGAAATTGATAAGTCTTGCGTTAGCACGCGAAGTGTCGACGTTCCCACTTACAACCAAGTCCAAGCAACACTCTCATTGGTTCTCCGCCTTAAGTGGTGGCGAAGCTATAAGTAGGAGTAGAGTAAGTGCGGTAAATATGGCCTATGCGGCTAATATGAACTTCGATGATCAGTTTCTTACTCAGTTATTTCCCCCAGCGGCATGGGTAATCTATTGAGTACTATGAGTCTTGCTAGTACTTATTTAAATCCCTGGGATAAAAGCTAGTCTAATCTACATATTGTTCACCAACAAGATGCAGCTAAGCCACTCCCTACAAATTTCTGTCAAATAAAATTAACGCAGGTCAATTCTTGTGGGAGTGTTGTAAACCGGATTTTCAAAATTCAACCAATAGAAAATTTCTATTGGAATATCGCGCATTTTTAGGGAGTGGCTTAGCTGCATCTTGTCGATGAATAGTGTATAGTCTCCGAAGAATTTTTGGGAATGCTAAAACAGTTTTTAGCAACTGGGACCTCCCGCTTCAAGCGTTTTTCGTGCACAGTGCAAAAAAATCGTATAAATTTTATGTTACCATGACGACAGAATCTTTGGTAAGGCGATGGACGCATATTTTATGCTCTAAAAATTCTTTTTGAAGCCAGTTATGTTTCATACGATTTTATTCTACATTCTGCTCTAATAAAATAAAAATTTTCCGCCTACATAAATTGAATTAAAAGTTATCAAAAAGTGAAATTTTAAAAATTAAAAGATTGTGAAAATACGAGCAACAAAAAGCAATTCTACTGTAAAACTGATTGTAAAATGAAACCAATCAATTTTGTTGAGAATAGAAACGACTCCCACAGGATTTTTCAACATACAAGATAAATATGTCCTGATTTATACAAAAAGTAAAGCTATCAAATAGAAATCGCTACCATTACTATTCGATGTACATACTTACTTCGATTTAAGTAATCTATTGTTGCTTACCTTTTCAACCAATTAGATTTAAAAGGGTAGAGTTTGGACGAAAAATTCCCTTAAGTGCAATAATGCACTTGTAAATAATTCATAAAAATTTGAGTGCTTACTTAAAAGTATTTTCGAATTTAAAAAAAAATCGACATGAACAATAATGAAAAATTCCTTCAGTTATAATAAATATAGTTTGAAGAATAAAAATATTAACTAATGAAACAGAATTCTTCAACTATTTACATTTAATAACTAACTCATAACTTGTATAAATAAGTTACTATAAAAGCCCTTCAGATGAAATTGAACAAGATCCAAACTAAAAATAAAAAAAATCATTCACCACAAGATTAGATCGTGATTGTCTTGGGGCAAAATGAACGTTTTAAGAACAAAAGTAGTGTAACTATACAAAAACGTCTAAATAAATTTGGAAAAGTTTAAGAAAAACAAAATTTTCCTCAGCAGCTTATCGTAATAAGTGCATCATAATTGCTAAAATGAATTAAAAAAAATTATTTTTAAAAGCGAGTTTCTTAATGTTTTAAAAAGCGTTGTAGAAAAATTATTGCACTTTACACCCTCTCCCTTGTGAGTTATGTTTTATTTCTTTAAAAAGAAAATTTGTACTTTTGGAAGACATTAGCAAAAGTTAATTAAGTATTTAATTTAAATTCCATTAGTTTGCAATGGAAAATAGAGATAAACAAATTTTAAAAACTACTTTGAGCTTCCAAGTTGCTATCCACATTCAACATCTTGCTTCAGGAGGTATTTTTCGGAAAAAAATATCGGTAAAAAGAGAAAAAAAATGGTAGAACGTTAAAACTCTATCAAAAAATTTGTGTTGGGGATAAAAGGGGATATTGGTGAATGCTACAAATATAAAAGGATTTCAAAGGGAAAAATTTGTTTTTTGTCTAAAACAGATTTTCGTTCTTTTCCCACTTCCAATTTACCTGTAGATGGACAAAGCGCAAACGCTTTTCTCAGAAAATTATTTTAGTTTCCATTTTTTTGATACCTATTTGGTCCTGGACAATATTTAAAAGATTTTGTCGTTCAATTTTTTGGAAGGACCTTATAGGTACATCTGAAGACTTACAGAGGAAGAACGATCTAAGTCACATTGTGTTCAAACTGAGAAAAATCATATTTAACGTTTAAAGCGATTTAACGATTACCACTACTTTTCCACTCACAGACGACAAAACTTAATTTTATCGTTTGCCAAAAAAATCGCAAGTATTTAAATATTATCCCTTAAACTTCTGCTGAAGCTTAAGAGAGGCTGAAGAGATCAAACTTGAACTCACGAGTTCAAAGTTATGCTCAAAAAAAGTATGAATTTGTAAAGCCACAATAAATCACTACTTCTTCTTAATGGCCTTCTTTTAAGTTAAACGGTTTCCTACAGTTAAAACATTTAGATGGTCTTCAAGCCCGTAATCTCATCCATCCTCTAGCTTTTTTTCATTGTTTTTCTTTTTGTACTTGTTTGTCCAACATTCTTGTGCTTATACGGTATGCTCTACTATTTATAAATCCATCTCAGTCATCATTATTGTTACTTCTACTAATTAACAGTTACATCTACTTCTATTCCAATATTAATTAATTGTATTGATTCATCCCACTGCTTTAAGAGTAGGCACCTATAGTACCTACTTCTTGTCAATGTAAAATGTATCTACCAAAATTTAATGCTTTCGGACGTTTATTATACGACAGAGTTAACAATTAAGTTCGCGAACTTACGAGTAGTACCTTATTGCCTTTCTGCAATGCAGTCACATTTCAAGTACGCCTCCTACACACAAATTTCAGTGTTTCTTACATGTTGCAAGACGGTTCTAGAACTTATACTTCTGTAATCGAGTTTGCAGCTACCGTCGCGTAGTTCTAAGTAGCTTCTATTTTAACAAAACGTGTTTCATTAAGAGTTGACTGAAGGAATATTTTATTTTTGAAACAAGTATGGAGAGTAATTAACTTAAAACTAACTACTTGACAAACAGCGCATTTACTTTCAAATCTTTAGTTGAAATTTACCTTGCAGATTTTGCAGTCAGTTTCCACTTCATCAGAAGTGTTTGTTAAATATTGTGAAATCGCGTTTTAGAAATTTTGCTTGCCGTTCTCACGTCGGATCAACCCGTCGTCGTTAGTCGTTGTTTTCTTAAATCGTCATCGATATACATTTGCATTAACACCTAACTTATAGCCACCTGTTTCTGCAGTGTCTCCACACTGTATGTACTTGGAAACGAGGAGCAGTTTTTTCGGTTGTTAACTACAGTATTGGTAGCAGAAGTTCCTCAGGGATTGGATTAGACTATCCCCTGTCGAACTACAGCAAGACAGATTTATTTTGGCGAGGGGTGGGAAAGCGCAGATACCTAAATTGGTATTTAAGAGGCGTGGCCAAATTTGCGAGAACTTTTCGCTACCGCTCGTCATCCGGGATCTATGTTGCGGTAATTCATAATATATATTCATAGGGGTGATAGTTGAGTAACAAACGAACGTTAAGAAGCGATCTTTCGTCCACACATTAACCAGCCACCCTGTATATGTGTAGGTAGTAGTATTACTCACAGAGTTGATAAGATGAAAGCGTAATAAATAATAAAAAAGCCCCCAAATGAAATTTCTTATTTTATTAAAAAGGCAACTTTTATTAAATTTCTTATCTAAAATTGTAATATCAAACTTTAAATTTAATTTTTGATAAGTAACTGAAAGATATAAAATCGATAGTTACATGTGAACACGATGGCCAGTTTTACGTTTACGATAACGTCACTTCCATACTTTTTGCTAAACTACACACCACTCAAAAGTAAACCATTTTTCATTTTCTTATAAGTCGTCGTCCACTTACTTATAGAATAATATTAAAAATTATGTTCTAAACATTTATCAAAGAAAAATTATTTTCTAAATCGTTTTTTAAATATAATATTACCTGATGAATCATTTATCAAAAGAGGCACTTTTTGTTTGAACTCAAACTCAATTTTCATTTCCAACAATTTGCACCAAATTATAATAATAACAATTTTTTTCATTTCCATTTGACACAAAGTGTTTTTGAAAATAGTAATTTATGTACTTGATATTACTTGAATACAATATACTTGAATTTTTTTTCTTTATCGACACGTGACAACCTTAATTTGTATGAATTAAGATGAAAACGGCGTATTTGTTGAGTTTAATTATTTAATTTAGTTAAAACATTTATTGTTAATTATTATTAAATATTTATTTAGATCGATCATCGTTAAATTAATAATTATTTATTGAGTCACGTGGCGGTAAAGAAAAAAAAATCAAAATTATATTTTAATTGTTCAAATTCACTTTGAGAGTCAGAGGTTAAAGAGGCCCTATAGTTTAAACTATTACTTTTAAATTAAATGTGATATACCGGGTGTTACAACAATGTAAGAACGGAAGAGCGGATATGTTAACTGTGTGAATGGAAGATTGCTCTTAAACTATTAGAGATATCAAAACCTATTTTGGCATCGTAATAGAAGATTATTGGACCTATATTTTAAAAATCTTTAAGAGCATACAGGGTGATTCACAAGAAAGTGCCGATCCAAACTTGTTATATTGTATTCATATTATGTCTTAGGCCGATATCACAAGAACGGTTCGTCTTATGCCCACACAGTTTGGGCCACACTGTACCCACAGTTCGAAGAATAAAATTAAACAAACGTTTTAAAATAATGGCCATTATAAAAGAATTAATGTTGAGACAACAATTTGTGGTGTAATAGTTAAACTTGAATTATAGTTGCAATTTAGAAAAATCGACTTACAATATTTGTTATTTTATTTCCAACGGAGAAGACATAGATATAAACACCAACCTGAAACAAAAGAAAAAAATTTGAAATTAAAATCGATTATAAATAATACATTTTAAATTGAGTAGAAATAATTTAAATTAAAAAGATTAATGAGATTTGTTTTTAAGTCGTTAACAATGAATCACTACAAAAGATGTTATCAAAAGGAAACCTTTAGTTTTATATGCATTACACGTTTCTAGCAATTTACGAACATGACAAATTTAGTCAATTTGTCAACACTACATTCGCATTCCACCATTGGGAATAATAAGTCGTCTCAGTAGCGTGAAATAATACAAAAGCTTTAAAATGAATGTATACAATTTTTATACGCGATAGTGTTGCTGTAATTTAAATCGAGAGCGTTATAATTTTAAACATACCGCTAGCCTTAGAATCGTTCTTTGAATAAAAACGTTTTGTGAAGTAATAAAACTTGACATAACAACGGTTATATTAGCTTTTTAAAGTCGCTAAAAAAGATTTAAACTACTTTTTAAACAAAACCTTTGTAGTCGTGTAAGAGATTTTTCGAATTGCTCTTAATCTCACAATACTTGGTTGGAAGGGTAGGCTCAACAGATAGATCGAGCACCCTGCTTAGGTTTAGGCCGGTGAATATAATATTTAACAGTCCCTTTTTATAAGCACTACGTTTCTAACCACAGATTTTTAGCACAAAATACACTCCAGTGAATTCAATTTTAAGGTTTGAGTGCATTTTGAAGTCGAATAAAGGACAAGAACCTCTCGCTCTGTAGTCCAGATTTTTTTAACCCACTCTGTAGTGACGATGAACTTTTATATTTGTTAGTAAAATGTTAGTCGTTGGAATGCATTGCTGGTGGAAAGGCTGGCTTTTAGCCAGCTTACACTTAGGCCGCTTGATCGGGCCCATTGTGCAACCTCCCCAGAGGCGCCTCCTTCCCCGTCACTCCTCGAGCAATTCCAACTTTAAGGTGAACTCGAGCAGCTTGGTGGATGGGGTGTCTCTGATTCTCATCATCTAGATCAGCGTTTCTCAACCTTTTTGGTTCGCGACCCCCAAATTTTAGTTATTATTTTTGGCGACCCCTAGTCTCTCTGAAGTTTTATGTAAATTATTGTTGCTGGTTCTTTTAGAGATGTTCAAATGAAAGCTCAAATTTTACTTTAGTTTGTCTAGTGGTCGCGACCCCCAAAAAGCAGTACGCGACCCCCTTCGGGGTCGCGACCCCCAGGTTGAGAAACGCTGATCTAGATGATGAGAATCTAGTCATCATCATCTAGTCACTAAGTATGAATCTTCTAGTTGATGTTACGGCAGGACATGAGCAAAACACGTGCTCCCCAGTTTCATCTTCCTGATTACAGCCTCTGCATCTAGGTTCCAGAGTGTGAAGGTGTTTCTTTAGCTTATAATGTCCTGTAACGATGCAAATGAGTGCTCGCAGATGTAGGTTGAGGTAGTATTTTGGGTGTCGTATTGAATGAAGGAGCAGCAATTTTACGTTGTCTACAGGCCGTTCCTTTCGACCGCATATTTCTATGTGAGCTTAATGTTCTTTGTTTTATGAGACTGTTGAAAGTGCTGACTGCCAGAGTCAGGGTCGGTTCGAGCCCATGCGGGTAGGAGCCGCCCGAGCCATGCCTTGACAGCTCATCTGTCCTCTCATTGCGTTCGTTACCTTGGTGCTCTTTGATCCAGCAGATTTCAAGAGCATAAGGCGGCTGTCAGACAGAGGTTTTGCAGCGACCGTCATAGACCGACTACAATTTTAGACACATGGTTTTGAATATTATTAGGCGGTTGTCAGACGGACGGTCAATCGTCAGCGATTGGCGATAGTGACCATTATCGAATTATCAATGACTGTCGATGCTGTGTGGCTAATGATATTAAAAACCACGTCTTTAAAATTTTGGTCGGTCTATGACGGTCGCTGAAAAACGTCTGTCTGACAGCCGCCTAAAGGCTGATTTTCATATATAGCGCCGTGCTCATGCCGTGCTCGTGCCATGTTCGTGCCGTGCTCGTGTCGTGCTACGGCCGTGCGTTTAGAGCATTTTCACATATAGGGCTGTGTTGTGGTCATGCCGTGGTCATGTTGTTGTCGCTAATAATCTTGCACTAATATAATTAACCAATCCTTCGTTCATAATATAGATAGATTTATATCTAAATATGCACATTTGACACTTACCGTGTGCAGAGTTGTCACATGGAACTTTAAATTTCAAACTATAAGAAGCGACCAACGGGTTGTAGCAAGGTTGTGGTCGTGTTGTTACCATCGAAACGGCTCAGTCTCATAATAATATGGCACGAACGCAACCCAGCCCCTCATGTGAAAATCGAAAACTGCACTTCAATGTATTTTTTATGGAAATGTCAATTTTTTGATTGACATGGAAACGACACGGCATGAGCACGACACGAACACGGCATGAGCACGGCACTATTATGTGAAAATCAGCCTTTACTCGTCGAAATGTCGTTTAGTGCTGCTATGCAGTCCGAGACCCGCTTCGAAGTTATTCTGTGACGGTTTAGGGCCGTGATAGCAGCCTTAGTGTCCTCTGTATGTGTTGTTCTGTTACTAGGCTCTCTTTTACCATTTTGGAACTTTCTAGTATGCCATTAAGTTCAATTAGTCGTTACTGAACCATATAATATTTTTCCTTCATTTCGTAAAAACCCTCATTATTTATTGATTTGAGTTTAAATAATCATTTTGTTTGAGTATACAATTTTATTCAGTCACAGGGATGTTTTATAACAGATTAATGTCTCATTACTTTGATGTAGGTCTTCCCTAGCGATATTAAAGTAGGTTTATTGTTATTTACAAACTTTACCAAAAGTTATTAAAATTTATTATAATATGGAGTTAATCTATGAGATTTTACACAAAATAATTAGTAAAAGAGAATTATTAAATAATTTTGTAATTTTGAAAAACATACATTTTTAATTAATCCCCTTCAATCTTAAGTACCTAAACTCGGCAATTTAATGAGCACATACTTAAAATAACTGAAAATCTAACAACCCATTTCTGATGTTTTGGGAGGAAAACAATTTGGAAGTTTTAGCACAAAATTTAAATCGCACGGAAACAAAGTATGTACTAAAAGTAGTATTATCGAGTCTTTCAAAAAGCGATTTCCCACAAATCTCCACAATTTTAAAATCGTTAAATTAAAAAGCGATATTTCTAAGGCCCACAGTTTTTTCTAAATATTTATTTAAGTGAATGTTTTTAATAAGTCATTAAACTAGGAGCTAGTAAAGCAATCCTTTAAGAAATAAAATCGCAGATAAGCCGGTAAAGACTTCCTTACATAAGATATTCCCAAACGTCAAACTCCCTGTGAACATTTCCAATTTCACCAATTCCCCAATGTCCTTCGATTTCAGCCTCTTCTTTAACATCCACAATTTCTATTTACACCACAAACACCCTAAAAACATACCACTAAATGTCATATTGATTTTTACATCTTATTCCCATCTTTTTAAATAACTTTATATTATCGAAACCGATTTAAATAAAGAAAACAAAATTAATTGAAATTGTTCAAACAAAATATTTATTCGTTTCAATTTGTTTTTGCCTAAAAATTCTAAAAATAACTCAAAAACAAATTCTTTTCGCTTGTTTTCTCTTATAGGAGGTAGGATAAAACTTTATTATTTTTATTTTTTCGTAGATTTCATCGGCATTGAAAAAGTATAGTAGTAAGTAATTGAAAAAAATCAAAATGGCTGCCAATATAACGATTGTCCCATCTTCTGGTTTCTCCCTTATATTTTGACCAATAATTATCATTATGACAATTTCAAAACGGCATTGCCCAGTCAAAATATAAGGCTTTCGTCTTAACTTAATCAATTTTTAAAATTGTTTCAAAACTGCCCACCTCTTAGGGGCCAAAGTAGATCAAAATTTTAAAATGGATTTTCTCAAAATCTGTTACGCCCGTTTTTTTCATTTTTGGATATGTTATAGACATCGCCGTTCTCTATCGAATGCCATCCGTTCTATTACTTCGAAATTTCCAGTACCGGAGTTATGAGTTTTTTAATGCCAAAATTTCAGTTTTAATAAAAATTAAAAAATGAAACTTGGTAAATGCCATCAATGCCATGAATATATATTATTTCACAGTATTTTTGATTAATAAAACGTTCTCGGCTAAACCGGAAATTACTAAAACACCAAAAGTTTTTAGTATAATTTAATATAGCTTTAACCCTCAGAAAAAGTCCTGTTATGGCCACATCAGAGTTTTCTATACATGCTCGCCAAAAAAAATTACTTTAAAAACTTTATAGTATATTAAAGTAGGTACTAAGTTTTAAGTTTCATAAAGCACACCTTATCAACGCACGAGTTCAAGTTTGAAAAACGAGCCGGGTAGCCGAAAGGTTTCTAAACGACGAGTCGAACTATTCTAATTAACAACTTTTGTAAGTAACACGTATGTGAAAAGTTTTAGCGTACTCAACTAATCTTACGGACTCAGCTGGAGCCTCATCCGTAAGCTCGGCTATCGCCTCGTCACAAGCCATCCATATTTACCTGCTAAAACTCTGCTTTACAAGCTCTTTACATAATAGTAGGTAGAATAATGCACTAAGTGTTAAGTTTCATAAAGTACACCTTATCAACGCACGTGCTCAAGTTTGAAAAACTAGATGGGCAGCCGAGAGTTTTCTAAAGGACGAAGCCAATTATTATAAAAATTTAAACTTTTTAAGAGCTTTTAAACAACTTTTGTATGTAATACTAACACGAACGTATGCAAAAAGTTTTAGCGGACTCAACTAATATAACGGGCTCAATTGACGCCTCATCCATAAACTCGGCTATCGCCTCGTCATAAAACATCCATTTTTACCTACTAAAAGTCTGCTTTGCAAGCTTGTTACATAATAGTATAATAAAGCACTAAGTATTAAATTTCATAAGGCACACCTTATCAACGCACGCACGAGTCCAAGTTTGAAAAACGAGTCGGGTAGCCGAGAGTTTTCTAAACGACGAGTCGAACTATTTTATTAATTTAAAGCTTGAGAGCTTATAAACAACTTTTATATGTATCGTAACACTAACACGTATGTAAAAAGTTTTAGAGGACTTAACTAATATAACGGACTCGACTGGTACCTCATTCGTAAACTCGGTTATCGCCTCGTCACAAGACATCCGTATGTACCTGCTAAAACTCTGATTAGCAAGCTTACTACATAATAGTATAATAAAACACTAAGTATTAAGTTTCATAAGACACACCTTATCAACGCACGTGTGAAAGTTTGAAAAACGGGACGGACAGTAGAGAGTTTTCTAAAGGACGGGAAGAATAATTATTCTATTAATAGTTTTTGAAAGTACTTTTGTATGTAACACGTATTCAAAAATTTTAGCGACTCAACTGATATTACGGACCATGCTAGCACCTCATCCGCAAACTCGGCTGCCGCCTCGTACACTGTAAACGTCCATATTCGCCTGCTAAAACTCTGCTTTGCAAGCTTGTTACATAATAGTATAATAAAGCACAAACTAATAAGTTTCATAAGACACGTCTTATCAACGCACGAGCCAAAATTTGAAAAACGAGCAAAAATCAGTAAAAAACAGTACGATAAGGACACTTTTAAGTACCGAAATAAAAAATACTATTTTCCCACACAGAAAAAAATTACTTTCAAATAAAACTGCTCACAACACGTAGGAGAACTTTAAATAAATAAAACATTTGCGTAGCAGTAGCAATAAATAATGAATCTCAAAGTTCGTATGAATAATAAACTTTTTTTCTAAATTAACGAGTAAGGTTGACGCGTATAGTCCTTTTTGACCTTTCCTTAAAATTCTAGTCTATTAACTTGTTCATTATTCAACATTTTTATAATTATACAAAGTGACCTGCATCGATAATAGTTCTTTTTTAATTAAAACCTCCATAAGAGTAAATTTTAATTTTGCAAAGTATCTTACACGAGGAGACGAGATTTTTAGCGATTTCCCTCCTTAGACGTCTTATCTACTTTTAAAGGTTGCCATACCCTTTTCATGAAATTGGAAGTTTTAAGCATTAAGCAAGGAGAAAAAGATTTGATAGTCACTTAACAGCTACCCTTGATCACATAATTTTTTATTTACCTTAATGAAACTTTCAAAAATTTCCAATAGCGCCATTAAAAATAAGGTTACATCGTAGAGCATACTCGAGCAGTTTTTGAAATAAAATAAAAAACTAATTTTCATTTGAAAATGTTATTTAAAATTCATAAAATTGTTCGACTTCAAAAAATATAAATGAGAAAATGATTTGATTTATTTTATTCTAATTTTATTTGGATGTAGAAAAAATGAGCGAAACAAAAATTTCGATTTTGAGCTTTATGTTAATTTTGAGGGTGCTTTTTAAAAAATAGTTTGCCTATTCAAATAAATCATTAAATTAAACTAGGGATGGCACAATAAATCATTTTGTAACATACAATAGGTAACAAATATCTGAGTTTGATCATGAGACCCTTATATACTAACCAACAGTTTGCACACACAGATATAATGTTAGACACTTGTATATTGTATAATCCTCTAATCTCATGCACTGGTCCTAATATAGGACATCAAACAAGTAATTTAACTTCAACTACACTAAATTAATACACGAGGGATAATATAACGAAATTCAATAGTTTATAATTAATAAAGTTTATGTCAATAATTTCATATATTCAAATATTTAGATAATGCATTCAACATCATTTATTGACTACAGTGTTGCCAATAGTACCTTATTGTTGTTAATATTTAATTTATTTTTTAACGAAAAACAGTATGTCGAGCAAAATGTTCTCTTTGATCAATCAGACTTGATTATTAGTTTGAAAGATAAAGAAAAAGTTCGATGCTAAATTGAACGTTGACATTAACAAATTGGGAGCTTCATAGAAAGCTTAGCTAAAAATAATCAAGTTTTGTAGAGAAAAATTTTCATTTTTATCGAGCAAAAGGTTGTCCTTGATCAATCAGACTTGATTATTACTTTAAAAGATAAAGCAAAAGATCGATGCTAAATTGAACGTCGACATTAACAAATTGGGAGCTTCATAGAAAGCTTAGCTAAAAATAATCAAGTTTTGTAGAGAAGAATTTTCATTTTTATCGAGCAAAAGCTTGTCCTTGATCAATCAGACTTGATTATTACTTTGAAAGATAAAGCAAAAGATCGATGCTAAATTGAACGTCGACATTAACTAAGTGAGAGCTCCATAGTAAGCTTAGCTAAAGAAAATCAAGTTTTTTAGAGAACAGTTTTCATTTTTGTCGAACCAAAGGTTATCTTTGGTCAATCATACTTGATTAATAGTTTGAAAGATAAAGCAAACGTTCGATGCTAAATTTATAGTCGACATGAACTAATTGAGAGCTCCATAGTAAGCTTAGCTAAAGAGAATCAAGTTTTTTAGAGAAAAATTTTCATTTTTGTCGAACAAAAAGTTGTCCTCGATCAATCAGACTTCATTATTAGTTTGAAAGATAAACAAAAAGTTCCATGCTAAATTGAACGTCGACATTAACAAATTGGGAGCTTCATAGAAAGCTTAGCTAAAAATAATCAAGTTTTGTAGAGAAGAATTTTCATTTTTATCGAGCAAAAGGTTGTCCTTGATCAATCAGACTTGATTATTACTTTGAAAGATAAAGCAAAAGATCGATGCTAAATTGAACGTCGACATTAACTAAGTGAGAGCTCCATAGTAAGCTTAGCTAAAGAAAATCAAGTTTTTTAGAGAACAGTTTTCATTTTTGTCGAACCAAAGGTTATCTTTGGTCAATCATACTTGATTAATAGTTTGAAAGATAAAGCAAACGTTCGATGCTAAATTTATAGTCGACATGAACTAATTGAGAGCTCCATAGTAAGCTTAGCTAAAGAGAATCAAGTTTTTTAGAGAAAAATTTTCATTTTTGTCGAACAAAAAGTTGTCCTCGATCAATCAGACTTCATTATTAGTTTGAAAGATAAACAAAAAGTTCCATGCTAAATTGAACGTCGACATTAACAAATTGGGAGCTTCATAGAAAGCTTAGCTAAAAATAATCAAGTTTTGTAGAGAAGAATTTTCATTTTTATCGAGCAAAAGGTTGTCCTTGATCAATCAGACTTGATTATTACTTTAAAAGATAAAGCAAAAGATCGATGCTAAATTGAACGTCGACATTAACTAAGTGAGAGCTCCATAGTAAGCTTAGCTAAAGAAAATCAAGTTTTTTAGAGAACTGTTTTCATTTTTGTCGAACGAAAGGTTATCTTTGGTCAATCATACTTGATTAATAGTTTGAAAGATAAAGCAAACGTTCGATGCTAAATTTATAGTCGACATGAACTAATGGAGAGCTCCATAGTAAGCTTAGCTAAAGAAAATCAAGTTTTTTAGAAAAAAATTTTCATTTTTGTCTTACAAAAGGTTATCCTTGATCAATCAGGCTTGATTATTAGTGTGAAAGATAGAGCAAAAGTTCGATGCGAAATTGAATGTCGACATTAACTAATTGAGAGCTTCATAGTAAGCTTAGTTAAAGAAAATCAAGTTTTTTAGAAAAAAATTTTCATTTTTGTCTTACAAAAGGTTATCCTTGATCAATCAGGCTTGATTATTAGTGTGAAAGATAGAGCAAAAGTTCGATGCGAAATTGAATGTCGACATTAACTAATTGAGAGCTTCATAGTAAGCTTAGTTAAAGAAAATCAAGTTTTTTAGAAAAAAATTTTCATTTTCTTGTAACTAAAAATATTAAACGTGATTTATAGGTTCAAATTACTAAATAATAGAGCAATTGGGTTAAAAACCTCTTAAAGCTATCCTCATCTGCAACAGACATTAATTCTGCCTCATAAATAATAACTTACATCCACCCAGATCCCAATTTATAAATATTTTTATACCACGTCTATCATTTAACTTCAATATCAAGAAGAAAATTTAAAACAAACATGAAAACGTTCGTTTTTCGAAAACTGAAATTATAAAAAAGTAATCATTTAATTATAAAAGGTAGTCTTAAAGTTTTTTGAGTACGTTATAAACTTATTTCCTCCTTTTAAAGAAAGAATAAGGTGTTTTAAAGTAATAAAGTACTTGTTGCAATAAAATTTCCACTCCGGATATAAATCAAGTAAGCTGTAATAAAATGACGGAACTCTCGAAATTTCTCTTATTAAAAAAATTTAAATATAAAAAGGGAATATAATCACAAAGATGATAAAAAAAGTCTTAATTTAAACAGAAAAAGAAACATTTTACCTCTTTACGACCAAAGTTAAGCAAAAGAGCGTGCGAATTACTTCTTCTCGCCTTATGCAGATTTCGGGGCGTAAACTTTAATTATTTTTGAATTGGACGAAATAGAGGCCTTTTCTTTGCAAGCCAAATAAAGATTTTTTTGGAAATTTTCCAAATAAAGTGTATAAAAAAGTACGCAATTAGCTTTCTCATTAAAGTGGGTACTACTTGATAATAGTCTTGAGATTTACGAAGCTGAAAAATAATTTTTATTAATGTCCAAGTGAAACGCTACTTGAATAATTTAGTTCTTTTAATATTTCTGTTAAAATTTACGAGTTATGCCGTATAAGTGCTTAGGGTTTTATTTTAATTTAGCGTAAAAAGAGGTGAAGAAAAAATAATTATTATAAACGCAACTCGTTAAAACTACATTTAAATGTGTAAAATGATGTACTTTTTTTAGGGGTTGTTTTAGAGAGATTTTTATTTAGCACACAAATTGTTATAAAACAAGAGATTTTTAATAAAAAAATATTATTTAATTGAGCAAATAAAATGTTTACTTCTTTACAGCTTAATGTTTTTATGCGAGTTGTAGCTTTTAACCCTTAATAAAGGGTATAAATTTATATTTATATATTTTATCAACATTAAATCAGAAAATCCTCTAGTTCATTTTTAATTTCCAATGTTTATACAATTACTGGATTGAAATATTTTATTAACTCGCCCTTTACCATTTTAAAATTTAATTTTGAAGCAGAAATAAAAGTAGCAAAAGTTGTGTAATTTAATGCCATTTCAGAATACTCATAACTTGTAAACGTTTGTCAAAAACAAACGAACCCTAATCAAATAATTAAAATTGTCCCTATAGTCACCACCTTAAGAATTTTTGCATTTTTTGCTTAAAGACATGTAGAGAGTCTAAACAGCAGATCAGTAAAGACTTAGATAGACAGCCAGGCATACCTATACATATACAGATACGCACACAGATAAGCAGCTAAACAAAGAAGTATAGAGTTAAGCAGCTGGCAGAGCTACAAGCAAGCAGATAGTTGTAGAACTACTCCCCAGAGTAGCTCTCTTTTCTCTCCCGCCTATTTCAGGTACAACACTGGATCTTCGGAACAAACTGCTCTTCTACAAGATTATCATATGACCCATCATCACGTCATTACACCAGCCTGGGGCTACGGCGGACCGTCAAATATCAAGAAAATGCAAACCATCCAAAACAAGATCTTGAGGACCATGGCTCATCCGCAACAGCAACCTTCAACGGAACCTACAGCCTCTAAGCTGAAGGAAAAAACAATGGACCACGACAACCCTACCATTCGAGGACTATGAGAATACAACATCAACGAGTCTAGGCTTCGGAAGAGACCCAAGTTGGTTCTCGACCGAGCCTAAAAACCTCGTTACGGCCACTAAAAGGACGTCAGTGACTTGGATCACATTTCACACCACAACACTTTTAATCAACGTTCTTTTTCAGATCCGACAGACGAAGGAGGTATTGGGCCGAACCTAGGTACTCCAATAGCTAGTTTCAAGATTCCAGAATTACCTACACTTTTTACACTATGGTCTAGCTCCACCGCTCTGTAAAACCACAGCAAAGAGAACACCAGCTTCTCCCTTCTTCCTAAAATTGGTCTGAAAGCGAGCGTCAAGTCTCTGGAAAAGACTAGCAGAGCCAGGGGTGAGCGAAAGCTGGAGCACGCAGATAGACAGTATGCAGAAAAACACACAGACAAGCGAGAAGCCAGGCAAACATATAAACACTTCTGGACTGTTGACAAACCCTGTAGATGATTGTATAAACCTCATGGATTATTTTTTTTTGACGTACAAATGTTTGATTAAAACAAATTTGATTCCGCCCGGATTAAATACAAAAACTTTAATAATAAATTATGATATTGATCTGAAATAAGATGTGGTTGTTAAGTAGGTACTTTGTATGAGAAAGCAATTCGATTCTGGCGTTAGGTAAAATTATTATGAACATATTTTAATCAAACAGGAAAAAGTTACAACGATTAAAAAACTTTTGACGAAAGTAATATTGATGTTTGTGTAGCTACGGTTTTAATTTTTTTACGATTTAATTCAAGACCTAAAATGAAGCTCTAATTAATTAAAAACAGCCCGAAGAAAACATTTTACAAAATACTAATTCTATAACCAAAATGTTAACATCCACAACCACCTTGTAATTCTAAAAAGCTATAAGAAAACCAAAAGATTATTTATATGAGAACGACCTACTCGACTAAGATCAACATCCTTCAGTTCCCATCTACATCATTTACGAGCACTGATAATTATTATTTTAACGTTTTTTAATTTGGTAAGTTTAAGAGTTGGATAAATCAACAAGAGCTGAAGGGTTCTCAAAAAATAATAGTAAAAAAGCAGATTTAAAATAAAAAGGACTCAAAATTGGAAATTGTGCCTACAAGATAACTACTTCATAACGAGTTGACGAGAGCTTTCATAGTATAGGTATACATAGTGTGCCACTGAGTAGTTTTTGTGATGTCTGGTGACGTCAGGAGGGGTCAACACGACGTGACGAACGCGACTTCTACCTTACTTGCACGTACTCTATCCAACACTGCAATCAACGCGACTTGTTCGTACCTGTATACGTCTGTGCTCTGACCCTTTCAGACGTCATGGCATACTATGTATACTTATACTATGAGAACTTTAATTTAAAAACTGTAACTCTTGCATAACTATATCCTATGTGGTTCTAATATTTCACACCATCTAGTAACCTCAGTTCAGGTTTTAACACTCAGTTAGATCATGAGAAAAAACTGAAAGCGCAGCATAACTTTAGTAAACATATTATGAGAGAAAGATCATTTAGAAATTATTTCAAAACCATTTTAAAACTGAAAAAGCCTAGAGTTAGTACCTTATTAGACCAATGCTTACTATTAGCTGTTGTAAAATTAAAAAAAAAACTACTTCAGACTAATTGGGTACTAACATAACTCTTAAAGATAGAGACTACAGCTCACTGTCGAGGAAGCCTTAAATCTATGCTTAAGAAAATGTAGGAGAAGTCAAAATTATTCATGAAAAATACGACTCCAATGTGAGCGAATTAAATTTTTATTTGCATATAAAATGAACCTCGGTTCAGTTGCAATATAAACTACATGCATTTATTTCATTATTAAAATTGCTTCGAAACGTGAGCATTTAAAATTAAGTCTGTGAAGGCAAAAGCTGATGTTAAATGTACACAGTGTGGCTCAAAATTAGCAAATAGTTCTTATTCATCAAATGAAATTTCATGAAATGAAAATTCAACCTCTTCCATGTCCTCTACACCCCTATTTTGAGCTTTCGTTGACTGGACTATTAAGTTTATCATTTATTATCAAACCTAATACAATCTCACCTACCCTAAGTTAACGTAAGTAGCCCAAAAAGCTAACCTCGAGGACCGTAAAATATTATATTAACAGGTTACCTCGGTGAAAAAAGCGTGGCAGTTGCCATGACAGTCGGTTGATCTCGTGACATCACATTTCGGATTTTTTTTTAATTTAATTAAATTACTGCCTTACAGTAGAATTTAAAAAAAATTTTAATCCAAAAATTGTTCTGAATTATTGGGAGATTTCGTCACACATAAAAAATTATGTACTATTTAATAATTAGGTTAATAGGAAGTAGGAAACAAACATTGCAATAACTAGAACAGTAGTTTGAGTTATTGCAAGTGCACAACAAAAAATTCAATAGGTATGCACAATACAATATTTACGACAGTTGTAAATACGGAGTTAAGAATTAATAAAAAGGCTAGAATGAGAAGCCGTAGGGGTTGCTAACTGGCTAAGTTTACAGTTAGACGGTCAGTTGGGATTGAGAGGGCGAGGAGCCCTAGTTAACGACTGATCGTCTATTTCAACGTCTTATTTCATTCTACGGGGTTTGAAGGGTGCAGGGCCAAAATTACAGCTATTGTCGACAAGACAGAATGAACTCAGTCCGGCCCTGTATTTAACCTCTTCAAATGTCATTTCGTTTGATCGATATTATAGTATAGAAATATTGCGAAGATGTTGGAGCACACTGTATAACGAACCTCAACCTATCGACAACTGAACTACCCTCTACTGACGATAGCCAATGCAACAATAATAAAAGAACAACAAGCAAGTTTGGAGCTTAGTGGATGATAAAACTACCCCAAGAGCAAATTTTAAAAACATTCTAACAAATACAAGAAACTTTAATAAAAGCTAAACTTCTACGAAACCTCGTTTACAATTTATAAAAGTATAATTTTGCCAATATGTATTTTGCTTTTTGTTATAATATGCATTATAATAATAAAAACTTTCATCATCCTAAAAACTTTTTAAAAAGTTGTAATAATCAATTTAACTTTAAAGTTGGTAAGACCAGACAAAATAAAATAAACAAAAAACACAAAGCGATGACTACCTTAAAAATAAAGAAAAAAGTTACAGAAGAAAGCAATTGTGTGAGATATAAATTATTAATATTCTTTTTGAACTTTAAACTAATAATCCGTTTTAAGAGAAAACTAGGAATTTTCCTTTTTCCTTTCGTCAATACTATACATTTTCTTAATATTTTATTGACACGAATTTTTCCCTTTTAATAAATTCCTAGCAAATAAAATGAGCGCTAAAATAATTTCATTACCAAAACAATTTTATTTCAAAAACTTTAATTGAATTCCACAAACTTTCAAATTCTCACACATCCACCTCGACTCAATTATGTTAACCGCCCAGAGGCCCAGAGAATACAACACGCACTTAGTAAAGAGACAAAAGTTTAGAACGCACTAATATTTACACCTAATTGTTTTTAAATTAATTAAATAAAGTTACCCCTTTGTTTCGAGTATTGGGGTTAGTATGATTGGAGTCGGTGTAAATTGTTGAGTTCATTTTGTTGACGTAACTAAGGAAATACTTAACTGGGTTGTATCCCTCGCGAGCCCTTCAAATAAAGTCCGAACTAAAACCTAAAAGTGTCTATCTTAAAATAGATTCTAGTTTTCCTTTGTGTTATTCAACTAATGAAAATTAACCCTTTTTTTAGATATTTTTTCCACCTATTATAAACAAGCGAATTTAATTAAAAGCTCAATTCGTTCATTATGGTCCCTTTATTTTTAATTTAGATACAAAAAAAAATTTAATCAAAACAAATTATTGAAGTTCTTTCGTGTGTTATAATCCTAGTAGAAAAGTAATTTTATTACAGCAGTTAAGCTGCTAATTTTTCAGCTGAAAACACAATTCGTTTCGAGTTTAAAATTTGCTTTGCCAAACCAAATATTTTACATTTTAATACAGTAATTGTCATTCGAGGTAAAGAATGAGACGACTACTTACAAATAATACACATAATTAGTTTTAGATGAGCTGATAATTAAATAATAATGAATTAATTTTAAAAAAGTCATCTTAAGCTAGGCTAGACTGCCAAACTATTCGTAATTGGACTCATAGTACTCAAACGGATGGGTCAAGGATGGTAGTTTAGTAAAAAAAAAAATAGGCCAAACTGTACTTAAGACTGTTAATAATAAGAAGAAGATATCATGGTTCAATCTGAACATGTTAATAATTATTAAATAATGAAATGTTAATATTTATATTTTAAAGAAGCTTCCCTCTGAGCACTTTTCCTAAATCTAACACAATGCTAGATGCAGACATTGCCACGACTAGCGTGTTTTCGTGCTGCTATCCACAACATCAACTACAGCTATGGGGGCACTTTTGAACCCACCACCCCTTCACCTACGAGTGAAAAGAGAGGGTCTTCCAACTGTAACACCTAAAATCGGGTGTTGCACTAATTATCCCTTTAGCATCGCTCAGTAGGAGACAGGGGGGTTCGTAGTAAGAAATCAAACACTACGGATGGAATGCAAAACAAAGTCTTTATTAAATAAAAAAATAATAATGCTATTAAATTATACAGGGTTGAAAATGACTCCAGAGTTACACTAAAAATTAAACGGGAGCTCTATCTCTTCTGACTGCCGAGTTACAGGGAAATCAGCGGGTATCAATTATAAGGCTGATAACATTTCTCTAACATTTCTTCGATATTGGGCTCAAATAATAGTGCTTGAAGAACTGAACAACGAAAGGTAAAACTTATCTCCATTCTGATCTCAGGGCCGGCGCTAGGGGAAAACTAACGAACAAAATGACAAGTAGCTGCTTTAAACGATACAAAATTTCCAAGATGCTGTAATACTGAACCGGTATTTTGGTCCAGCATCTGGATAAAATTCTGCATCGTTACACAACCGCCATAAAAATTGCACAGAGCAAGAAATTCAACTGGGTGACAGAGTAGGTCACCTAAAGATCATGGACTTTCTACAGCCAGAATTGTTTGAAAAACCCTTGGATGTCATTCTAAGAGTGTTTGACTTTCAGACACTGTTCGAGGTGGTCGTTCAGGACCGCAACACAGTTAGAAGTCAATCAATACAACTGAAACAAAACTCGTCCATCTGGTATTCATATAGATCTAAAACTAAACATGGGGCAGATTTAGACATATATGCCCAAAATATGGGGCATCTATAGCCTTAGAAATCCACCCCATAGTTATGTACGCTAAAACTCTTGCAATAGATCTATGTGCCCGAGAATTCCTACAAAGGAATTTAAAGGGCAAAAAAGTCTACATTATAGCTGACAGACAAGCTGCGATAAAGGCACTCGAAGCCATTTATCCACTTGGGAATGCAGACAATCACTTAAAACTCTGCCAAGAAACAACAAAGTTGTCCTTCATTGGGTCACGAGGGAATTGAAGGAAAGGAAATAGCTGATGAATTAGCTATAACAGGCTCAAAAGCTCTCCCGATCAGTTCCGAACTATTCTGTGGACTATCTAAAACCCATAGAAGGGCGGAGATCCAAAAATGAGAGACAGTCGAAGAAATTTATCGAGTACCACGAATGCTAAAAAGCTTCTTCTATTATCAAAGAACGAAACCAGACTCATCACAGGTCTGTTTACTGGACACAGCCCAGTGAGGTACAATCTCAAGAAACTGGGACTGGAGGATAGTGACATATTCAGACTGAGTCGGAGATCGCATCCGTCTAACACATTCTCTGTAATTGCGATGCATTGGCTCGGCTTAGGCTGAAACATTCAGGTGGGCTCAACAGAAAATCAAATTCTCAGAGCTATGCTTCGCTAGCAAGATAAAATTCCTGAGAATAAAGCTACAAGTAGGGTTATGAACAAAAGATCAACACTGGTCGCAGTTCTGTAAGGCTTAGAAGCCAATTGACCCCTGAGTACCATATAATACAATTAATAGTCTGGGCATTTTCCAAAATCTTTTTCTAATACAACAATAATTTGAAAAATTATTATGGAAAATGGCATACCTAAATAACGCTACAACTTTTAGGAGAACATATATGGTGGAGGGGCTTGTTTTATTCTTTGCAATTTTATATCACCACCTCTGTAACAAGTTGCAGAATTGTAACCCCCTGAGTACAATACAATAGCACCTTTCCTAAGGGTCCAAAAACTGTAAATGCTAATGACAAACAAATTTTTTAATGGAAGCCTTTTTCTAAAAAAAATCTACCTCTCAAAGTCTTTTTCTCCGTTTATATTTTTTGAAATAGATCAGCTTTATGGCTTTTGGCGAATTTCATGTCGCTTGTTTGAATATTAAAAAGAGCAATTTTTTCACTTTTGTAAAATACTTACAAAATAGTATTTTTTACAACATGAGATGAAACATACGTTTTTTTCGTGAGATAGAATTTAATTCACAAGCCCCGTAGGGGCGAGTGAATTAATCTTTCGAACGAAAAAAACGGATTTCATCTCGAGTCGTAAATGCTATTTTTTCTACGACGATAATTAGTACATTTTAAAAAAATAATTCTTTTTACTAAAATGTGAACCGACCACAAAAAAACTGGTTTCACCTCATGTTGTAAATAACATCTGCTTGTAATAACACTTTTTCTCACTAGAGACGAAAATGCTATTTTCGTAACGAGTAAGTGATGACGAAATGCTTAGTTTCACATATGGGAGTAGAAAAACATTTTTATTGTACACAAAAGAATAATAAATTACATGCCTAGTACTTATTAAGCACTTAAAATAAGAGTTCATTATAACAGCCTTTGATGCATCAACATCAAAATAAAAAAAATATAATGATAAACAACAATAATTACAGCAACGCACATAATAAAATACTGTAATAGCTATAAATATACGGTAAATAGACTGTAAGCCACTGAACAATAAAAATCAGATATAAAAAAAAACGATGGATGTATTTTAGTTATTGCTAATCAACAGCCTAAAATATCCATAAAAATAAGAAAGATTTTTATATCGCGAAATAAGCAATAACTTAAGAATTTGAATTATTAAACGCGTTTTTCATTTTCTATGAAAATCGTCGTTTATCAGCTAGGTGGCAAATTGCGCTGAAGTTTAACTCGGCGCCTAAAAAAATTGAAAAAACCAAGTTCAGAAGACAAAAATTTGAATTAAAACAACTTGGTAGAAAGAAAAAATTTGTACTGAAAAAGGCCCAAAAAATAAGTGCAGACTGCTGTTCAAAAAAATGACAATCACGTTCAAGGACGAAAAAAATTAATATTCAGGAAGGTGGTCAATAATTTACCAAAAAAAAATTTATCCAAAGTTTTTATAGTTAAAACTAACTATTGCGCCATTAGAAGCATGATTTCTTACTTTTAAAGGACCCTGTATAATGTATATTGATAGTAGCTCATGTCCTCTTGGGAAGTTGGTGTTGGCAAAGTGTTCAAACATACAAACCGAGAGATGCAATTATTTCGACTTTACCACCTTACTGAAATTATTCAGGGAGTTAAAGAGTAAAAACAGACAGATGGAAAGAAAGGGAAAAAATAATATTTTTGTAATAAAATGGAAAAATGTTTCCCTGGACTTTTAACAAAGATTAAACACGTAGGTAAAATAAGAGTACCGTAAACTACAGTACTCGAGTTGTAAGAAAATAATGCGCACTCGTTTGAAATTGTAGAGAGGGTAATAAATATATAACGCGCAGGGTCGTAGCTAAGGGTGGGCACAGGTGGGCAATGCCCACCTAAAGATTCGCTCTGCTCACCCGTCTGCCCACCTTAAATAATTTTAAAAATATAAAAACTATATTCAAAAATACTAAAAAAAATATTGAAAATGCCACTGTAAAATATAAAACTTAAACCACGTTTTTGAATTTGACTTGATCCGCCAAACTAAAAGAATTATTTTACACTAGGGTAAGGCCATTTTTTAGTGATAATTTTATAAAATCTTTCCCCGAAATAAAGCTGCCCAAACTTTGCCCATCCAGTACTTTAAGTCTAGCGTCTAGCTGCGTCCCTAATAGCGCGAAACCTCATCAGTAGCGCCTTATTGGAAGGTCGCATTTAAAATAATATTTAGGTATTAAAAATAATAAAGTACACGCCACTGATACCTCCGATTATACGTTCGACTTGCGCCGAAATTATTTTTTTATAACGTGAGTGCTCTATGTTGTATGTACAGTCAGCCTCACAATTATTGGCCACCCTGCTATAAGTCTAGCACGAATTGTGGATGCAATCATCATAACACCCTCTAATTAAATTAAGGCGTAACAAGTAGTAAATCAACAACCTCCCCTTCTGTAGTTTTGTCGTTGTTGGCTAATAACCACACTGGCGTATAGCCAGGGTGGCCAATAATTGTGAGGCTGACTGTACCAATTTCTGAAAACATTTTTACAAGATGGCGATGCCAAACAGAAGAAAAAATGTAGAAAAAAATGTCTTCAGTTCGGTCCTTACGAAGATGATGAAAACCACCCTGTATCGATTTCATTTAAAAGAATATTTTGGCACTGACGTGTTGCTCTAACCAAATTACATCAAATTCGATTGGGCATTTTGATTTACTAAGGCCTAAGGTGTATTAAAAATTCTTTAGGTTATGTCAAACAAGCACGTGCTATGCAAGACCGGCGTAGACATGTTTACAAGTGCTCAAAAGGTGTATAATTTGTAGATTTTTTTTCAGTTTGATAAATTAATGACCTAATTAGAAAAATAAAAACTAACCTTTAACGATGATATTGTTTTATTTGTTCGAAATTCAAAAGAAACGATTAATTACACCCACAAATTAACACGAAATTAACCACACTTTCATAAATTTTTAAAAACATTTGTCGATTTTTAGAAAAGTATTATTAGAATCGATTAGAATAGAGTTGGGTATTGTTTAAAAATCCCCACCACATTCGACCAATGATGGTAAAAGGAATCTTATCTTGCTAAACACAAGTAAAATAAAACAATTTGAATTATTTAAAAATAATATAATTTTATTGATAAAAATAAAATATTTTGGAGAATTTTTATTAGTCCTTGATAAATAATTATTACGTGTTTTAACAATAATAAATAAACCTACATAATATACAGGGTGTAGAAAAAAAAGGTAAATTATTTTAACGACGTAAGTTACGACCCAAGCCAAAACGTCTTTCTCCTAATGCATACACTGTGTGTAATAACTAGGTACATAATAAGACGTAGACGTTAAAATTTTGGGAGATAAATGCTAATCAGGACCGCAATTTTAGCTAAACGGTAACTGATTGTCCTGTACAGGGTGTTTAAAATTACTTGTCAATATTGGGGTAGTTAATATAAAATCTGGATCTACTTTTTGGAAACAAATGCAATGATGAAATCAAAATTCTGATATCTTCTTTTGTTTATGAATTAAAGCCTAAACTTTTTGCCATTTTAGTTTTGATCAATATCCCCATTATTTCTGTTAAAACCGAATCCTAAAGGCCGTGCCACACACACACAGGATTGCCTGTGCAAGCTGGACTGCACAGACCAAACCGGAGCCTAAACGATGTCCAGACGCTCCGGTTTGACCTGTACAGTTTACTTTGCACAGGCCAAACCTGTGTGTGTGTGGCTCGACCTTTAGGAGTCGGTTTTAACAGTTTTAAAAAGATCTTGAGAAATAATGGGGATATTGATGAACGATGTCCAGACGCTTCGGCCAAACCGGAAGGTAAGCTTGTGTGTGTGGCGCAGGCTTTAGACATTTTTAAAGTACTAGTGACTTTATGGTGCAAGTTTTAACGTCTACTGGGACCTTTAAATTATGCAAAAAAAGAAGGTAAAGTGGGTAAGAAGAATGAAGATCAAAGTAACTTTATTAATATCTAAACAGGAAACGCTCTATTGTACAGATAAGTTTAAATGTCACATTTTAAAAATCAAAACAATCCAATGCTTAAAGAATGATAACCAAGGACCTTCAACTCACAGTTGGAACCGCTAAGATTAAATAAAATGCAAAAATGGACCATGTAGCGACACCTAATATAAATAAACAAAGGTTAGTTTTTAAATTTAAATTTTCAAAATACTGAAAAGATAGGGCTCCATTCAGAGAAGGTCAGCGGCTGCGATATTGAATTATTGGGCTAATTTAGGGAACATCAGAGGTTGAAATGCTGAGTGATTTCAGCCGCTGACCTTCCCTGAATTTCCCAAAGCTCTTCTCTAAAAACTTATTTTTTCTAGATATAGAAATCAAAACTTGAAGGGTTTTTGATTGCGTGGGTTTTTGTGCGTTTTCATTAATTGATCTACCTTTATGGGGAGCTACGAATACTACCTATGTGTAGCTCCCATTTGATTTAAATAAATTAAGCTATTCCTTATAAGACGTTGCTTAGCGTTCGTAAAAACCACCTTAACACCGCAAAAATTGCCCAAGGATAATGAAAAAAAGACATTGGCATAGCAAAAACTCACTTCTTTAGTCTTCAGTGGACTTTTACCACCGAGTGTTTCCTCTCAGCTCTCACCAGATTATTCATAGACCCTAAATGTTAGGTCAGTTAGTGAAAACGTTCAAAGACCCACGTTAGGAAGGCCCTTTTATACAAACCCCCAAAGACTTCCTCAAAAACCAAAACCCTATTACAAATGTCCATCATACAGGGAACAGAAAAAAGAACAATTAAGGAACAAATTTCTTTATCGCGCCCTTAAAAAACATGAAAATGTGCGACTTTGTTTCCCGAGCAGAAATTTGGTAAGATAAACCGTAGTACAGTCAGGACCTGAGCATCACAAAGACATACAATATGAAGATAATCTTAGGTCGCCCTGATCAGATTCACATAAGAAATGCCCGGTTAGGGCATTTCTAATCTGGCACGGCGAAGGCTAGCCCTATTCTAACCTTTATTAAGGTTTGTTTATCATCCCCTGATATTCTTTTCTGATTTTATCCTTTTAAGGCATGCCATATTTAATCATATCCGACCCTAATTTAGTTCCTTTCAAAACTGACCTTAAGTTCTGATATCATTGTCGGATTTTGCCCTTTGGAAGGTGGGTCCTATTTCGGTTTATCTGGCCCTTGTATTTTTGTCTGAATTTACCCCTTTAAAGGTGTGTCCTATTTTACTTTATCCGGCCCTGATATTATACCCTGATTTTATCCCTTTTAAGGCATGCCATATTTTAGTATATCCGGCCCTGATATTCTATGTTGATTTGACCTCTTTTAAGGCAAGCCATATTTAAACATATCCGGCCCTGATATGCGATCCTGATTTAGCCCCTTTCAAAGCGGATCTTATTTATACTATTCCGGCCCTGATATCACTGTCGGATTTTGTCCTTTGTAAGGTGGGTCCTATTTCGGTTTATCTGACCCTTGTATTTTTGCCTGAATTTACCCCTTTAAATGTGTGCCCTATTTTACTTTATGCGGCCCTGATATTATATATCCTGATTTTATCACTTTTAAGGCATGCCATATTTTATCATATTCGGCCACGATATTCTAAGTTGATTTAATCCCTTTTAAGGCAAGCCATATTTAAACATACTGATATTCGATCCTGATTTAGCCCCTGTCAAAATGGTGGTTAGAAAACTCGATTTTTAGGCTATATTGGTGGTTCAATTTTTTTCTCGCTTTCGAACTTTTCAGATAAAAATGTTTAAAACAGATATTTGACTTCTAACGCATAACGGACAACGGTGAGGCTCAAAACGTCGATTTAATGAATTACAGCCGCCTAGGCAACCTGTACTTGCTCAAAATTTTAAAAATTATAAAAATATACGGGGCGTATACTTTCGGTCTAACCATAAGCTTCCAATTGTTTTGTCGGATTTGTAAACCGCCCCTGTGAAATTTTAGATAAACTGTTTCCATTAAACGGTTAACCAACGCTCGTCGTTATAATCCCTGTATACAAGATTTACTGGATAAATAAATTTAAATATTCGTATCGAAAGGTTTATTATTTGTGTTGAAAGATTTAAATAATTGCAAAGGAAAATCCCTAGTTGAAAGTAAAGCGTTGCATTTGTTGAAGAAAAATAACCAGTCGAAATTTTTACAAGCTCTAACAGTTAGAAAATTATATTCAAAAAAAAACATCTCTAGACCATTATTTGAAATTCCAACGAGATTTAAAGTAAATATATAAGTACATACATAAACAACGTTCGGTTTACAGGATTAGAACTTTGTAGAAGTTCGAAGGTAGAATAAGAATTTAGGTTTACAAAAGCTCTATCCTGAGAGATTTGAAAATTCTCCTTTTTGTTAAGATCTTTTGTCCTGCGTTTTTCTGAATTTATTAAACTTTTTCCCCTATTATCTTCAGGTGTTTTCTATTGTCTTAGCTGTTTTTAACGCACTCCATAAATTTATTCACAAAACTCCTTGTTTTACATTTTATTTGTTACATAAATCAGCCAATGCAAAAGTTGTCTAATAAATTTTATTTTCATTTCATCTCATTAAAACAACTGCATCCCATACATTTTCTAAAAAGTTTATTGCACAAATTTTAAACCTTCATATAATTCTACTGAAAGAATTTAAGACTTTAGTTAAGCTCACTAATCTCATTAAATAATGTTTTTTAATAATAAAAAATATGGGAGGACTCGGAAATTATAACGAGCTTTTACTTGAACGAAATAATGATTTTTAAAAGAGACGTCAATTCGCCCCTCGTCAGTTCAATTTATTTTCAGTGTTTTATAATAATTTTAATAGCTAAGTATTTTAAAATTTTATTTTTTTATAAAAGGTAAGAAAAATAGGTAGTATGCGAGGTGAAAAGCACTAAAGAAAACCGAAAGCGTGTTTACGTTTAAGGACATCCGAAGAGATAAGAGGTTGTTTTGCTTACGCGATAAACGTAGTCGGGTGAGGTTTGTAACGATGCAATGTTGGAAATTTTTTTCGAGAGTTTTCCAAATTTTCACTTTTTATGGCGAGAAACATCATTTTCGAGCATTAAATATGTCTGTCTGTAACAGTCTAAACATAAAAATCTATTGATTTCATATTTGTGTATAAACTGGGTAAAACAGTAGTTATTTTTACTATAAATTTTACGTGTTCAAAATATTGAAAATTGTACAAGGTGTTCCATTTAAATAAAAAAACTTTTTTTCGATTCCGGTTAAACCGTAAGTCAAAATAAGAAGTGTTTTTTAGAAGATTTTAAATGATAGATTTTTGAAATTTTGACATTCAAAAAATCATAACTCCGGCCCTGGAAATTTCTAAGGAATAAAACTTCGGAATTCGATAGAGAACGGCAATGTCTATAACATATCCAAAAATGAAAGTAAACGGCTAAACAGATTTTGAGAAAATCCATTTCAAAATTTTAACCAATTTTGGCCCATTAAAAGCAGACAATTTTGAAATAATTTAAAAAATCGAGTTGATTGGGAGAAAGTCCTATATTTAGATCGTGCAATGTCTTTTTGAAATTTTTATAACAATAATTACCAGCCAAGTTATAAGGGAAAATCTACAAAATGGGGCAATCGTTATACAGAGTGATACTAAAATTCGGATCTCGAAAACCGTAAGAGTTACGAGATTGGTTAAATTAGAAAAAGTTGCATATTTTGATGAGCTTTAAGAATCCGTTTAAAAAATTTCAAAATTCAAAATAGTTACTGAAATAACGCAAAAAAACTGAAAATTGGCAATTTAGTTTTTCGATTGTAGCTTAAAAATAGTTTACTTTAGAAAAAGCTACTCGTGAAAATTTTTCAAAAAGTCAAAAGAGCTATTAAACGATACTAAACTCGACTTTTTATCACATCGACGCTAGGTGTCGCGACATAGGTCAATGGTCGCGACGTTCAACTTTAAATTTTCTTATAGACGCCTACTGTTTTTTTGCAGAAAATGGCTCAGTTCACTTGTTTAAATTCGGATACCAAACGAGAAGTTTCTAACTTATACTTTTCATAATTCATACAACTGTTCCAGTTATGTTATGTTACGTTATGTTAATATGTTATTTTTTGCGCTAAAACATAACGCCTAAAACTTAGTTTATAAAGTTTTATGATTAGAAAATAAAATTTAATAATTAATAATTTGATTTAATTTTATCTTCTAATGAACTTGCTATGTAAAACATTAAATCTAAGCTTTAGTAGTTATTTGTCACCGTAAAAAATAACATAAAGGAACATATTAACATAAAGTAACATAACATAACTTAGAAAAGGTAAATTAAGAAAAGTACAAAATAGAAAGTTCTCGTTTGGTTCCCGAATTAAGGCAAGCCAACTGAGTAATTTTTTGTAAAAAATAATAAGCGTCCATAAGAAAATGAAAAGTTGAAAGTCGCGACACCTAGCGTCGATGTGATAAAAAATCGAGTTTAGTATCGTTTGATAGCTCTTTTGACCTCCTGAAAAATTTACAAGATATTTCTTTTTAAAAGTAAATCATTTTCAAATTACAGTCGAAAAACTAAATTTCCAGTTTTTTTGCGTTATCTAGGTAACTATTTTGAATTCTGATATTTTCTAAACATATTCTTAAAGCTCATGAAAATATGCAACTTTTTGCTAATTTAACCAATTTCGTAACTCTTGCCGTTTCCAAGATCCAAATGTTAGTACCTATCACTTAAATCACTCTGTATTGGCCTCCATTTTGAATTTATAAGTTTGATTTTTTCTATTGTCTATCTGTCTACGTCCTTAAATTATTTCCTGCTTTACTAACACCCACATTGACGAGTACTCTGATTATCTACAGAATTGTCCCAGCACTATTTCTCTTGTTGTCAACTAGTAAGTATTCTGAGTCTGGAAAATGTGAACTTGCAAATTACTAATACAGGTTATATTATTCAAATGGAAAACCATTAATTCTTGATAAAGTTATTAAGTTTACTTTAAATTTGAATTCCATTATCGTGAACTAAAAATAATTAAAGTTGGGAATAAATTTGTTTTAAAACATGACTGTGCAGTAATTTAGAGTTTCATTAGAAATTAATTTCAAAAGAAAATTCATACCAACGAAAATCTATTGATTTATGAGATTTCGAGTGTTTTGTAGAAAAGAGGAATGATAAACTATTAAATTGAGAACAGTTATACAAAAATAATAAAATTACAAGTTTTACCTTTTTTAAAACGAAGTAAAATAAAACTATTAAAAGAAACGATAATTTGATAAAGTAATGGAGAGCTTACGGAAATTACATAAAAGTAAATTGAGAAGTGAAAGAAATTAAAGACAGATGAAGATTGAGGATCGTTATTACACAACAAAAGAGCTTTAGAGCTGCATTAAAAAGAAAAGAAGTTGGAAAAAAAACAAAGTCTCGTTTGAAATTCGAAATTAATAACGTGCAAAAAATTGATCTTTCTTTAATTCATTTGACGAGAAATTGTAATATTATAATCCTATTTTCAAATACAATAAAAGTTGAATAAATTGCGCCGATAGGGTGACTAGGGTTTGAGTAGGGGCTCTTGAGCACGGTGCGATCGGTTTCCGTATAAAAGTATCGGAAACATGGATGTTTTTTTAATTATTCAAATAGTAGGTACATACAGTGGCGTAACTAGGAACTTGGGGGCCTCCCTGCAAGATTCAGAGTGGGACTCTAACTCCCCCCATAATTTGTTTGACAATAAAATCAATAAAAATTTATTTGAAAATTTCAGAGATTTTAGATCCGCTTTTGGTGCTTTCGAATTTTTTCCATCAAATCTACTGAACCAAAAGGTACGTTATTGGTCTAGAATTAATTGTCTGTCGATTTGGCATAACTGAATATTTCTACTTTAATCTTATTAGGTATTCATTTTCTTATAAAAATTCATATAACTTGTGACTATTTCTAAAACTTTAACAACCGACCTTTTTAGAAAACAATAATGGCTCCTTACCTTTTTAAAATAAATATTAGCCCAAACAGGTCCAAGGGTAGTGACGCCTTTAATCATAATCTAAGAAGGCCTTCAGAAGCCTCCAATCCAATTTGTGACTATTTCTAAAACTCTTACAACCGACCTTTTTACATAATATAGTTTACAAATGCAGTTTGCCGACAAGGCCGAAGGCCGACAGTTTATTGCTTATTGTCAAAACATCTGTGTAACTTTACAAGATAAGAGAAACATTTACCTATTTTTTTATTAAATTCTCAAATAGATAATTACAAAAACAGACATTTTTAAAGTGCCTCTTTTTGGTCCAAACTACGGAATTTTTCGGATGCCCCTTTTATTCGGGGAGCCACCTGCAACGCGGACTCTGCGCACCCGTTATTTACGCCACTGACTACATAATTTTAAAATTTTTATGGTCAACGGTGTCTAGTTTTAGAACACGATACAAGAACATTCATGATTATGGTTAGATTTCCACTCGCTAAAATAGTAAAATCCAATAGGGTAAGACCGGGAGAGATGGCTCACCTTTTTTTATTTTTGTGAAAAAAAATTAAATTTAAGCATTTTACAGAGAACTAAATGTAAGAAATTAAGTAAAATCATTGATTATACAGTAAAATGTATAATCAATGGTAAAATATAGTTTTTTTTTTAGTTTCAACAAATGAACGTAGATTTAAAAAAATGATTAAAAAAGCATCTCACCATAACAGCATGGGAGAGATGGCGCACTAAATGAATCTTTGTTTTTAATATTTTTTCTTTCTTGCCACATTGAAGAGAATGAGTAGTAAACATTGTACAACCCTCGTAAAGCCATCTGAGGCATTTAATTAATTGTAGTCAGTCGTAGGGGTAGTACAAGGTACCCCAAACTGTCTTGATGCTTCATGAACTCCAGTACTTCCACTTCTTACAGTTGGTACTGCTAAAGTTAATTGTTCTTCACTCCACGAAGCTCTAGAGCAACTCCCTTTTCATTTGTAATCGTTAAATCATTAAATCAGATACGTTATTTACTTAACAAAACCGGATGAGACGGCGTACGGGTTCCCCCCCCCCCTCGGACTGGCATTCTTTAATAAAATTATAGGTTAGAAGAATTCTTCAAACATTTCTTTATACATAGATAGCAACAGAACTTCAAATATTCTTTAATTTAAATGTGTAAAAGTTACAATTTGTAAACCAGTGTAAAAGTTTGGAGATATATAAAATATAATATTAATTATTTAAGTGCCTTAAAGGATAGCACAATCAACGGGGCACTAATAAATAACAACTAGGCATTATCACTAACACTTCGACTGTGTTTTTAGTCACCTAAACAGCCTAACCGATCAAATATTTCACTGCGCCATCTCACCCGCGGCGCCATCTCTTCCGGTTTTACCCTATTTTTAATTTTCATCCCTTTGGAAAAATTTACTTTCAATAAGTGATTCTTAAAAAGTTCCAATCGTGTACACTTGATTCTTTCGCACTTAAGAGTTCTTACAGGCAATCTTTGATGGTTTAAGGGTTCGATTACAAACTCTGTCACGGCTTTACATGGCGAGAACGCTACGTTTTTTTTTTCAACTTAAACATTTTGTGAAAATTTAAAGAATTTAAGGTAAATTATTTAAATAAAAGTTGTAATAATTTAACGATTAAAAGCTCTCGTAAAAGGAAGCTTAAAGAAAATTAGAATGCGGATTATAAGCAAATTAAAATTTTTAATCTTATTTAATTTTTTTAAATATTTCAAACGAGGGTTTTAATCCTACGTACTAAAAAGAAAATTTCAGTGTAAATTTTAAGCTCACATATTTGTTTTCAAAGTATGTACATTAAAATTCCTCAATGTCCTTTTCCCTTAGTTTAAATTACTAATTTTATTGTGCAATATTTCAAGTTATGTTTATAATTTAGCGTTAGAGGCTTTCGTAAAAGCGTTTAAACGGGTGTATTAAAAAGAACCTAAACGGAAAATGGGGCATTTTTAAACTAGTACTTTTCTTAAGTACCTTCGTGGTGACGATAATAATGAACTTATTGATTTAAAAAATCCATTTTTTTCTTTACTGTAATGATAATGGGCCAATTAATTTCTTTTACATTAAAAATTTTTAACATTACGATGACATTATTCATAGTTTGTTGGTTAATACTACCAACTAATTTGACTTTAAAAGCAAACAAAAACATTTTAACGGTTATAACGTTTTGAAATTTTACAAAATGGTTTCTCTATTACAACGTATGTACTTAATGTAATAATAGCATTTAGTTAGTTCAAACGTACGAAACATTTTATTTGCTTTGACGTTGTTGAAAGTGCAGTTATAAAACCCATTAATGAGAGCAACTTTCATAAAGTATATCAAGTACCCATTTGTTTCTTTTAATTCGTTTTTTTTAAACCGATACATTTTTAAATTCTAAAAAATTTCTAGCGTGTATTGAGACATTAAATGTTTAAACGTGTTCGAGAAGACTAAAGAATGATTACGATTTGTCAATAGAAGTAAATGAAAGAACATAAACGAAACTAGTGACCGTAGTACCATTATGAGCATTCTTTAGTCTTCTCGAACACACTGGAATTTTAATGGCTCGGTAAATAGCGATCGCAACGAAAACAGTTTAGAAAATGTTAAGGGAAACAGTTGAAATGTGGGTTTTTTAAATAAAATAAAGTAAAATAATAAATAGCTAACATCTTCTTGTTATGTCGTAGTAGGCTGCTATATTCAAGAAATTTGTTAGTTTTTTGGACAAAATTGATAGCATATACAGTTGATTGAAATCATTATTAGATTGTTTTTTTAATGTTGAAATATAAGTTAATCTTAAATCGAGAAGCCTTGCTGCCCAATTATTTTTAGCGCTGACATCCAGGATGAACCATCGTAGTCGTTAGTGCCTAAAGATCGACGTTCTTTATTATTAGAGTGTGGCGTATTAATCGACAGCGAGACGAACAGAAAATTCTTAACCGGCTCGGCTGCCCGATAGCTGCAGCGAAGATGAGCTGGGTATAAACGATATAATAGGGCACCACGTAATTTACAGCAGGAAAGAAAAACTCATAAACCCCTAAACTACGAAATGGGTTAACAGGGGAAAAAATAACATAAACTGTATAACGATTATATTCAATAACTGGATGAATTTAACGGTTCGGTAAATATTCCAAACCTGTACACAATATAATATGAACGATCACCTAGCAATTGGCCAATAAAACTTCGAATAACTTTCAAATTTAAAAAGGTTCTAAATATTTTTATAAATCTTATCTGCAATTGGCGTCTTCGCCGGTACTGGACGGCCTCGAACCCGTACAGGTAACACAAATTGTCTCGACCGCTTTACAATAATTCATAAGAGGTATTCCAACCTAATCCATGGATTAATAACGAAAAAACGATGAAGGAAAAAACGTTGAAGAAACAAAACAAGTGTCTAGAGAAAAACCCTAAAAACAAGAAAAGATATAGTAAAAAGAAAACCAAGAATCTCAAAATATACCTTCAGGAAGGGTTTTTCCAATCCAAAAAAAATCAACTGATGAACCAATCTAATGGTCGTCGCACTTATCCCACCATGTGGGTATAAAACTAAATAACCAAATGTATCCTATACAAGGTGGTTGATTTTTTACTGTCCAGCTAATATCTGCTGAAATATTGAAGATACTTAAAAAAGTTAAATTCGAAACTTTTCAAACAACACCTCATCTACAAAATAGCGCAAATAATTTTTTTCCATGGCCTACTTGTTTTGCAGGAAAATATGCAACTTTGGTTTTTTAAATAGAACACCCAGTATATTTTTAGAGAATCGTATTCCAAATCAATTTCTCTTTACAACTATGTATCACAAGTACCATTTTGCTTTCTAATAATTATGCCCAATATTTCAAAAAAAGGAACAAAATGAGAGTTGTAGGAACTTTTGATTAACATTAATTTATTTACTTTTTAACAAATTAAGAAATTTCGGAACAAACTTTAACACGTAATGTATTATAATGATTGTTCAGATTATCCACCATGGAATTCAACAATTTTTGGCCCTCTTTGACTATGTTTTCTGCAACACTCATCCTAAAAATTTTTAAATATTGGAAATTATTAGAAAGCAAAATGGTACTTTTGATGCATCATTGTAAAGTGAAATTGATTTAGAATACGATTCTCTAAAAATATACAGGGTGTTCTATTTAAAAAACCAAAGTTACATATTTTCCCGCAAAACAAGTAGGCCATGGAAAAAAATTGTTTGCGCTATTTTGTAGATGAGGTGTTGTTTGAAAAGTTTCTAATTTAACTTTTTTAAGTATCTTCAATATATCAGCAGATATTACAATAGGACAGTAAAACACCAACCACCCTGTATTTTGTAACTACTAAACTAACGTAATTTAATCCCCATTTAGGGTGTCAAGCAAAAAACTAATTTCAAAATTGACCAAATTTACGTCAGTTCATTGCAAGGGGACTTTAAGACGGCAATCTTAACATAAAGTGATAAAAATGGCGAATTTCCTTCTTGAAGGCTACAAAGAGGCTACTATTAAAAAATTAATATTACAAGAGATAGAGATTTTGTTAAATGGGGATTCCTGTACTGCCCTACAATGCTAATTTATACAAAACAAGGTGTTCTCGAAACCCTTTGAACTTCGATGACCTTTACTATCCAAATTCACATCAAAAAGTACAAAATTTCAAGGGTCTTAATTTACTTTTTATATTTACCCTTTAGTGAGGTAATGAAATCAAAATTTTTATTTTAAATATTTACGCTGACGTGCACACCCTCCTTTATCTGAGCGTTCAATCATAATACACCTGTTGTACGTACATTATTATCTCGAGAACCCTTATACAATTTAATCGCATTAACTTTATCGTACACTGCGATGTTTTCTAATTAGAAATAAACTACAACAAAATCGTCCTTTTTCCTAAGCCAAAACTTAAATCTAAATCCTCGGTTAAATAATCAAGTCGAATTTTATTTTTAAAAAAGTAGAGAGAAAGAAGATGGCGTATTTATTTAAAAGATTGGTAAAGCTTAAAATGTATTAATAACAAAAAGTCGTGTTTATCTTGTTAATTACATTTTTAATGTCGACCACTCACTTTACAAATTATTTATTCCCCCTTTGTAATTAAATTTATGCCACAACGATTTTAATCAAACAGGGAAATGTATTTCCTCAAACGAATGCGTTAACAGTAAGGTGTTTATGTAAAATTATCTTTTATTTTCAATTTTTACAAAAGAATTAAATAAACCTCGTTAAAAACATTCAAGTCGAAATTAATGAAAAATATTGCATTTAATGATCACAAACGAAAAGTTCCATAAAAGGCGATTTCAATAATTGATTTGTTGCTCTACAGGAGAATAATGAGAGGATTGTAATTTAAAGCACAATGATTTGTTTTCAATAACAAATATTTAAATTCTCATTACAGCTTTATTTTTCCTCAAGTTGAATATAACTTTTTCCTATTTTTCGTAAAAAACTATACCTACAGCTTTTTCCAATAAAAAGTAACTTAAGGTGTGCTAAATCCCAATAGTGCTAAGCTCCATTCGAAGGAGGTTGTAAAAAACTACTCCATTTCGCTAATACTAGCCATACATCTAAAATCTTTACTATGTAGAAAATATAGAGTATCGAGTATAGACTATTGAACTTTTTAAACTTTAAATTATTTGGAAGTTAAATTTTTAACTTATAGTCCAGTGAAGAAGAATCTCTTCAAAAATCGGATTTGAATCTCTAAAATTACAATTTTTTCAAATTTTTGCGATTATCTCGAAAACTATGTAGTAAAAGAAAAATTATAAAAAGTTAAAAGAGAGGGAAATCCGACGAAAAGAATTTTATTTGCAATTTTTCAAAAAATTGAATAGTTTTTGAGAAAAATGTTCTTGAAAGTTAACATTTTTAGTGCGTAGAGTTGCGCGTGAAAATAACACTGAGAATCTAGAGAAATGAAAACTGAGTTGGAAATTGAACTGATGCGATGCTTGCTGTTTCTATAACAAGTTATGGACGATGAAATAAAAGCAGACTGCTCATCAAATAACTTCAAGTTAGAGTTTAACTAAATCCAACCAGTTTTGACTTCAGATAATCAAATATTTTGGCCATGTAATGAAGGGAGTCATCAGGATAACATAAGGAAACGAAGTATTTAGATCAAAGTGGGTAACAAGGAGACAAGGATCCCCTGGGATGCTCACTTGCTCGATAAGCTGACAGTGTGATCCCGACGACTGAAGGAGTCAATGAGCAGACCATACAACAATAAAATGGCTGGGCCATGAACAATGGAAAGAAATAATAGCATTAATTGCAATGGCTACCACGTCCGTTTTAAGGGAACAGAGTCCATGTTCAGTCCAGGGACCCTCTCTTCTTCTCGACGATAGCTAAAACTCTCCTTTAAAGAGCATCCCCCTTTAGACATGGTCAATCAATGGTCAGCATTCATTTGGATGGTACTATCTCGTCAAAGAGGTTTTTCGGAGTCCTATTCCTTTTAGTTTTAACTTGTCAGGTGTCAAAATTTGCATGTGTTACCTTTGGTGTTGTCGTATGTTGTTGTAGTTTGATGTCCTAGTATGCAAAATTAATTATTTTACATTTTGAAAAAAAATCGGACCTGGAATTTCATAATTTTAAAGATTTTTTTTATTAGCAATTTATTAATCTTTTAAGTACTCTCAATTAATGAAAAAGAGCTCTATACTTTAAATCCACAAATGTAGATAGTCGTGTCAATTATCAAATGAAGAATAGATTACATCGAGATTTTTCGGTACAGCACTTATGGACATTATGGACAATCGTTCGTACTCGGATCCACTTTTACTATCAAGATTTGATCAAATTATAGTACAGTACCTTATTTTTCTGCATCTATCTCAATAGAAGCCGCGCTATAGTTAGCTAAAGTTTATGAAGCTATAAATATTAGGAATGAGTCGCTATCTATAATTGCGGAAAAATATAGTAGGTATAGGACCATAAATGTTTTTTTTGTAGAAACCTTAAGTATATAGTTTAACATGCCAATACTTGCACGAAAATAAAGATAATAATATATGCCCGGTTGCATAAAAGAGAATTATACTTTAATCCAAGAATTACATGTCTTTAATATGGCAACGTTACACAATGTAATGTCAAAGTTTAACGTTTGTAAATAATTATTTAAATCTGAGGTTAAGTTCTCTTTATAGTAAACAAAAGTCAAACTTTAACATATTTCTTTAGAGTCAGTTGGGGTAAATGTGAACAAGAAGTAATTGGAGACACTGTTAGAATTTACACTGCTAGACACCTCAGAATAAGCGCATGATCTAACACATGTCAAACAAGAACGTGCGAATAATATAGTGACAAATTTAAGTAAATCAGTGGTATTTAAACAAAAATCTAGCAGTGTCTCAAATTACCCCTTGTCCACATTTACCCCAACTGCCCTATTTATTTATTGCGCAACTTTGCTATAATATCTAAGAATGATAAATTTAATTCTCGAATTAAAATATAATTCTCTTTTATGCAACCGGCCATTTTAAATGTTCTACATCTGCTGATCAAAACATAGCAAGCTGGTGCCATTTCGTTAGCTCAACATTGAAAGCTACAACACTAATATGTATTTAAACGCCCACCCAGTACCTTAGGAGTATCATTTCCTTCTTTTGTATAACTTACACGCTTGGTGCATAAGAAATAAACATACTATAAATAATACATTCACGCGAGAAGAGCATTTAATGTAAATAGAATTTTTTTTCTATTTTAAACCGATACATGTTTACAACACAAACACGCAACCCCTACGAAGTAATTAAACTTATCTTGTTATTTCTTAGTGTTTGGTTGATCTTATTAATCAAATAAACAAACTATTTGAATTCTAGTTAAGCTATAAACGATTGTACACATATCCATCTTAGATGTTCTGAAAAGATAAACTAACAAAATGAGAAATAGGGTAGAAAGTAACATATGGTATATACTAAAGTATTAGATAAAGGCCGTGACGAAGCATAGGTGACGGCTTATAAGAACGTGCTTTAACCTACTTTGTGTACGTGAATAAAATGTACATGGCTGAAATAAAAATTGATATAAAAGAAAAGAAAACAATTAACGTTATGTGTAAGATACATACTATACCTAAGAGCGAACAATTTTAGAATTAAATAAGGTAGAAGAAATTTGAAAAGGAAAAGAGTATCGTCAAACATTGACCTGCTTTTTACTACCCTTTTCAGAACTAATATCGAAACCGGAATCGGCGACCTGGAAAACCCTTGATACTAATGTTCTAACTTCTTACAAATTGGACAAACTTTGTTTTTTATGCTTAATTTAGACTAAATATCTAAGAAGCGTACCATTTTGCAATTTAACCACGCAAAAATCCATTACGTAACAACGAGAATTTAGAGCAGTAGGTATAATAAAATATAAGCCAACTTAAATTGGCATAATTAGGCTTAAAATATACTAAATCTTTTTATAAATATTATTGCTTATTGTTAAAAAATGTTTATTTTTCAACGACCACGTACAGGGTGCTCTATTTCAAGCTGTTTAGTGACGTAAAAATTGTAAATTTGTCTTTAAGATGTTTCACAATACCTTACATTATGGTCGTAGAAAAAGCATATTTTACAACTCACGTAAAGATCAAAGTTTCTGCATGATATACTATTGCTAACAATTGCTACAAAAATCAGTTATAATACGCACACAAGCACACCCATCATAATTTAATAAGCACCACCTACATCTCAAATATGTAATTTATAATATTAATTATATTTGGGATTATAATCTTATTAATAACCTTTACAACGACTAAGGGTAGAGAAAATCATTTAATAAATCTTAAAATAGAGAGAATTATAATTGAATTATCTTTCAAGTGAAAATTTATTTAATTCAAATTAGTTGGAGAAAATAGTTTTTGTTTACTGTAAGTTGAAATGTTTAAATATCAAATTTCGCAAAGGGAAACTTGCAAGAGTTTGTTAAATATAAATCTGAAAACTTGAAACTAATTTCCAACCGAACTGCTAGGCGTATTGTGTAGCACAAATTAAAATACTCGTAAAGAAAAATACTGATAGAAGAGGATAGGGAAGCCTCCTTGCAAGATCTCGAGTGGGAATAGGTGGGTCGTGGAGCTCTGAAAAAGTATATCCACAAATCTTGAGCTGGATTAAACTAAAAAAGGACATCAAATGACCGTCCCTGTCCTGTAGTTCTGAACGAATTATCTAATTATTTCTATTATCTAGGACTAGATTAAATAAGAGAGGACCAACGACTAGACCTTGCGGAATTTCTCTTGATCCAGACTTGGGAACGACTATTTCTACATATTGTGGGCGATTACAGAAATAGCGACGTACTGTCAATCGACTGACTCATGACTTGCTAGGTCAGCATCCAGAACTCCAAAGCAAGTCCGTAGCCAGAGGTACGCCAGGGCAGGCTAAAGGAAAACTTTAGGATAAAAACTTCTCAGAAGAGATTACAGTGGTGAACAGATTTATACAAACACAGAAGAGAGAAAATGCCGATTTTAGCTTTCAGCCTTCCTTGGAAATTTTGGAGCCTACCCTGATATCAAAATCTGGCTACGGCCCTGCTCCAAAAGAACATATCATGTTCCAGTCAACGTTAAAATAATATCAATCAAAGAAGAGGAACTAGCAATTATTCGGGTAGGCTGTGTAATAAACTGGGTTATAGCTACACTCAGAGATTACATCATGGACATAAAATGCACGGTCTAAAGCCTGCTTTACACGATGATAGTGAAAAGCGATAGTTGCTGTTGTGAAAGTTACTATCATAAGAGTGTCGTCGTGTAAATAGTTCGTTAGTCACACTGCTTACATGACGACAGTAACAATCGCGTTTTACTATCATCGTGTAAACCTCGCTTTAAGCTCACCAGAAGCTATCAACCCTTAGACACCAAAAACGTGAGTTTGGAAAAAGCACGACTTATCTGTCTCCCGATCATTTAGCATTATTTTTAGACGTTTCTATACACCCCCGACCCCCCAACTAAGGGTAGTTTAACAAGTCGTTTACTAACGAACGATAAATCATTTTTAATAATAATGTTTGCGATATTTGCAAACATACTGTACAATAAATCACGTTTTTTCTTCTGTGGTAATTAATTATGGTTATAGTGGGTAGGAATTATTAAGACATCGCTCTTTTGGATGTCAGTTAAGTCAACTATAGATTATGTCCAGTGTGTAAATAAATTAAGAATGATGGATTTTACTTAAACGATTCGAGAACTATTCCGTTTTAAGTTTTTCTACTTTGAAATCATAAAAACTCTCATTCGGTTTAATTTTAGTTTGTCTATTTGCTTTACTTCAGCAGATAATTTATAATGGCTTATATTGTAGAAAAAAGTACCTATAAAAAGATAAATGGAGTAGTTTTCCCCTATAATTTTGTGAGTTTGTTTTCTTCATTTACACATTTACAAGCTAATAAATTTATAAGATATCAAACGAAAATTCTATTACAATGAGTTAAAATCTAAGTAGGTGTTGTGTTTTCTTTTATTTCCGCTTATCCTCCAAATATAGTTGAGTAAGCTTTAGTACCTTCAAAAGCCTTCCTGCCTGCCTGCATATCTCTCTTTTTGCCTGCCTTTCTGTTTGTCTGTATGTCTTCCTGCCTTTTTGATTGTGTGTCTACCTGCCTTCCTGGCTGTATATTTTCCTTCCTGGCTGTTTATCTGCTTTCCTGGACGTCCATCTGCCTTCTTGGCTATCTACCTGCCTTGATGATTAAAGAACCTTTCTCACTCTTCTCAAGAGTATGAATCTGAGCTCTTCGGTGACCTATACAGGCTCTAACTCGGCCCATCAAGGGTCTTCACTCAACGACCACCAGGTTCCAAGTCACTAGAACAGCTCATCGCAGCTGCTGGTGGCAAAGACCTATCCGGTCCTCTCTCACATAACCTAATAGTCGCAACTGGACTAGTTTTAGTATTTATTATCTCTGACAAGGCATCGGCTGACGGTTGCGACCTTCTCGCATCGGCTTCGTTGATCTTTCTGGAAACCACTACCAATTCTAAACAATGTGGCGGAGATGCATCTGAGAAAGTTTTAGAGGTTAGGACTTGATATACAGTCGCTCCTTTCTCTAATATGGTACTAACTATAGGCGGAGATGCGTCTTCGTCTGTTTGCCTTCCTGCCTTTTTTATTGTTTGTCTACCTGCCTTCCTGGCTCTTTATCTGCTTTTCTGGATGTCCATCTGCCTTCTTGGCTGTCTACCTGCCTTCCTGATTAAAGAACCTCTCTCACTCTCCTCAAGAGTATGAATCTGAGCCCTTCGGTTCTCACTTGGCGCATCAAGGGTCTTCAATTTACGAGCACCAGGTTCCGAGTCACTAGAATAGCTCATCGCAGCTGCTGGTGGCAAAGACCTGTCCGGTCATCTCTCACATAACCTAATAGTCGCAACTGGACTAGTTTTAGTATTTATTATCCCTGACAAGGCTTCGGCTGCCGGTTGCGACCTCCTCGCATCGGCTTCGTTGATCTTTCTCGAAACCACTACGAACTCTAAACAAGGTGGCGGAGATGCGTCTGAGAAAGTTTTAGAGGTTAGGACCGTATAGCGAAAGATCTTTTACCAAAAAGAAAGCGGTTGGATTGATGGTTCCGGAACTACCAGTCAGCTCTCACAAACATACGATGTACTCTACATGCTTTAGTTCTGGGGCCAAAGCGGGCGGGCAGAAGCAACTGACTCAGGCGTTAATTCGTTTAACCGAACTCATTTGATATTCGCCAGATAATTAACACTTCTTCGTTAAATTGTAGGAGTGTGGAGGATGATGGTGTTCCTCTTGCCTGTGGTTTCCAAAGAAAAAACATAAATCTTTGGTGTTGGGTCCAATGGAGACGGACTATTCCATCTCGTTGAATGGCTCTTTAAGGGGAGTAAGAGGGGTTTTACCCCCTGATCAACCCTATTAATTAGAGCGACTATAATGTAGTATAATGGTATAAGTATAATGGTTGTCGAAATAGTGTTGTCTATTTGCCTTTCTGGCTGTCCATCTGTCTGTCTGCCTTCCTTGTTGTCTACCTGTCTTCCTGGCTGCCCACCTGTCTATCTGCCTTGCTGTCTACCTGACTGTCTATCTATGTGCCTGTCATTATGTCTTACCATCCGTTCTTCCATATATCTTTACTTTCTCTGGCATGCGTGTTTAGTATGATAATACAAAAGCTTGGATTGAATTGAACGAAAATCGCCATACTAGAAGGAGCACATCTTTTTTTGTTTGCAATTTTTAAGAAAACCCAATTGCAGACTTCCACGTCTCTTACACTTGGAGTGTAACTTTTCCTGAAAAACGCCTTGGTGGAAAAGCGTCATTCGTGGCTAATTATTTATTTAGTTATTCTTCGTGCGGAATAGAAATGGTTTTAGTTTTGTTATTTTTATTTTCGTCAATAACTTTTAATACTTTTACTGGAATTTTGTTAGTGCCAATAAGCTGTTCGCCTCTTAAAAGACACGAAGCTACATCCAACTTCATTAACATTTTTAGATGCCTTCTTTACTATTTTTATAATTCTACATAAATAGCTCATACATTTTCTTTTTCTTTTCCGTTTGTCGATTTGTTGATAAGTTAATATTTTTCTCAATTGTCACAAGAGCCAAGTTAAGTTTTTTACTTTCTTTAATGAGTCAACTCATAATTTGGAAAATATTTTCTTCGGGAAATCGGGAAAAACAATTGTATTGAATATAGGTTAAAAGCCATCTTAAAACTTCTTAAAAATCCATCTCTTTAAGTTGGGAAAATAAAAATTTGAAACTTTATTAAGTGGAAATAAAAAAATTGATTTTATATAAAAATGCAATAAGAAGCAAAAAGTTTGATATTTGTGTATTAATATTAATATAACAATACAAGTTATTCCAAACTCATGCCATCTATAATCTATTAGACACCATAAAATGGATATTTAACAGTGTTTGGTTTCATTTAGAGATATCTAAAATCAATTTCGTGACGGCAAAAGCAATACGATAAATTTTCTACATTTATACACTTCCGAATGCTCTTTTTGTTATTTTATAGTTTTTATGCGTGCTATTCAAAATACTTGGCAATTAAATTGTTTCTAACAAAGACCTTATAAATAAATATAATTTTATAAACAAGAAATATCGAAGTCCCGACTCAAAGAAGCTAAGAAAAATAATTGGACAATTATATTTGCCTCAGCTGCTTCAATATCGTGTAAGAGAATAAATAAATATAGAATTCAAAAAGGAATAAAACCATTTTAGTGGAAAATTAAATATTGAGAGTAATTTCAAATATTAAATTCGATAAAGTGGGCGTTTTTTGTATTTCGCAAAACCATCAAACTCAATTAAAATAACCTGCAGGTCGCATTTAGGCACCATTTACATGTTGTAAATTTACAGAAGATTACTAAAATGTAAAATTTGAATCAACGTTAATCAATCATAGTCACGTTTGTGTCATGCATATTCTGTTCAATTATACGATAAGCCAGCTTAATTCGGTTTAAAATTTTAGACAAAATCTTGGAGATTAAAATTATTTAATTCATCGCAAATTTCCCTCGTTTTTTAATTTTCCATCTGCTATTTTTCAATCTCCATTACACGCCTTCTTTATCGCTGATGAAAATTTACTTTTACTTTTTTGTGTTTGGAAATGTTTTTAAAGTTTTCTATTTTTTAACCTAATCTATAGCTACTGAAGGTGAATCTCCAAGTCATATAGAAACTACTTGAATGAAAATGTGGTGAAAATAAAATAAGTATTCTCTTTAAAAATACGAGAGTGGTTCAAACAGATCATGAAAGTTTTATTTCCCCTATTGACTACAACGTCGATTTTATTTCAATCTGCTTTCATTTTTATTAACAATTTTTCCAATCTCGGCCACAAAATTAAAAGTAACGCTGATAATTGAAAAATCTTTAACTAAGTCGAACTAGTATAGTGATGTGTAATAATAGAGCTCTTTTATAGTGTCATAGGGGTCGGTGCGTTCTAAGATAGAAAAACGGTCCAAAAGTCTCTATACGATCATTCAATATCCCTCAAAAAACCGTTTTATAATTAAATATGTCTGTCCATCCGAATAACCTTCGTAATTCCGAGTTAAAAAAATTACATCCCATACCAATATGAGTCCAAACGGACCCCAGCTATTTCCCGCCCTGGGCTATTAATATTCGGCAATATTATGGTCGATTCATGTTCTATAGAGCTTGTAAATTGAAGAATATAGAATTTTTTTCATCGGAAATGTGTTTTGAGTAGTTAATAAGTAAAAATACTAAGTCCCCGGTCCTGGGTATAAGGCTAAAGGCCCGTTCACACACCCAGGCCTTGCCTTCTGGTTTGACCTGTGGAGGCGGCCTGAACACTGTCCAGACGCTCCGGTTTGGCCTGTACAAGCCGCCCGAACGATGTCTATACGCTTCGATTTGGCCTGTGCAGGCGGAAGGCAAGCCTATGTATGTTGCGTCGCCATAGAGAGAGAGTGGGGTGGAAATTTTCCCTTTGTGCGGTTTTCGCTTATATCACAAAAACGGTGGATTTGGTACATCATAAGATCGAAATACGGTCTAAGACCCTCTATACGATTATTCAATCCCTCTTAGAATTACGAGTATGATTGGACTAGCAAAAAACAATTAGATAATTTCAAAATCCTTGTAGGTAGATCGTATTATAATTAAATCTGTCTGTACATTCGATTAACCTTCGTAATGCCGAGTTAAAAAAATTACATCCCATACCATGAGGGGCCTAACGAACTCCAGCTATTTTCCGCCCTGGGCTATTAATATTCGGCAATATTATGGTCGATTTATGTTCTCTGGAGCTTGGAAATGGAAGGGTATAGAATTTTTTTCTTCGGGAATGTCTTTAGAGTAGTTAGAAAGTAAAAATACTAAAAGTCCCGGGTCCAAGCTATAAAGCTAAGGCCCGTCCACACAGACAGGCCTTGCCTTCCGGTTGGGCCTGTGGAGGCGGCCTGAACGATGTCTAGACGCTCCGGTTTGGCCTCTGCAGGCCGCCTGAACGATGTCCACACACTCCGGTTTGTCCTGTGCAGGCGGAAGGCAAGCCTGTGTACGTGGCGTCGCCATAAGAGAGAGAAGGGGGAAAATGTACTCTTTGTGAGGTTTTTACTTACCTATATCTCAAAAACGGAGAGTTCTAAGGAAAAAATTATTCTTAGTAAAAAGAAAGCTTATCAAATTTCCTACAAGATCATTAGTTTTCATTTTTCTCTATTTCTTACAGTTTTCGAGATATCCACCCGCAAACATTTTCAAACTGATATAACTCCGTACCGGTTGAAGATTTTTTTTAGGACTTTTACTGCTAGAGGCAAAAATATGACGAAAAACGCGAGGCAAAATTTTTTTTTCAAACTACATTAACGATTTTTGCGGGCGTTTATCTCGGAAACTATAAAGATTAGAGAAAAAATTATTAGAAACAACACATTCCTGAAGAAAAGAACCCTTTGGTTGACTAAACTATTAGTGTCCCTTACCGTGGCCACCCGGTATATCTACTACAAAGAAGCATTTTAAATATTTCAGAAATTGTGTTTGAATATTTATACAGTTATTCCGTATTGCGTAGTGGATCTAAAACTTTCATCGCTTACTATTCATAAGAGAACTTTATGTTTATTACATTTTTGTTTTTAAATAAAAAATCGTCTTTTGACACAAGTACGTGAATTTCGAGAAAATAGAACGGAATCCACTAATGTAGAAATTTCTTTTGAATTTGGAAGACATTCGTTTATTATACAAGACTTAAGACGTTTTGTAAAACAAAAAGTTTTTAAAATCATTGTAAATTGTGGAAAGTAAACACATTTTCGTGTAAACGACGCGATGATCCAAATCCAAGCATAAAGCGCCTAATTTATTAAAGTATGCAACCAACTCTACTGCACCAATAAAATAAAATGTTAGGTACTTGAAAATTGTATTGAACTTGAAATTTGTTAAAAAATTCATTATTTGATAGTATATGAAATGGTTTACAAATTTACACAAAACTCAAAATGTAAAATGTGTTAGTACTCGAAAAAGCAATCTGTTGGGATATTCGCAAATGCATTACTACTAAAATTGGGTATATATTGAACATTTTAGGAAAGGAAATACATGAGCTAATAGAGGTTCGCTGAATATTCAATCGGGTAACAACATTTATCCGCTTTCTATAATCCGATTTCCACCTGAGTCCAGTTGGAAAAATATCAAAGACAAAGGTCAAGAGGATTTAGATATTTTCACAAGTCCTGTCCATCTGAAGGATTTAGGAAAAAGAAAAGGTATTTGAGATAGAGATATATGTATAAAAGATTTTACTTTTAAGGAATTTTCCTCGAGATGTAAAATACAAATCTTCGCATTTTCGAGCTTTGTTGAAAAACCAAACTTGTAAAATAACATTAGATGTTTTCGATTATAAAAAAAAGGAAAACTTTATTATATGCGGTTCGTTTCATCATAAAACGATTAATATAAAAGAATTAACTTCTTTTTGTAAAAAAAACAAAAACTCCAAGAATTTAATTACTTATGTTTAAAGAAAAAATATTAAATAAAAATAAATGTTAAAAGTTATGTTTATTTGCTCCTCAACGCTACAGCACACGAAGACCCTTTTTGCCATTCTCGCTCCTCTTTCCTCCATCGTTTAATCTCCAAGTTAAAATCTTAGAGTCTTAAGATCATCCTCACAATTGTCTACTGTCTGACCAACTCTTTCTACACCGTCAGGTCTCTTTGCTCCTCGAATTTTCCATTGTTTGGTGTTCGATAGTCTGATATCCTCTTCATGTGCTTTCATGCGTCTAGCCTAAGGCGTCTTTCGCAGAAAACACGCTAACCTCTAAAATAACCCAAAATATTGTCGCGGCTGGTTTCGTGACTCCTGAGAGACTCTCAGGTTGTACCAGGACAATTGGAGGTTTATAAAATATACGCCAAGAATTCCAATAAAATACCTGTTTATTAAAATTATAATCTGTTACTCGTTCTGCTGTCATTACACTTAATTACGAGTTAAATTCACGCCTCCCTTACGATTAGTCGTTAACTAGGGCTCCTCGCCCTCTCAATCCCAACTGACCGTATAACTGTAAACTTAGACAGTTATCAATCCTTTCTCGTGCTCTAATTCTAGAGTTTTTATTAATTTTTAACTTCCTTTTACAACTGTCGTACATGCTGTATTTTACCTCACAATTAATGACCACCCTGGCTATACGTCTAGCACGAATTCTGGATGCAATCACCATTTTGCGAACAAGTAGTAAATCAACAACCTCCTCTACTGTCCTTTTGTCGTTGTTGGCTAATAACCACCCTGGTGTATAGCCAGGCCAATTTGTGAGGCTGACTGTACATAGCTTTTGATTTCCTTGTTGTGAACTTGCAATAGCTCAAACTAATTGTTCTAGTTATTGCAATGTTTGTTTTCTACCTCCTATTAACCTAATTATTAAAGAGCAAAATTAAATTTTCTATGTCTGACAATATTACCATTTTCCACTCACTTTTCAAAAAAATTTCCCCAAATCCCCCGGCAACGGCGGTGGTACGCCACGTTCCAACAAAATTCTCAAGTGGTCACTAAATAGGCGTCAAATCTGTATTGGCCTAGAGAGCCAAACAGGCGTAATCCGGCCCTGCTTATTATCCAGTGTTTCGGTTTCTATACACGTCGGAACCGTATAGATTTCCCTTCAACTTTGCTTTCCATTAGCTGTTATTTTTCTGATCAATAGGGGTAATTCCACGTCAGATCGGCCACTTTTGACCCTTAGGTCTTCGGATTTTGACGAAATTTGGTGTGTCGTTTGGAAATATGTTCAAACTTAAGTGTACAAAGTGGTTTTGCGAAAAAATTATTTTTGATCTATCTACGGTCAAATTAATTTTTGAACTATTTTGAAAACCTGAACACTTCAATAATTTATAACTCGCGATCTAAAGGAGATATATTTCTGCAAAATACGTCTATTTAAAGCTAAAGGAACGTACTATTTATTTTACGCATCGCTTTTTTAATTTAACGCCTTTTTGGTCAAACTGTTCCAGTGTCAAATGTTCAAATCGAAGTTTCCAAAATACACCCTCTGCGATTTTTGCAATTTTTTGATATGTTGAGCCCTTTTGACTTATGTTTAAGTGAAAAGATTCAAAACCGTGGGCACTCGTCAACTCTTGACGCTACACGGTGTTATAGAAGAATGGAAACAAAAATTTTTTGAGAAAAGATTGGTGATAGTAATTTTTTTTTAGAAATCCCTTTATTTTGGACCCGTTATTATGGGAAAAAAATTTCAAGAGCAGGGGCGTGCGGGAACAGGGTCAAAATTACCTTTGTTCTTAGCAAAACTGCTAATTTTGAAATTATCTTCGATCACATTGAAGATAGGAAAAAAATACATCTTAAATAATTTGTAATGTATAAAATTACCAAGAGAATGAGACTAGTCCGAGCCCAAACGGATAATTTGTATAAGCAGAAAAAAATAAAAACCGCGGAAAGTTGAGTAATATTTAATCCCAGTAAATAAAGTAATTTTCAAGTCGAAGTTTCCAAAATACACCCTCTTCGATTTTCGAAATTTTTTTATATGTTGAGCCCTTATGACTTAGGTTTAATTAAAAAAATTGAAAACCGTGGGCACTCGTCAACTCTTGATGCTACACGGCCTCAAGCCTCAGTGAGGGTTTTAGATTGAGGTGTGAGGGTTGAGGCCGTGTAGCATCAAGAGTTGACGAGTGCCCACGGTTTTGAATGTTTTAAATTAAACCTAAGACATAAGGGCTCAACATATATAAAAATTTCGAAAATGGAAGAGGGTGTATTTTGGAAACTTCGACTTGAAAATTACTTTAATACTGGGATTAAACATTAGTCAACTTTCCGCGGTTTTTATTTTTTTCTGCATAGACAAATTATCCATTTGGGCTCGGACTAGTCTCATTCTCTTGGTAATTTTATACATTACAAATTATTTAAGATGTATTTTTTTGCTATCTTCAATGTGATCAATGTGATCGAAGATATTTTCAAAAATTAGCAGTTTTGCTAAGAACAAAGGTAATTTTGACCCTTTTCCCGCACGCCCCTGTTCTTAAAAATTTTCTCTCATAATAATGGGTCCAAAATAAAGCGATTTCTGAAAAAAAATTGCTATCCCCAATCTTTTCTCAAAAAAATTTTGTTTCCATTCTTCTCCAATAGCGTCAAGAGTTGACGAGTGCCCACGGTTTTGAATCTTTTCACTTAAACATGAGTCATAAGGGCTCAACATACCAAAAAATTTCAAAAATCGCAGAGGGTGTATTTTGGAAACTTCGACTTGAACATTTGACACTGGAACAGTTTGACCAAAAAGGCGTTAAATTAAAAAAGCGATGCGTAAAATAAATAGTACGTTCCTTTAGCTTTAAATAGGCGTATTTTGCAGAAATATATCTCTTTTAGATCGCGAGTTATAAATTATTGGAGTATTCATGTTTTCAAAATAGTTCAAAAATTAATTTGACCGTAGATAGGTCAAAAATAATTTTTTCGCAAAACCAATTTGTACACTTAAGTTTGAACATATTTCCAACCGACACACCAAATTTCGTCAAAATCCGAAGACCTAAGGGTCAAAAGTGGCCGATCTGACGTGGAATTACCCATAGGTAACTTTAGCTATTACTGTTCTGTATATTTGTGATCAGAAATAGCATCTTCTGGGGCAAGTGCTCCTTTTACGTCAACGCCGTCCTCGGCGTTCCTATCCGAAAAGCTGGATCACGGGTATGGAATTCCCTAACTCTAGACTTGTTTACTTAGAGTTTAAGGCAGTGAGAGTGCACGGCATCCCTTGTGTATACACAACCAGCGCTATTCTCCAGTCTCCAGGCTTCTTCCAATTCTAAAAAATGATTCTTCAGGATCTATAGTGTTCTTATAACTCTCTCTAGAGCTGGGATCCTGCAACTATTAGCTAATTGCTATGCTATGCTACGCTAAGCTATCTATCCATTTCCCTTCTCCTATAAATTTCTAACGATTTTTGCGAGCATATATCTCAAAAACTATAAGATATAGAGAGACTATAAGAAAGTTTGTAGGAGAGGGGTAGGAAGTAACTAGTTTGGCGTAGCGTAGCATGCGCTAATAATTACAGGATTCCAGCCATGATTTGTTAAACTATACTGGTCCTCTTTTAGCCCTTAATCGATATCGAATGTGTTCGACAATTCTCCTTGGTCTTAGACTTTAGTGTCTTCACTTCAATTTAATTATGTAAATAATTCGCAATGTGTTCTACAATCCTCCACTGGAGGCTCTATGGACCATATTAGAGAACCCTAGAGACGGTTATTGGACTGCTCCGCGAGTCCATTCCATACACGCACTCCTTCATTAGTTGGAAATCAAGTTGGTGTAGACTTTTCATCATCAAACAATTAATATAAGAAAAACTCGAAAATTTATTAATTTAATCAACGGTTGCAGGGAAAATGTAAAATAAAAAGAAATAAATTTTTTGAAAGTTATTTCGTTTATTATTACAATTCTAGATTTACTTATTTTTGTATCCTTATACTTATGAGATTGTGTTGTAATAAAATTTTATGCATCCCTCTAGAATATAACATAAAATAAAAGATACGCTATTTAGAACAAAATTTCCAGAATATTCAGTTTTATATTACAAATTTTTATGGATTTTAGAGAGAAAAAAATACAAATTATCACCTGAAAGTTTATTATTAATTTAACGAGCTATTCACACAAATAGGAAAAATTAAGTTAAGGAAGTTGTAAAGCCATTTGATTTTCCACAAAATGTTAGAAGTAAAACAATTTGGATGTAGAATTACATTAAAAATAAGAAAAACGAATAAAAATTGCTTTAGTAAGCGAATGTAATTTTTGTACTAAAACTGTGGTTGTGAGTTAAAAGTAAATTTATGGGTAAAATCGTTGTTGTACATGAGATAATAAATAAGTAACAATTTACCAAAGAAGTTAACCTTTTAAATGTTGTTTTAGAGACAATAAAGATTTGAGACTTTTTAGAGAAACCTATTAACACAGATAAAAAAGTTTTTAATGGGTAAGGAACCTATAACCAAAATTTTGTATTATACTACAATGACGTTGTAAACCGTGAAAATTACTGTTGCATATATCCTATATCAGTCAGATACGGTAGCTATAACACATAAGCAAAATTTAGCTTTATATACACTTGTTTTATGGCAAACGCTCGTCGTAAACATATACAATATTGTTTAGTGTTGTCTATAGAATTGTTATTACAATTTATATAAGTTCATTTGAGTTCAGTACAAGAAGAAAATTTCATTTTTCTACTCCCATATGTGAAACTAAGCATTTCGTCATCACTTACTCGTTACGAAAATAGCATTTTCGTCTCTAGTGAGAAAAAGTTTTATTACAAGCGGATGTTGTTTACAACATGAGGTGAAACCAGTTTTTTTGTGGTCGGTTCACATTTTAGTAAAAAGAATTATTTTTTTAAAATGTACTAATTATCGTCGTAGAAAAAATAGCATTTACAACTCGAGATGAAATTCGTTTTTTTCGTTCGAAAGATTAATTCACTCGCCCCTACGGGGCTCTTGAATTAAATTCTATCTCACGAAAAAAACGTATGTTTCATCTCATGTTGTAAAAAATACTATTTATATACTATATCGTTAATATATGGAAAAGTATAAATTTTATTGTGTAAACTTATAAATTATGGGGAATAATCAATTTAGTTATTAGATAATACATCGGCGATTTAACAAATAATTTACTAAAATTTAGATAGATTTATGGATACGTTAAATTACATTGTGTGATGGTTGTTTCATTAAAATTTGTGGTATTTACATTTACAAGTTAAATTGAACTAATTGTAATGAATGCCAAAAAAACTATGCACGCTGTTGATGTACTATCTGTCTTTATGTATGTACATCAGTCTACCTTTATTTTAAAAAAACGACATTTCACTACAACTGATTTAGTACTCGAAAGCAATCTATGCTTTCATCTAGGAGAAATTAACTCAGCCGTGGAATTAACAAGTTATGTTGGAAATTAACGCTACTCAAGTCCTTTTAAAACAACAATAAATTTTGCTTTTTTTATTAGGCTAATGCCAAAACTCGACAGTAAAAAAAGAATATGGTTCAACGATTAAACTATGTAAGAAATAATCATTAATGCCCGTTTTCACCGACGATTCTTAAAGTTAGGCATTGCTTAATCTGACATTAGCATTTTTTAAGTTGAAATTGCTCTTCACCACGTTTCACCACGCTCACCAGGGTTCCTAAATAAGATAAACAAAGGTATTCATATAGCGATATCGTAATGGTTATTAATTTTTTTGCCTCGGGTTAGAAGTTGTCTTACCGTTAGGCAGTTCTTACGTAGGCAATAGCTTAGGAACCGTCGGTGAAAACGGGCATAAGACTGGCATTTATTAGAAAAGAAATTCACTTTTTCGATAGAAAGTGATGAAAAATAAGCTCACATTGCTACCATGACAATACCGAAAAGTTATTTGATTTTATTAGAAAAGCGAACGCATCCACCATCTTTAGTTTTCTCTCACAACTAAAAGACTATTCATATATTGGGGTTTGAGAAAGCCCGACAGTTTCATGAGGGATCCGATGATCCGAACCACTAAGTTGGGAAGCTTTACTCTCGGTGGCTTGCCATTACCTATCTAGAAGCTACGCCATATTTAAAATAGCCATGAAATATTAAAATAAATCATTCAAAAACAATTTGAGCATAATAATTTTTTTAAATAAATGGTAATATCCCTTTAGATAGGGTTTAATTAAATTAGGTTTATTTAAGCAATCAATTCAACAATGAAGATTAATTTCTCAAGTAACAGGGATTAAACTAAAAGTAAAGACAAATTCCATCAAAGGTTATGAGGCTTGCCTATAGATGTAATTAAGTTTAGTTTAGTTTAGTTTAACACCTAATATAAATAATAATTTATTTTATTTCTCTACAAGTAACTTTTAACTCGTATTACAAAACAAAAACATCAATTTAATATCAATTTTTCAAGAAAATTTTTCCCAAACTAAACGAAAAGAAAAAAGTTTATTATACATTAAAAGTTAAAAAAGGTACACGCAAAAGTAAAAAGTTTGAGAATTACTGATTTTATAGGATAAAAAAGTTTGGCTAAAGAAAAAGTTTTCAAAATTTACTTTTCAAGTTTTGATTTACCATTCTGATGATAAAAGATTTTTTGATCAACCACAAAAGAGAGAAAATCAAAATATTGTTATACAAAATATTTAAATATTTTCTCCCTTAACATCCATGTGGATACGTACGACATATAAATAATTTTACGTCTAAACGGAACCGGAAGTTAACATTACTCTTATACATATAAACGCTAAAGTAATTTCCTTATAAAATGTAGGAAAATTAAAAAACTTAATTTAATTTTAGCAAGTAATCAAATTATCTCGTTTCTGTTTGGAAATTGTTGCACACAATTTAACTAAAATTTTAATAACAAATTACGCTACAAAAGCGTGTAGGTATTTCTAAAGTTAATTAAAGGTTCTTGGCGTTTGAGGTTTCGTTTGATTTGCATAAATATAGAGAGATAACCAACTTTGTATATTATCAGTATTGAAATACTTTATCAACAACAATAGTTAGCAAATGTGGATTTACAAAGACCACCCAATATTGCTATTTGTCAACAGAGAACTACTGGAGATAGTTAGTCGAATGTATTCGCTGTTAATTACTGTCGACTGGACGTTTAAATGATTATCCAAATGTTACTAATTGGAAATTAATCAAGAAAGTTTCATTCAAGGGTTAATGGAATCGATACTGTTTAGTAATTGTTACAGTTTATGTTAAAAACTTGAATTCAATATAAGGGCTTTAAGATTATTTCTATACAGTGTTCGAAAAAATAACCCCCTGCTTCTTTTCCCATGTTAAAAACAATATTTGTCTTTGCTGAATTATTTTTCATTTTGAAGAAAGGAAGAAAGAAAGAAAGAAAGAAAGATAGAAAGAAAGAAAGAAAGAAAGAAAGAAAGAAAGAACGAAAGAAAGAATGAAAGAAAGAAAGAAAGAAAGAAAGAAAGAAAGAAAGAAGTTTTTAAATCTCCACTATATGCACCATCTTTTCCTCTGCTTCTATGGCTGATAGATCATTTTGACAAGAAATGAAAAATATGTGAGCTTCCAGCTCTTCCGTATAAAACAATTAGCTCCTTTCCCTCAATCACATAAATAAGCTTAAACAAAAACTGTTTTGTAATGGCTAACAAACCCAGACTATACATAGAAAATGTAATAAAATAAATAAAACAATGATGCATGTGCAATGTTACGGTCCTGCATTAGGGTTCAGCAATAGCATCACTTCCCCCTCCACTATGCTTAAATGCATCCAAAAGTCGGATGGACTCGAGACCCGCACCGTTAAACATCAAGATGATGCAGACCATGAAAAACAAGACCTTGAGGACAATTTTCAACGCTCCATGATTTACCCGCAACAGCAACCTTCAACGGGATCAACAGATGATCAGCATCCAGGATTTCGTCAGAGAAGCAGCCTCCAAGTTTCACGAGATAACACTGGACCACGACAACCTTACCATCCGAGGACTATGAGAATACAACATCAACGAGTCTAGTCTTCGGAAGAGACTCAAGTTGGTTTTTGACCAAAAAACCTCATTACCGCCACCAAACAGACTTACGTTTATCGTCAGTGACTTCGGTCACACTTCACACCACAACACTTTTAATCGCGTTTTTTCTTTTTCAGATCAGACCGACGAAGGCGGTATTGAGCCTAGCCGACGGACTCTAATAGCCAATTCAAGATTCCAGATTCCATAGACTCGAGACACAACCAAAGTGGTTACAAAGGGGTAGCTAAACGGGCCACTCTTAGTAACCTAGGTAAGGGTAAATGTTTGTTCATCTTCCGCCTTCACAAAGACTTTTCTAGACTTAAGATACATTTAAGAGCGCTTGGCAATCTGGGTACCAAACCAAAATTACTAAGACAGCTATAGAACGCAAGACGAACGCCATCACCTTGCAACTGAGGCTTTAAAACATTCTATCTCTGAGTTAACTTTAATTCTAGCTACCCTCACCAATAGAAACAAAACCAATATGTAAAACAAGAATTTCAGTCGAACGTCAATGGCTAAAAAGTGCAGATCCGGTGTAGAGAGGCTCATGATACCTTGGAAGCAACAGTCAAGCAGAAACAAATTCACATGGTAACTGACTGGAGATGCAGATGCAAAATACGGTAAAAACCAGAACCAGCTGCAAAGATTAAGTCAACGTTAAGGTAAAGAGATATGTACAGCTCAGTTGTTACATTATCCTCTAAGAGATGGGTCCCACCGCATGATTGGCACCATTAGAGAACCTATATTTTTGACTGTGGCGAATGGCGATCAACGGTTTCATTCTAAAAGTGAAGGATTGTGGAAGAAAACAGTTAGGAGACTAGAAGACCTTAGGGCATTTGGAGAAAAAAACCTAGTAAATGGATGTAATATGAACAAAATGGATGTGGAGGATACTCTTTCGACTTAGGCTCTATCGGCAGCGGCACAGAAGTGTACAATACTCCTAACTGCTGCTTATGACGCAGAGATTCAAAAGCTGGAAGATTGTACCATAGAATCCATCTTACTGATTGGCTTCAACGGTTTCATTCATAAAGTAAAGGACTGTAAAGTTAGGAGATTAGACTCCATCAGGGCTATTGGAGAAAAAACCTAGTAAATGAATGTAATATGAACAAAATGGATGTAGAGGATATACTCTTTCAACTTGGGCTTTATCGACAGCAGCACAGAAGCTCGCAAAACTCCTAACTGCTGCTTATGACGCAGAGATTCAGAAGCAGAAACATTGTACCATAGAATCCATCTTACTGATTGGCTTCAACGGTTTCATTCAAAAGTAAAAGATTGGAGAAGAAAAAAGTTAAGAGACGAAAAGACCTCAGGTCCATTGGAGAAAAAACCTAGTAAATGGATGTAATATGAACAAAATGGATGTGGAGGATACTCTTTCGACTTAGGCTCCATCGGCAGCGGCGCAGAAGTGCACAAAACTCTTAACTGCTGCTTATAAGGCAGAGATTCAGAAGCAGGAAGATTGTACCATAGAAACGATCACTTAAGTAATAGATCAGCGTTGTCCACGAAGTAAGAAAGCTGGGTATAAAGAGCTACATTTGTAAGAAACGTACAGAGACTAGGAGGAAAACTTTCAGTAGCCCAAATGAAAAAAGATACAGGAGGAAAAGATAAAGTATGCTTTAGCAAAAAATGAGAACTATTTGGAATGGGAGAGGGTGACCAAAATGCCTTAAAGTATCAAGATCTTTGTTGACTCTCTCAATAACACTATAAACACCACAATGTGGAAAATAACAGCAACGCTCAGCATCGTCTACAATATTTCACTAAAGAGATCACGAAAATCGACTCCACAAGTTCAATTACAACGTATCAAAAGCAGTTGTTGAAGATCAAAAGCTTTTGAGAGTACTCTCGTCAATTTAACTTAAGAAACATCCTGTACAATTAAAAGAAAAAGTAAAAAACAAAACATCAAAGTGTTTTAATTAACTTTAATTTAGTAATTTTTGACCTAATTTGTAACACATTTTAAAACTTTGAAATCAAGGGCGTAAAGATTTTGAACCGCTGCAAGTTTAGTTTGCACTAAACCTAATTAGATTACATCTAAAAAGGTTAATTTTCAAACGTTTCTAACACAAACATACGATGTAATCTAACGAAGGTCCTAATTAATATTTAGTAGTTCAAGAAGTTATAAACTTTGACTGCCTCGAACTTACTAATACTTGTAGTTGGTATATTGGTTCTAATAAATTTATCCTTTTTTATTTTCAGTCAAATAAACAAGGAAGAAAACCATTATTTTAACAGCAGTCTACAAAATATCCATTGACTTTAATAATTAATAGTTACAATATACCTCAATTAGTGAAGTAAGTAAGTTTCTTTGTAATTGAAAACTTTTGTGAAGAAACTCTTGGAAGGAATAAATAAAAAATGTTCCTTCTTATGCATATGCTGGTGATATAACAAAAGAATATAAGAATCCTTTGAACTAAAAAATATTCTTTACGAGTGGTTGCCTCTTATATTTTAAACTTTAAGCCTCAAAATAATTGGCGGAACTCGAGTAGGAAATCGATTAACCTATTTGCCTACTCTAAAAGACCTGAGTTTAGTACAATAAAAATTTCCAACAAACAACTCAGTTGCTACATAATAACGTCTCAAAGGTAAAAAATGTATATTATAACACTAAATACATACAAAGGAATACAAAATATAGATACAAATTTATTGAAATGTAAAAAGGTAGCAAATAATTTTAAAATAAAAGCAAATCTGCATATCGGTGTGTGATGTATCGCACATAATAAATGGAAGATTAAAATTTTCTGTTTACAAGGTAATAAATACAATGATAAAAGTTTTCAATTTTAGCTGTGCTTAAGAGATAAAAGATATGTTTTTAAACCAAAAGTTGAAAATATTATTATACTTTTCCTACTCGAAAAAAATTTATATTAATTTATACGGTATGACGAATTAAAAGAATTTGAAACAACTAAAGAAAACCTTTTACGAGATTTTCTTTGTATACATTCTTAGCAATTTTAAGACTTACCAAGATGATTCAAACAGTTTAGAAATAAATTAAAAGTAAAAAATTTAAGAAACCAAAACGAAAATTCCTTAGAAAATCCATTGAATGTGATATTGCTGCATCCACCTGGACTTCATGGAACTTACAAATAAGTGGACACAGCAGAGGCACTAAACCAATAAAATATCCAAAAGCCGTTAGTTAGATTCGTACAGGGTCGGACTAGCCAGGTCGGCAAGTCATGTATTGATGGTAGACTGAGCGAAATAGTAGATTACTAGTACTCAACGAACGCTCAAAAAAGAGGTGTAGAGAACATAAAAGAGGGTGGAATTTTTTTCTTCAGGAATATGTTTGGCATTGAATAAAAAATACGTCCTACTCTACCAGGAAAGGACCGTTTAGCTAATATATGGATCGAAATGGACGAGTAAAAATAGCGATTTCCGGTCAATTTCTCCAATAGAATGGAGAATGGAGAAACTAATAGAAATGGAAAAATAGAAAAGAGAAAAGAAAAGAAACTCCCTCTTATAAGGAAGGATCATGTCAGCAAATGATAATGTAAACTCAATGGAATGAATGAGTCAACCACGGATTTTTAAAATGTCATTTCTGTCGCATTTTCTCTTATATACAACGGTTGCTAGCCCTCCTTCCGGATGTTTATGTTCTAAGGTGTTTGGAGGTAAAAATACTAAAAATCCCTAGTCCTAGCTATATGGATAAAGGAGGGAGGGAGTAGAAAGATCCCGTTTTTTAAGTTTTCGTTTATATCTCAAAAACGATAGATCCTAGGAAAAAAAATTCTTAGCAAAATGAAAGCTTATTTTCAGGAATGTGTTTGGCATTGAATAAAAAGATACCCTCTACTCTACCAGAAAGGACCCATTTAGCTAATAATATGGATCAGAATGGACGAGTAAATATAGCGATTTCCGATCAATTTCTCCAATAGAATGAAGAATGGAGAAACCAATAGAAATGGAAAAATAGAAAAAAGGAAAGCAACTCCCACTTATAAGGAAAGATCATGACAGCCAATGATAATGTAAACTCGACGGAATGAATGAGTCATCTATGGATTTCTAAAATGTCATTTCCGTCGCATTTTCTCTTATATGCAACGGTTGCTAGCCCTCCTTCCGTCTGTTTTATGTTCTAAGGTGGTTGGAGTAGTTTGAAGGTAATTTAATTTTTCTCTATTGCATATAGTTTTTGAGATATCCGCCCGCAAAAATCGGTAATTCCGGTTTAACCGGAAATGGAAACAACTTTCTTAATTTAAATAAAACATTGTAAGTATATATTTTTCAATATTTTAAAAAATCGTAATATTAGCTAGATAATAACCAACACTTTATACTTTACTTCTGGTTTAACCGGAAATGGGACAAATTTTTAGCTTTAATACGCACGAAAAAGTCCTGTTATGGTCACATCAAAGTTTTTTTGTTTAAGTATCTGAAAAATATTGATCTTTTAAATAGGTCTGGAGGGCTAATGACCCCATTATAGCTGTTGCCGACAGAAGCAAATGAAGCAAGTCAGACCTCGGATTCATAAGCAAGTAAATGCAAGTAACGCCATCAAGCAAAAATAGCGCTCCTAAATCGATTGGAGTGTATACAGGTATAAGGCAAGAGGGCTCTCTTTTTCTTTTCAACTTGCTCATTAACAAGTTAATTGCTTCAAAGAGGCCCAGGAGGGGGTTTCGAATGGTAATAAAATATCTACATACAGCAATAATTCTTTAAGCTGACGAGCGGTGGGAATGCGCAGATACCTAAATTGGTATGTATCCCCACCAACGCAGTAGTTAACGTATTTAAATTATTAAAGGGGCGTGGCCAAATCTGCGCAAACTTATCCCTACCGCTCTTCAAATTAAATTTGTTTAGCAATACTGTGCTATGCAGCAAGCATTGAAATAGCTAAGCTAAATCTAAATTTACTGCGCGTCAAAAATAACCCCCATATCTTGGGTCACTCTGTATCAATTTAATTTGTACTTTAAATCGAGATTTTTCTATATGGACGTTCGTACTCGGATCACTACCAAGATTTAATTAAATTATAGTAAACTATGTTATGCTTTGCTTATGAACCTTATATTAGGAATGAGTCACTATCTACATTTGTGGATTTAAAGAATAGAGGTATTGTGTCGATGGCCGAAATCAAATTTCATCACAATCAATTTAGTAAATTTTTGTTTTTTGGACGCTACATTCAAACAGACAGACAGATGGATAGATAGGCGGACGGACATGCAAAGGGGCAACAGGCAGACATACACACTAGATTTTTTCTAACGCTTTTTATTACAGTTTTGGACCCGAAGGACCCATAGCATCGAGAAATTGCATTTAAAAAAATAAAAATGTTTTTTTTTCAATCGCTTATTGATTGCTACGGCAGGTAACACTTATCTATTTTTATTCTATTCTCCAAGAGATTAAGTTTTCAATTTTATTCCTCGGAGGATTAAAAGTTACATTTTAGTCTTTCAAATGAACATTAAAATAATCCTTTACCCCTTTCACTCTCGAGAGTGCAGAAAACTAAAATACATGTTTTTATTATGTATACAAACTTTATTGAATCTTCAAGTTTTTCATATTTTGTATTTTTCCTCTCCTTTTAGCGCGACTTGGAAACGTTTGCCAAAATAATTTTAACACTTGACAAAATTTAATCAGCTTTCAATAATCTTTTTGCTTTTTGCAAGTTATTCACGATTGATGAATAAAAATTTTAAAAAATCATTTTTCCCCTCGTAAAAACACCGATGAATGGGCACGTCATCGAATAACAACACAGGCCTCGTCTCATCAAAAGACTATACAAAATTTAAAATATTTAAAAGAGATTAGAAAAACAATTATTTTTACCCGGCTACTTAAAAGAGTGTGCATCTTTTCAATGTTTTCTTTTTACATTGAACTTGTCTGCTAATGCAACTAAAAATAACCGACCAAGATATAGGAGCACCATGTGTTATTCTTAAGCTATGCAGCGTGCATGAAGCGGAAATGACACACGCCTTTGGTTCTGGTTCAAAGTCATGGAAGAAATTAAACAAATCCCTCGCCTATGCTATTGTATAAAACTTACAAACCGTTTAATAATATAAAAGATAATCTATTCAAATTCAACCCATTTATGTAACTACTTGATATAAATAAGTAATCATTTTTTCATTCAATGCTAAAGCGAGCTATACCCAGTTACCTATATTAATGGGATTTTAAATAAATTAGATGTATCGTTTATTTATGAATTTATGACGGCCATTTCCTACTTCAAACGCTTGGCGATTTATCAATCACTTTTTTTAATTAATAGCTAGCATATATCAAAAGTAGAGTCTTCGGGGCTCTCGCAAAATTTTTCCGATTACCAATATTTCAAATTTCACCCCGAACAATCGATGCTTTTTAAATTCTCCCACAATAAGCAACTGGATTTTGCTCTTTCGCCATTTAAAAGATTCAAAGATAAAATTAGCAACCCTTTTAAAATAAGAGAAAATAAATTGTGCTAGTTTTGCTAGACACCCAAAAAAGCGATCCAACATATGGGTTTAATTAATTCAAGGGCATAGCTAGTTCAAAATCCTCTCTCCAAAGAGCAAATAACAACATAAATTTTGCGCCTGAAACATTCACGGTCAAAAGCGTACACAATAAAACTTGATAGAATTTTTTAAGAGGTTCTTCAAGATTCCACTTTGAATACGTTCACCAAGCTTTGACTTTTTTATTTTAAACGAGTTCAAAAAAAAGTAAATTTGTGCAAAAAAAGTTGGTGCTTTTAGTAAATAGCTATCGATTTTCATTATTAGATGCTGTTACGCCCCTTGCTCGTTTTTGTAAAATGCAACTTGTAATCACGTACAGACAACGAGTCCAGATAAAAGATAAACAAAAACCCTTTAGTCTGAATTTGTTTGGAAAACTACATTAAACTATAGCAACTAGAGAGAACTAGACGATTTTAGTCCTTTTACAATTCTACTTTTGAGTTACTTAATCATTATTAAGTATTCTCGCATCTCACTTACGAAGACATGGAGACAATAATAAGTATATATCACAAACTCGAGTCGTTTATTCCTTTTTGTATCAAAGTAACCTTATGTCTTATCTTGTAATGAAATTGGTCCTTAATATTTTTTGAGGATGAAAATTGTGCCACCGCCCCATTATCAAAAAATGTTGTTTCCAATTGGTAATAAAATAACAAGAAACAGAAAAGAACTTAATTAGAACTAATAAAATTTCAGAGTTAGCTCTTAGAAGCTTTCTAGTACAGAGTGCCTCATATTATATGAAAAGAAATATTTTATTTGTAAGCAAGCACCAACAATTTAAATAATAAATTGTAGAGTTAAATTCAATGAAGGTTTTTTAAATTCATAGACCGTTCTTTAGAAATTTAAAGAATAGAAACTACATACTACAAATTAAGAAATAAAAATAAAAATAGCACAAAATAATATTGAAAATGAAATATCAAAACTTTAGAGAGGTTATAGTTCAACATTGCTATAAGTAAGACGTTTTCACCACCACAGCGAATTTCGATAAATAAACTGGGAAACCTAAATGGATAGTCAGCATGATTTCGATAAGTCTAACAAAAGTTCAACAGATCTAAAATATTAGAACGGAAATCCATAATCCATTAACAAACTAAAAGGTCAACATAATTAATTAATTAAGCGATTCGGCTACGATTATTGTAATTGGGCTATAAATTAGTAATTTTTTAGTGATTACAGAAAATGTCTTTACTGAAAAGCCAATAAAATTATATTGCATCAAAAAGATGTATTGATTGAAGAAGCGTGCCTTAACAAATTTAGAACTAGAGTAGTCCCGAGGAAAGATGAGTACACCACGTGATGCCGTTACTTAGAAACGAACGTAGACAGTACCGTAGTTTAGCTATAATTGGCTCAGCCAGTGGGCGTTGAAGCCACGCCCCGCGCAGATTTGGTCACGTGGTGTACTCATCTTTCGTCGAGACTACTCTAAGCCAAATGACTAATAGCGAGTTTCTGGTACGTTGTACGTTACGGTTCCATAACTTAATTATATAAGGGCCGATGCATTGTTTAAAACAAGTTTTTCAATATTTAGGAATAAGATATATATGCGTGAATCAATAACTATGGTTATGGTTATAGAAACCCGCAGTAAGTGCCTATGTTAGTAGGTAAAATGTTAACTTCAACTCCCTCCCCACTAATTGTCTATTCACCGATGTTGGATCAGTTGGACAGATCATTACGTGTGGCTCAAAGGTAAGTTTACTGTCCAACCCTTTCGAATTTTTGATCCCTTAAACTCGCTTGTTTTAAGAGCGCCATGACGCTAAAAATGAGTTTTTACTTGCAAACATTTTTGAGTGAACGTGATTTGGTTGCATTTGCATACATTAGTTTCAAATTATTTTTAAACTGTATACACGAACAACCCGTCGAAGTCTGACTAAAGCATCTCAAACGTCAGCTACCCCTGTATAAATTTTCAAAAAATCGACATACAAAGGAAACTTATGTATAAACATGCGATATTCATGTATCACCATTTATAACTACCGCCTGCAATTTCTTTTGAATAGGTGATCCGACATGAGGTGACGCAACGTCAAGCGTCGTAGAGAAGTCATTTAATATAATATCCGTTTCAATGATCTCAATTGTTAGAAATATGTTCTGCATAAGGCAAGAGATTAGTAAGTAGGTACAGATGAATTTCGACAGATGATGTGGGATGCTTTGACTATACAAATGTTAGGGACGTAGCAAATTACAGATCACTCGCCCTTGTTATTAGTGAAGACGGTAGTGATAGATAGTGGCGCTTATTAATATTCCGCCAAGAAAACAATTCAATATTGGCCATTTTAGAAATTATTTTCAAAAAAAATGCTAAACAGTATCTTTTTTATTTCTAGTGACAGCAGAAGAATTTTTTCATATAGATTTCGTATTAGATTTTTAATATAAATTTGATGGTAGGAATTTTTTTTAGATTGCTCTAAAAAGTATCCGTTTGGGTTACTCGCATCACATTAAAAATACCTCTTAAGAGGCACGCTCCATAAAAATTGTTCTCTCATCCTTAGGTGCTCAAGATAATCGACATTTTTAAACATCGAATTAAAGCTCTAATATCAAGCTTAGTTTTTTATTTATAAAACAACATAAAATTAGAAACAACTTTCGATATTAAATTTTGTTAGATTATTTCGAAAGCTACAAGAGAGAGAGACAGAGAGAGTGATTGAGAGCTAAATTGAACAAAAAGACATTGCTCAAGAATAATTTCTAAAATAATAGCTGCTGGTGTATGACTTGGGTACACAGGGGTGGAGTGGCCCGGCAGGATACCGGGAATTTCCCGATGGCCCGTGATGTGACAATGAAAAAAATATATTATAAAAAAATTTAAAAATTATTGGAAAAATATTTTTCCCAGTCCAGCCCTGTGGGTACATATCACTGTGCGACAGTCCTACTCAACAGGAATCTGTAAAATTGATAATCTGTAAAAGAGCTCCCCATCAACAAAAAATCGAAAAAACGAAATGAATTTTCTGCAAAAAGCTATTGGCAACAATTTTCTGGGATGCGGAAGGGATTATGTTTTTGAAGGGAAATTTTATCCTCTTTAATTCATAATAGAGGTTCAATTGGCATAATTGTAGTCCTTTAGGAGCTACATTGACATTCGGGAGAGACACCAAAAGCGTATGTAAATAAGTCAACTGATGGTTCTTTGTTTGTTCTCCTGGTACGAGTTAACTCAAACAGTTGGAACAAAAACGTCAAGTGTTTTTGAAGGGAAATTTTATCCTCTTTAATTCATAATAGAGGTCAAATTAGCATAATTGCAGTCTTTAAAGAGCTACATTGACATTCGGAGGAGAGGTCGAAAATGGCCACCAGGTATTTCACGACAATGCATCAATTCAGCACGGCAATTAATCTACAGTCTGGTAGAAAAATCTTAAAAACTGAACAAGAATGATTAAGTGGAGTAACTAAAACTGTCACTTCTTCAAGTGCAGATAATTTGAAAGAAAACGACTTAACATTTTTAAGTTGAAGTTCAAAAAAGAAAATTAATATGATTTAAGGATAACGAGAATAATTCAAGTACGGTTATTTTTATAACGTACATTTAAACTAAGTCAAAATGCTAAATTATAAGTCCTTTGCGAATGCATGTTTTGTGGTAACTTATACATCAGCACCACAGGCACGCAAACGTCTGGTTAATACCACTTACAATACCTAAAATCTCTTACAATCAATTATTTTCTATACGATTCAACGCCGAAATTTTCAAATTAAGATAAAATTACCTTTTACAAGCGTTTTTCAATTTTAATTAAGCAAACATTTCCAACTTTTCTTATAATTAATTAGTAGAGTGTAATTTTATTGCTTCTTATTGTTTATTTAATATATTAATTAAAATAAACTGCGAGTAAACTATCTGAATTATGTATGAATGCACATAAATTACATTGCATTGTGTATAAACCATTACGTGATAAACTGAATATTTAATACAAAACACCTACAAAAAAATTCAATTCTACTAAACGACAAGTTAATTATCGCAAAATTTATTATCACGCAATTGGAGAAAATTTAACAATCAAATCCCAAAAAAAATTGATTCGTCTTTACTTTTTTGAACAATATATTTGCGAAAATTATTAAATTGAAATTCAATTATGTGATTCATCTATAAAATATGTCACTGTACATTTTGCGTCAAATAATTAAATTAAAAAAAGCGCCTCTTTTCCTCCACATTCGTTTATGTTTTCGCTTGGCGTTTTTCGCTTGTACGTGCGTTGATTTCATTAAATACTAAATAAAATAAAAATTTAATTCGAGGAAGATCACGTTTTTATTTTTATTTTAACACTCGATGCTCGAGACGAACGTGTCTATAAATATAGCCTAATTATTGTAAAACCAAGTAGGGGGTGTTGGAATGGCAAAATTAATTTTAGATTTAGACAACTCTTTGTTCGTTGAATTTCAGTGCCAAAAATTTAAACATCAGGTTGTGAGGGATAACTAAATAGTTTACTACTATTAAAACTTACACCCTAATATTTTACCAAAACGGGTTGTTCTTGTTAGTTTACAAATTAACCCAAAATTTGGATTTAACAATACGTACATTAAAACTTTGCGTAATTCAACTAAAATGGTTTGAATTATGAGATTAAAATAGTCCAGCGATTTTACGAAGATTAGTTAAAAAAAACTTACAAGCGAGGAATTTGCTAACTCTATTAAGTAAGCAGTAAATGCACAGCACTCTAATGCTCAAAAATATGTTGTACGGCCGCCATCTTGGAAAATGGCGGCCAAAATATAATTTTTAAATAGTATAGGTATGTGGGCCTGTCTGTCTCTCTGCCTATCAGTAGATAGCTTTTAAACAAAATTAAACCCAACACTAGTGTATCACGAGATTCTTGCATTTTTATGTTCTTGCACAAAATGCAAGACAAGAACAAGACTAGAGCTAGATAGTTTGTAGCAAGAGGAGACAAAAAGTTAGCTTGCGAGAAAAGTGCAAGAGTTACAAATTTTCTTGCATTTTTTGCATTCTTGCACTCTTGTCAAATTGGCGGGTTGCAAGAATACAAGTATTTTGTAAGAAAAAGCAAGAAAGGGGAAGCCCCGGCGTTATTTTAGTCAAAACTATATACAAGACAGGAAATATCCAAGACTTAACAAGACAAGACAAGATTTTTTTTGCAAGAATGTAGCAAGACAAGACAAGAAGTTAGCTTGCGCAAAAAGTGCAAGAGTTACAAGTTTTCTTGCATTTTCTTGCATTCTTGTCCTCTTGCCAAATCCCCGGGTTGTCAGAATGCAAGTATTGTGTAAGAAAAGGCAAGAAAGGGGAAGCCCCGGCGTTATTTTTATCAAAAATATGCAAAACAAGAAATATGCAAGACTTAACAAGACAAGATAAGATTTTTTTTGCAAGATTGTAGCAAGACAAGACAAGAAGTTAGCTTGCGAGAAAAGTGCAAGAGTTACAAGATTTTCTTCCATGTTCTTGCATTCTTGTCCTCTTGTCAAAGCCCCGGGTTGCAAGAATGCAAGTATGTAGCAAGAAAAAGCAAGAAAGGGGAAGCCCCGGCGTTTTTTCTTATCAAAAATATGCAAGACAAGATATATGCAAGATTTAACAAGACAAGACAAGAAGTAAGCTTGCGAAAAAAAGTACAAGAGTTACAAGAGTTTCTTCCATGTTCTTGCATTCTTGCCCTCTTGTCAAATCCCCGGGTTGTCAGAATGCAAGTATTGTGTAAGAAAAGGCAAGAAAGGGGAAGCCCCGGCGTTATTTTTATCAAAAATATGCAAAACAAGAAATATGCAAGACTTAACAAGACAAGATAAGATTTTTTTTGCAAGATTGTAGCAAGACAAGACAAGAAGTTAGCTTGCGAGAAAAGTGCAAGAGTTACAAGATTTTCTTCCATGTTCTTGCATTCTTGTCCTCTTGTCAAAGCCCCGGGTTGCAAGAATGCAAGTATGTAGCAAGAAAAAGCAAGAAAGGGGAAGCCCCGGCGTTTTTTCTTATCAAAAATATGCAAGACAAGATATATGCAAGATTTAACAAGACAAGACAAGAAGTAAGCTTGCGAAAAAAAGTACAAGAGTTACAAGAGTTTCTTCCATGTTCTTGCATTCTTGCCCTCTTGTCAAATCCCCGGGTTGCAAGTATTTTGTAAGAAAAAGCAATAAAGGGGAAGCCCCGACGTTATTTTCATCTAAAATATGTAAGACAAGAAATATGCAAGCCTTATCAAGGCAAGACAAGCTTTTTTTGCAATAATGTAGCAAGACAAGACAAGAAGTTAGCTTGCGATAAAAGTGCAAGAGTTACAAGATTTTCTTCCATGTTCTTGCATTCTTGCCCTCTTGTCAAATCCCCGGGTTGCAAGTATTTTGTAAGAAAAAGCAAGAAAGGGGAAGCCCCGACGTTATTTTCATCTAAAATATGTAAGACAAGAAATTATACAAGACTTAACAAGACAAGAAAAGATTTTTTTTGCAAGAATGAAGCAAGATAAGACATATTTTAATTTCTTATCTTGGCAAGAAAAGAAATAGTAAAGCAAGACAAGAAATCTTGTCTTGTGAAACCCTACCTAGCACGTAGAAGGTTCTTCTCTAATTAAACGAGCTATACCTACTAGTAACAGGAAGAAAGTTTTATTTTTTTTGTTTGAACTTATAATGAAATTTGTCTGTTAATTTTCAATTTAATCGAAGACATTTTTAAAAGTTAGATAATATTCATTAAAAGGAAGAAAATACTTGAAACAAAATCCTCAAGATTACTAATAAGAAAATTATACTTAAAACGATAAAATTACAGTTAATTTTGTAAGGCTTTTCTTAATTTTCTACAAGTTTTAATGTGTCATTAAAGACAATTTAAAGTTATTTTAGACGTTAAAAGAGGGTCTTGTTTTTCACAACCCCATTTTAGTTTTAATGTGAAAATTTTATCAAGTTTATTATCTTAATCTTGTTAAAAATATTATTAAGTATAAATTAAATTTAAAACAACCCCTTTTCGCCTGTTATATTTAATAAGGAATAATCTGATTTTAATAAAGTGCATAAATAGGTACTAAACTTTATTAGAAAGTTAATTTTAAACAAACAAATTAATTAGGTGCCATCCGTGCACGCAATAATGAATATTAGATGAAAACCTTACTTTACTTCAAATTTAAAAAAAAAGTGTTAATTTAAAAGCTTTTTTAATAGGCTTAAGCAAACTAAAAGCAAAGTGACAGCTAATTTAAAAAAATATAACGGTACTGATAAATTTGAAATTAACCCTCTAATATTTGACCGAGCGCCAAATAGGTCGAATATCTTAAGATATCGCGATAAATTCGCAATTGTGTACCAGCGAACTTTATTATTTAAATGTATTCAATATTAGTTACATTCTAAGGCCGTTACCAGAATACAAAAGTACTTCTTTCGAGTCGTTCTAATGCACATTCGGCAGTTTCCAAAGAAATTGTTTGTGTCGTGGAACAAAATTGAAGGGTAGGTACGGTAAATCGTTTATTAGCAAACTCCAACATCGTACGATGCTAACAACGCGGTCATCAAGCTCTCTCTAATGGCTCTTATAGTTAAACGTACTTTGGGGGATGTTTATGACGATTTTGATAAAGAAATTTTGTTCGCAAAATTAGCACTCATCGTTATGTTCACCTCCTTTTATATTATTTAACAAACATGTACTGCAAGACAGATTTGTGCTGTCGAGCGGTAGGGATAAGTTTGGCCACGCCTCTTTAATAATTTAAATACGTTTACTACTGCTTTGTTGAGGTTAAATACCAATTTAGTGATCTGCGCATCCCCACCGCTCGCCAGCATAAATCTGTCTTAGAGTAATTAAATAATTACATATGACAGACGAACAGACAGGCTAAAAAGCGGGCGGAAGAATGAAAGGACAGACAGAATCAAATACAAATTATATTTTGAATAGAGAAAATAAATCAGATCAACTGGCTACAGTATTAGCATGTAAAACACTGTAAAACATGAGTAGGTAAACACTGAACTAACACTAACAAACATAGTGTAGATGCAGCTTTAGACGGACAGTTAGCTAAATAATAAGCTATAGTCCAGTGCAGTTATGAAATTTTACGTGGTGAACCCGGGACAAAATAATCTAAAACTGAAAACTTCGCGATCTCGAACTTGAGTTGGGCAAGTGCTGAGCACGTGCTTAGCACCCTTTATGAAACCCAACCTGAGGGTGGCACACGAATTATCTACCTCGGACGCACAACCCTACTTGTCTACCACTATGACCTAAGCCTACTTTTAAGCATTTATACCTCAAACGTTTCTAATCAAACTGGATAACACTTTAAGATTCTTACAGAGCCAACTTTGACTACAAAGCAGGTACAAGAACATAAAAGTAACTACTCGTACACGAAAAATTCATTTCTCTTAACTAAATTTAATTGACAATTCCCATTTAGTAAAATAAATTTTCTTAATATCCGCCAAAGACGTAGATTGGAAATAATTAATTCAATTAATCTTGCAATATTCCTAATTATCATTTAATGTTGATAGATTATAATAATTTAGAGATATTTAATTACTAACAAAACCAAACTTCTGAAGCTTATGTGTTAGTTAATGAACAAATTAAAGTTGGTTACAATTTAAACATGACATGGGTCAAAATTAACATCAAAACATGTTTGTAATTTAATCTTATTTAAAATGTCAAATTAGGACCCTAAAAATTTCAATCAAATATGAAAGGTGAAAAAATTGGACGTTAAATTTATAATTGAATTTAAAAGCAGATGTATGAAAAAAAAATAAAAATTAAAAAAAAAAAATTTCGACGATAATAATGGAGCCCACAAGAGGACGAGAATTGAAATACTTTGTCGTTTCCTTGGAAATTGTACGTCTAAATTTCACTAAACAATGTCAGCCTACAAAATACCACTTGACCTTTGTCTTGAACTTTGATTGGTGAAATTTAGAAACATTATTTCCAAGGAAACGACAAAGTTTCTAAATAAAATTTTCTTCTCGAGAAGTATTTGGAAGAATCGTTCAAAGATTTTGTATTTATAAAATAATAGTTAACTGAGGTGCTAGAGGCCAAATTTTGATGAAAAACGTGAGGCAAACATTTTTTATTCAAAAATTAACGATTTTTGCGAGAGGGTATCTCGAAAGCTATAAGGAATAGGAAAAAAATAAATAGGAACAATCTTGTAGGAAATGTAATAAGCTTTCATTTTACTAAGTACAATTTTTTTCCTAAGACTCACCATTTTCAAGATATAAGCGGAAACCTCAAAAACGGGACCTTTACACCCCCTCCCCCCTTAGCCATATAGTTAAGACCAGGGACTTTTTGTATTTTTTCCTCCAAACTACTCCAAACACATTCCTGAAGAAAAAATTCCACCCTCTTCCATATCCTCTATAACCCTTTCGTTGAGTAATCTCTATCCAGCGAACAGGTCACTAAGTCACTTACAAAAAAAGCGCGCGATATTCGAATAAAATTTTTCTATTGGTCGAATTTTGAAAATACGATTTATAACACTCACAAGAATTGACATGCGTCAAACTTATTTGACAGACATTTATAGGGAGTGGCTTAGCTGCATCTGTTCGCTGGACTGGACTGGTACTGAAATTGTTTTCGTATGTAGGATTTTAACTGAACCGTATTTAACGACACTATCCATCATTAAGTGAAATTGGCATTTCCAAAACGATTGTCACTTATTTCACGATCGACACGAATTTGCAAAATTTCAAGTTGACGGTTGATCGAACCGATCAAACAATAGTGTACTTGACGAAATCATTAATTTCGACCGCGTGAAAACACTATGATACGAGTGTTAGAGTGTTTTCATTTCTAGTTGGTTCTGATTGACGCTTATAGACAGACAGGACAATTTCATCGGTTTATTTATTGTAGTGTTGAATAATTTGTATTATTGATAAATTAAAGCATACGTTCAAAATACTATTCCAAATAGGACACGGGGATAAAGTTTATGAATAACTTAGTTAACGTGACTGGAGTTTTCTTAAATTTTAACTAAATATACCTAAGAAAACTTTTTATCCAAAAGAATATATTTAGGAAAGCTTGATTAAATTACCGATTGGAGCTAAAAACTTTTCTTCGATTTTCTAACTTTTTGGCATTTACTTTCATTGGATTTATAATTTTTAAATTGTGTGTTGATACACAATAGGTAGTGGTAAAAAATTTTAAAAAGTATTAAGTTTTAGAAATTTTCATAATTTGATTTCACAAGTAAATAACACAACAACAAAGAAACAGAGGTGGGATACCCTCGAGCAGCTCTTTGTTTAGACATTCAAAACTACAAACATTTTAAAAGCTTTTAAATACAATCTAATTTGAAACCAAAATTGGCCCACTCGAATATGTTTAATTTAATTATTTCACATAATTTCCACCAAAATGAAACTTTGATGAACAAATTTTCCCCTAGTATAAGATACATAACACAATACAAATTTTCTTCAACTTTCAAATTTTCTCGCGTCGAAGAGAGTTAGATAAAAAATTTGTTAGTTGTAAAAATCGTTTTGACAGCATTTTTGTCAATTTAAAAAATTGAAGATAACGTAATAAAAAATTGTATAAACATTTTTCAATTTTCTTTACTTTGAAAGCTTTATTATATTTCAATTATTATTTTATTGGAGATGAGAAAAATTTTGTATAATGAATTAATAAAGTGTGTCATTTTATGATTAATTCACAATCTGTGAAGTGAAAATGTGACAAAACATTAATCATCAATGACTAATCATCGAGAAAATTAGTTCAATAATGAAACTAGCACTGGTAGCTTAAAAGGTTTTTAATATTAATTAGCGAGCGCATTATGATGGCATCGTTTGTTGTAAATAATGTCGAAACAAGGTAAAGTCCTAATTGTAAGTAAGTATTGCACCATGGTCTCTGCCTGGATAATGAATAATGAGAAAGCTTTTACAAACTTTTTAAAGCTCACCAAATGCCATCATGGTTTACAAAGAAAAATATTCGTAAATATCTTATGCTGAGGAACAACAATTTTTTTAATATTTATTTAATTAAAATTTTTTGCATTTTTGTAAAAGCAATTTGTTGGTTTCGTGCAACAGTATGTTTTGTTTACGAGAAGCACTTCTTATATTTATTTAAAAAATACCTTGGTTATTAAATTAACATTTTACAGAATTATAGTTCAGTGTAATTAAAGTTTCTTTAATAAATAACTATTTTTATAAGTTAAAGTTAAGTTTAAAAAATATTTGACAATTCAACTACAAGTAATTGACAAGAGATGGCACTTTTTCAAAATTTTCTATTTTTAGTTTTGATTAAGTTCTATGTTTGAAGAAAAAATGTTTCATACGGAATATCAACTTCGTTTCGTCTGACAAATTCTACTGCCTCGCTTACAAAAGTTACACTTTTACTCCTAATAAATCAATATACTATTTTTAACTTTTTCCAATCCAAGAAAAATCGAGAAAAAAAAATATAAATAATAATAAATTTTTTTTACATTTCTCGACGTTTTGAGTCCCCCTGATTCCAAAAATGCAAAAAAAATTTTAATTTTTTGAACTGAAATGTCTGTATGGATGTCCCCCCCCCCTAAAAAACTACTGAACCGATTTTGATGAAATTTGATATTAACCACTTTAAAATTATTTTATCGGCAAAAATAGCTTTAATAAGAAATATATACAGGGTGTCCAAAAATAAGGTGGTTATTTTGGGCGCATATTTGTAAATTTAGGCCAAATATTATTTTACTTGGCTATAAGATAGTACATCTAAGCCCCATTTGAAAAAAAAAATTCAAATCTTTTTATTCAAAATGGCGGTCAATAGAGCGATTGTCCCATTTTGTGTTTTTTCCCTTATAACTTGGCCGGTAATTATTATTATAAAAATTTCAAAACGGCATTGTATAGCCAAAATATAGGGCTTTCATCCTAAATAAGTCGATTTTCAAAATTATTTCAAAATTGACCACCTTTAAGAGGCCAAAGTAGGTCAAAATTTTGAAATGCATTTTCTCCAAATTTCCTGCGCCATATTATGTCTTGAAGATGGGTATGTTATAGGCAACGTAAGTCTGTATCGAAATATAAATTTTTATCAAAATCGCTCAAGCCGTTCTGGAGTAATGATTTTTTGAATGTCAAAACTTCAAAAATCTCTAATTCTTTTTGTAAATGAAATGAAAACTTGAAAATAGATATATGTATCAATCCCATGAATATCTATTATTTGACACTATTTTTGGTTAACAAAACGCTTCCGGTTAAACCTGAAATTACAAAAATATCAAAATTATTAGGAACACCCTGTATATTTTTTTATAATTTTGAAAGCTCGTTAAATTAGCTATTACACGATACCAAACACTTTATATTTTGACTTCCGGTTTAACCGGAAATAGGGTCTTATTTCTTAATTTAAATGGGACACCCTGTATATTTTTCAATATTTTGAAAGCTCGTAAAATTAGGTTTCTGAAGATATAAAATAATGTATATTTTGAACTTTTGAAATTTGTGCCAAAATTATAAAAAAATGAAATTTTTGAAACAGTTTATACCTTAAAATTCTGCTTACACACAGAAGTCCCAGGTTCAATCCTTGACGGAAGCAATTTAAAAAAAAATTTTTAATGTTTTTTTAATTTTTTAATATCATGTACATTACCTAGTAGATAATTTACATTAACATAAAAATAAATTTAATATAAGATTTGACGGACGGAAAAAGTTATTCGTATGGCCACATCCGTTGTTTTTTTTAATTGTTAGTAATCTTCTATAAGTTACGTACGCTTATTTTGGAAATACGCATTCGAACACAGGTGCATCTGCATATCTATCCAGGTACATTAATTCAGAGGACAATGAAAATGAATACGCTTTTCCATCATCATACGCTCAATTTCATCATTTTCGAAGCGTATATTTACAGTGTAAGAGCATTAAGACAAACTCTTACGAAAAATTAAAAAGGTTCGTTGGTAATTGCAATCATCATAAAAGCATCTGAAATTTAATTGTAGGTAAACACGCCACGTCATGCACACTAAAGCTATACCAACTGCATAAGAATTACAAAGACTTGGACAAATGAAAAATTCAAACCACAACAATGCGAAAAAATACAAAAAGGAACATCAGCAATATTTTTATAATTTAAAAATATTTTTTGAAATAACAACAAAGCAAAGTAATGAAAAATTTTGTTAAATGTCAATTTTTGTAATTCCTCGTAGTTTAACATAATAAAAGAAAAGCCTTCTCTATCAATAGTTGATATGTGCGAAATTGATTGTCTTCCATTTACAAATTTAAATAGAAAATGTTGCTGCAATATTTAAATAAATTACATATTTAAAATAATTGTTTTTAAAATAATTAACAAACCCATAATGAAGCCCTGTAACCTGAATAACCAAAAGAGGAAAAAAAGAAAGGAAAATAAATAATGTGTAGGTGTCTACAGCTCATTAAATTGTAATTGGTAATACGAATAAAATGTTTATATACAGGATGTTTTAATAGTCAAAGAACAATAGTTTATAATTTTTATAAATGAAAATGGAGAAAATGGTTTAAAGAGAAGTTTCAAAGACTTTCTTATACATTTACAAATGTAATGAATTTTAGGATTAAAGAAATCATAAAAGAGATCTGTAATAGTTGTACGTTAGCGAAATATTGTTTTTGCTTTATTTGTACGTGCGATGCTGAATAGCAGGGCAAATATTGAAAATGTTTTAAAAGATAAAAGTTTGGTAATAAACTGCTTTTGAATTACATATTGAATTCAAAAATCAAATAAGCATGTGCTCTTTAGTAATAAACTTTATAAAATATCATAAAAGTCGTATAATTATGGATTTTACATGCAAGGGCCGCTCAGGTTCAAAAACTGGGCCAAAGGACTTTAGTCCAGAACCTCCAGTGTCCCAATAAACAAAAATGTTCATTTGTAATGATTTTGATTTGGTAATTCACAAAATCTTCACACTTGAAAATTGATCCAAAAATAGTTGTTGTAAGTAGGTATAGTGCGTCCGAAACCCGAAGGGTTATAACCAGGGTGACCATTAATTGTGAGGCTGACTGTACGTAAAGCTTTATACATTTTTTATTCTAAATATTAAGGGGAATCTGAATAAGCAAAAATATATAGGGTGTTCTATTAAAACAACTGAAGTTTCGGTTTGAATCACTCTGTATGTATCTAAACATTTTTAAAATGTAGGTCTAATGATCACTTATTTCCATGGTCAAATTGGTTTTGATATCTCTAATAGTTGAGAAACTAATATCAAATCTTAAATCTTTATAATAGAGCAACGAAGTTGCTCCCCGGAGGCACGAAGTGCCGACTTTTTAAATATTTAGGTGGTTAAAGTTGTAATTTATAGCGAGGGGGAGGCGCGGGTGGGTTTTAAATGGATGAAAATTGATACTTTTTAGGTAAAAATTTAAATCTTGGTTACCCTTCAAATGCAAGAGCTCAAAATTTTCAGTTATTAAATATGAGCTTTGAGGTATCCCCTCCTCAAATTTTGAACCAATCGAAGAGATGGAAAAAATTTTATATCTCTCCATTGGCCAAAAAATTAAAATTTATCGATTGACGCAAAAATTTGGATTTGGGTACGCTAGGGTTGCCTATAAACGCCCCGCTCTTAGTTTTGAAAAATTTCGATAGATGGCCATGCAGCGGTCTTCACAAATTTTCCAAAAATCGTCCTCCGACTTTGAAATATCGCACAGCAAATACTAAACAAAAATTTAAAATTTCGAAGGCTGTTGAGACGCCCTGGGACATTCGACCGTCGACTGGCCAAAATTTGGACCGATCTCTTTGGCGGATCTCGAGTGTAAGGAATCCCCGGAATTTTGGCGTAGGCTAAAAATTTTTGTTTTACTATCGAATTCAAACTCCGGATCGAGCATCTCTAGAGGGTCTAGATCGTCGGTTCGGTACCGGTTCCTCGATACCTCTCATACCCACCCTACGAATGAGGGGACAAGAAATGATCTTCGCGGCGAGACGTCCGTCACCTTTCCTATGGCACCGAGGGCTTTCGGACCCAGTTCCAAAGTTACATTATGCCTTCTCCTACGACCCACCGCAAGATAATTTCTACGACTTCGATACAGAGGCCGCTGCGATTTTTCAAAAAAGGGCCCATTTTTAGTGACTATTTGTCGATTGCGGGAGAACCGGGAGGTTGAGAAGTTATTTCCGCAAGCTGCTAATTAATTTGTGAGTTTTCTGCGTTCACACAATAAATAGTAAACACCCACCCTGTATAAAATTTATTCATATTAAAGTTCATACTGATAATTAATTAAATAAATAAAATTCCGATATTTTTTCATTTTACCCCCCGAACACAATGAGGCGCCACCAAGTGGCCTGAACTATCAGATTTCTTAGTACTAATTTTGCTCCCAGTCCAGCCCTACTTTAAACGAACATAAACTATAGAGAAAATTACCATAATTTGCAAAATAGGAGGTGATATCTCAAATCTATAACAACTTTATAATAATGAAATTCATAAAAACATTTAAAAAAATTTGTTTTCAACTTTTGTATTTAGAGGAAAGTTAAAATATTCATGAAATATTCATAAAATATGCACATGCACTACCCAACTTTTCATCGATTAATAATTTTTTATAATATTTAAAATATCTCAGGGGGTTAACTAATACGGTGGCTAACCATAAGCTCGTCCTTATAATGAAGGTAATGTGGCTAGCATTAGCCTTCCAACCACCTATTATTATCACAAGTTATGCACTCCTATAACCTACTTCAAGGGCTGAATGCACCCTAAGGTAGAAACAATTGCAAGCTATGGTGGATTCGGGATGTTAGTATTTTATTAAGCCTTTTCAGAATCAAGTTTTTTGAAAATCGCACTATAAAGCGGATAGGCGTTTTTTGAAAATTTTATTCCATCCTCGAAGAAAAGCCCCTCAAAGTTGACATTACTTTGAAAGTCTCGTTTAGTTGAACCACTGATTTTAATAAATTTTAATCAATCAATGGTTTAACCATGAAGATTGTACAGAAAATTCTTTTTCTAAATCTAAAGACATTTTTATGTTTTTTCTAAAATTATTGCTCTCCCTTAAAAAGTAGGTAATTACGTGAGTTTTTCATTTACATTTTTTTTTTTGGCTAAACATTTATTTCATGAGTTTGATAATTATTCTTATGTTCAATGATACGTAGTTGAACATAGGTTTTCACAAAACAGTTGTAGTAGGGGTAATTTTCAGGAAAATTACCCTCGTTTTATTTTTTATGACCAGCAAGTTTTTAATACTTTTCAAATAAACTAAAGGTATTCATGAAGATTTTAAAGGAAAATGACTTTTATCAAATTGAGGTAGATAAAGGTTATATAGGACTTTAACCTCAATAACAAAGTTTTCTCCAAAAACCATAAATTTCTTACTTCATTCGTATTTTGGCATACGAAAGTGCTAGCAAAATAAATTATTAATTTAAAAAAAATTTAAAAAAACACAATTTCTATAAATTTCCGCGCACTCGTAATTAATTTGTAAGTTTAAAAAAAACGGTAGCTATAATTAGTTGTATAAAGTTACTGAACTACCGACCTTGTAAAGCATTGAAGAAAATCAAAATTCCAACATGTAATTTTCTTGCCATTTTACAATAAAATAGATGAAATTGTTCACTCACAAAAGAAAAACACAGCACACTTTACAAAACATAAGTTTAAAACAAATGAGCCACTCGAGATAAAGATTTACAAAAACAAAAGAAAACTTTCACAAAATCATTTTACGAGCGATTAGTTTCAAAAATATTAATAAAAGTCAAATTGTAATTGATGAATTTTCAAAAAAATTTCGAAAAATTTATTTCAAAAACATCGCGCGAAGCGACATCGCAACAATGGTGAGGAATAGAGTCACTACTACCTTGTTACACAACGCGACGCGTTCGACTAAAAGTCATGCGGCGCGACGCCTTCATTTTCATTTCATTGAACTTCGCGCCGTTTCGGAATTCGTCGCATTTAACAAAATTTTGATTTTTTTTTCAAAAAGTGTACAAATTTTACTTATTGAAAACTGAATTTGCGGAAAAGACGATTTTATTTTAAATCTAAAAGATGAACATTTTTAAAGACTTTTTTAGGGTTTCAATCAGAAAATTCACACTTCATCGACAGCGCAATTAAATTTGATATAAACCAATTTAAAAATTTACGCTTAGCTTTGATCATTTTCGAAATTAAGGTGTTTCTTTAATAAAAACTTTTTTTGGAAAATTTTTAATGAAAGGGTTAAATATAAAACGAACATTACAACCCCATGTTGGTTTCGATTGTACACACTTGTGAAGATATATTTATTAGTTTTTATCGATATTTAAAATTATGACTCAATAAAATAATTATTAAACCAATTGAACTAAAAGTAATTTTGTTTTAATCGAATTAAAAATACAATAAATTATAAATCAGTCGATAAATCGTATAATTTCGAAAATATATTACGTATTTCAGCAACCAAATAATTAATTATTGTTTTTTCGCATACTCAGCAAATACTTAGATAAATGTTTTGGTTTCAAGAAGAATAACAAACCAACATGGCCTTTTATTTTAATCAAAAATAGTACATTGTTTTATTAGGATTGAAAGTGCAACTTTGTTTGGCAAGCAATTTTTTCATTTGCGAAGCTTAATTTAAACACGAAGCGTTTAAATTAAGATGAGAGGAATCAGAAAACACTAATAAAATCGACTTTTTTTATTTTTACCAAGCAATTCACACTTTTTTTACTAGTAGGTAACAAAAACGTCAACATCAATTTTTGTTTTTGGTATTAAAAGTCAACGAGCGGGCGCCCCCGTCGAAATTCGACGAAGTTTTTGAAGATATGAATGAGCTATGACTATTTTATAAAAAAATAAGAAAACTAACCTTAAAGATAACTAAGCCAAAGAGGGCAACATAAAAAACCGTCTCAAAAATCCAAAATTCACAAAAGCACGAAACGTAATTAAAAATGCACGCACCAACCTGACCATATCGCGTATTAGAAACGTACCTACTGGTCGAATAAAAGTATTGAAAATTTTATCACCACGACCAAATGTATAATGTGTGTGCCTTATCGTATAAAACCAAATACTATCTACACTTATTCTCATTTATAATTTTTTAAATTGGATTATAAAATTTATTATTTTATTAAGTATATTATAAAACATAAAACAATGTATGAAATTAATAATTTTGAGAAAAAAATTAGTGGTGACATATCTGTGGGTCAAGAGCTTCAATTTAAAAAAAATTATCAAAATCGGTCCAGTTGCAACGGTAGCAGAACGAAAAAATTTTTCCAATGACAATTCTACTGCAACTAGACCATAGGCGTCGAAACCATAGGTGCTCTGGGTGCAGAGCACCCACGGCGATTGTTTTCTTGCCTTTCACTGTGGGGGCTATCACAAATAGGTTTAACATTTTTCCCTCAAATTTGTTGATCAAAAAGATTTTAAAGAGATTAAAAACATGTGGTAACAATCGTAATAAACCTAGTTTCTTTAAACGGGTTTACGACTAGATTTTTTGTTTTATGTTTTTCTTCTGTTTTAAAATTACTTTGTTAAACAAATTTAAGGGAAAAATGTCAAATTTTTTATGATTTATGATGAGAAGAAAATGGCAACTTTTATTACCTCAAGTTTCCAATCTATAAACTATACCTACTACCAAGTTGTATTAGTAGGTTACAAATTGACACCCTACACGCTCCACTGTCCAGGTGTCCTCATCCCTAGAAACTCTAAAATATGCGTTAATATGCGAAAATAAGCGTGATTTTAAAAATTGTATCATTTGATAATTGGTCTCAACCACTGGACTTATTGTAGTCCAGTTATTGACTGTATCTGTGACTGTCTCTAGTTTAGCTCTTGTTTCTTCAATGTCGCTACCCTGAACTATAATAGCAGTGTCATTTGCAAAAGTTGGGATAGTAGCTTCCTCCATGTCCGGTATATCATTCGCATTCAAAACGTATAAGAGCGGACCCAAAACGCTCCCCTGCGGTACACCTCCCTTCACTTCTTTTATCTTACAATATCTACCTTCTTTCCTCACCAAAAACAACTTATTTGAAATGTAAAACTTTAGCAGTTCACTGTGTTGCTTGGATAGACTTCTATCTAATATTTCAGACCCTCGTGCCAAACTCTATCGAACTCCTGAGCAACGTCTAGAAATACTACGGAGCAGATTTTCTTTTCCTCTAAAGACTTTTTAATTATATCTGTGATTCTATGTACTTAGTCAATAATTGAATGATGACTTCTATATCCCTACTGATGTTTTGGGATCAGATTTCTATCTTCGATGATGAGTTTCAGTCGCTTTGCTAAAAGTTTCTCAAACAACTTTGAAATTATCGGCAACAAAGAAATTGGGCGATGAGAAGTTTTCTCATTTGGCGGTTTACCCAGGCTTTAAAATCATTATTACCTCCGCAACCTTCCACTGCATGGGTAGGGGTACATATCACCACCGAAGCGCTGCGTTGATGAGGTATGTTATCTTAACAATTCCTTTTCTAGAAAAGTCTTTCAGAATGCGACGTCGTAATACGATCAAAACCCGGTGCCTTTTTATTACTTAAATTTACAGCAATTTCTTTAGCAACCTCTGCAGGTGTGAGGTGTCACCATGTTAATGAAGACTCATCTTCGTTATTTATCAGAGGTATGTTTTATTCAGAACTTTGCGTCGGATAGGGTTGAAAGGTTATAGCCAGATGTTCTGCATATATTTCTGCCTTTTCCTGATTATTCCTAGTCCAAGAACTATCTTCCTTTTTAATAGGCGGAGCGTGCATTTTTGGCCTTTTTAGATATTCGGTAGCTTTCCATAAGGAAGAGTCCGTGTCTTTAGAATCTCTTAGATCTCTGAGAAAGGCACTAAGAGTTTCATTTTTAATCGATTCAATCTCTCTTTTAAGTATTTAATCAAAATGATATGAAATATTTTTTGATATAATCTCCACATTTTTGTCTCTCTAGTCTCTCCTCTTGGATGTATGTCTGTCTGTAAAGCAAATCTACAGTTTGAAAAGCGCTGGTTTAGAGATATACGCTATACCTACACTATATGCATATGCAGCTGATAATAACATAAAAAGAAAACAAAGTGATAGAATAGATAGAAGAGACTTAAGACGAAATCCTCTTGTCCCAGCTTAGCATCCTCTAACCTCCCACTAAATCAATTAAAGTCGCGAAATATAACAAAAGCAAATAATACAAATTAATTACTAATGGTAACTTTCTGTAATGTATTTATACAGTTGCAAACCCTGCATTAGCAAAAGCAGTTGGTGGATTATTAATTATTCTGTGGTATATGCGCTTTGTTCAATTACAGAAATCCAACTTAAAGTGAAGTCTCTCAAAGCAATAATTAAACTAAGCTACAATATACAGATAGAAGAAAAAAAATATTGAAAAATATACAGGGTGTTGTATTTAAATTAAAAATTTTAACTCCATTTCCGGTTGAACCGGAAATCAAAATATAAAGTGTTTTTTATAGTATAATAACTATTTTTATGAGCTTTCAAAATATTTAAAAATACACAAGGTGTTCCTAAAGATTTTGATATTTCTGTAATTTCCGGTTTAACCGGAAGCGTTTTTTTAACCGAAAATAGTGTCAAATAATAGTTATTCATGGGATTGATATAAATATCCAATTTCAAGTTTTAATTTTTATTACAAAAGAAATTAGAGATTATTGAAGTTTCAACATTCAAAAACTTAGTACTCCAAAACGGCTAGAGCGATTTTGATAAAAATTTATATTTCGATAGAGAATTACGTTGTCTCTAACATATTTAAAAAAGAAAAAATATGGCAGAGGAAATTTTGAGAAAATCCATTTAAAAATTTTGACCTATTTGGGCCCCTTAAAGGTAGGCAATTTTAAAACAATTTTAAAAATCGACTAAGTTAGAACGAAAGCCTTATATTTTAGCTGTACAATGCCGTTTTGAAATTTTTATAATATTAATTACCGGCCAAGTTATAAGGGAAAAACCACAAAATGGGACAATCGTTCTATTGGCCGCCATTTTGAATAAAGAAATTTTTTTTTTCAATTGGGGCTCACATGTACTATCTTATAGCCACGTAGATAATAAAAATAACCACCTTATTTTTGGACACCCTGTATAGATTTCTTATAAAAGCTTAGTTTGCCGATGAAATAATTTTAAAGTGGCTAAAATCAAATTTCATCAAAATCGGTTCAGTAGTTTTTGCTCCACAGAGTTACAGACATACATACATACATACACACGGACATTTTGGTACAAAAAATCGAAAATTTATTTTTCGATTTTTGGAATCAGGGTGACTCAAAACGTCGAGAACTTCAATAAAAAAAAATTATTTTTTTCTCGATTATAGTAACTTTTTCTTGGATTGGAAAAAGTTAAAAATCAATGATTTAACTACTACAAAACGGTGGGGTACCTTTCAAATTATTCAAAATTTGTGAAGAAAAAAAAATTCTAATATAACATTTATGAAGATGTTACAAATAATCGACTTTGTGTACTTACAACTACAAAAGTGATTAATAAGTTTTATCAGGATTTCAAAATCCATTATGTACATACTGCGCTTCTGGTGACATCTTCTCACAGCTACAGGGGTAGATTAAGATATGTGTTAGATGGAAGGAACATAATTTTAATACTGTACTAAATTGTGCGCATGGAAACTTGCTAGTGGAGAAAACTTTATCAAAGATAAAACTACAATTATTTAAAAAATCATACAACTTGAGCACACGTATAAAATTGTGTGGGAAAAATATTTAGTACATCCCTGTAAGGTAATATTGATTCTCAACAAGTTAATATAGAATCACATGCACCAACTTGTCTTGTTGAGCAAACATTTTGAAACTTCCTAAACAATATGTCACTTGCATGCATCCGTTGTTGCAAATCTAACCATTTTCCTTAACCAAATAAATGATTTCGTAATAGAACAACAATATTAGCTATGTACACCCACTCTCAAGTTTATCTACAAATAAACGCTTATATTGTTTATATGCAATGAAATTGTGTACACTAATATAAATTTTCCAACATTTGGCTAATTAATAATTGTTGTTTCCTTCCTGTTTGTACCATAATTGTTTAAATTAATCAATTACAAATTACACGCTTTTAAAATTACTTATTTCCACACTTACCTATTATTATTAAGGCCCTAAACAAATCTCTAAAATCAAAAGCAACTCAGGCGTAGCATAGTTTCTAGAATTTATACGGTTCAAGCATAAAATTTAAGTTTCCTTTCTAGCATTTGCTAAGAAAAAAATTAATTTACCATAAATACTAACAAGTCGAACTATAACTTTGATTTTAAATTTACCTAAATGGTGATTTTTGTAAATAAAAATTATTATTAGTTATTTTTATCCACATTTGAATTTAATTTACAATAATTAATTTCATTTTGCAGTAAAAAATAGTATCAATTAGATAAAATTGTATTTAAATTTCAAATTTAATACTAGTAGCGCCATCTCTTATCGAAAAAAAGTATCAGTTAGATAAAATTGTATTTAAATTTAATACTAGTACCGCCATCTCTTATCAAGTAGCCAAAGCGCTCCAATCTAGTGATTTGACTTTCGAATTAAATACTAAATATAACCTCACATTATTTACACTAAATTCCATCGATTGCATGTGAATTGCAAATTATTTTAACAATTATTTGCTGTATTTAATATGCCAGTGGCAGTTAGTGCAAAAGTTGGAATAAGTTGGTAAATTTTATAATAATTCGTTAATTTTAAAATTTGCCATTCGATCTACTTAATGTCATTAACATTTTTAATTTTAGGGCTATAACAGTTGCAGTAGGAGTGTACGGATTTTACTTAGCAAAAGAAAGCATAATTACGAAGCGTGTTGAACATATGAAAGTACGTGAACGTATGCGATTATCAAATAGCGGTGACTACGAACCAAGTCCACGTAAATTTTAAAACTTTGACAATTTAATAAAACAATGGCCGAACTAGAACAACAAAAATTGCAATTAATTCAAGAGCTCGAAATTGAAATGATGGCCGATATGTATAATCGTTTAACGTCTGTTTGTCATAAAAAATGTATTCCTCCCGTTTACGGTGATTCTGAAATTGCCAAAGGCGAAGCTGTTTGTTTGGATAGATGTGTTGCAAAATTTTTAGACGTACACGAACGTATTGGTAAAAAACTTGGTCAACTTTCTATGCAAGATGAACAGTTACTAAAGAAATAATAAATTTAAGTAGTTGTAGTAGTACGTAATCAATTGTTACTTTTAGATGAGTTTATAATTTGTTTAATAAACTTAAAAACACATTAGTGCTTTGTTCAAATTATTTACAAGTGAGAAGTTATGTTAAAGCAAAAATAGAGAGCGTCGGACGAGACGATGAGTAACATAAGAGCAACACAAGGTTGATAGCACTTTTCTGTGATTGATGCCAATTTTCAATCATGAAGATGGTACCGGAAGAAGAAGAGTTGAAGGGGAATAAGAAGTTGTAGTACAAACGAAAGTATCTAGTGCTTAAACAACCCCGGTTGATTACAATTTAATTAGCAGCGAGATTGTGAGTAGAAATAACTACAAAATTAGTGAAATGTTTTGAAACGTAGCAGTAAAAGAACGCAAAAATATAAACATTTTAATCATTGTCCTTTATAAACACTTTCTTTTAGTTTTTACCACTCTTACAATTTTCTCAACTGCGTAAGCATTAAATCTCATTCAGACACTTTATTCTGATGACTTTGAATTGAACACTTTGAATTGGCTAACATTCATTAAAGTAATTACAATGAATGTATTTTCAACAGATAAGGTGAGTTGCTATAAAACTATTAATGTTTATTGTTAACATCCTACCTTAGAATCGGAGACAGCAGTTCTACGAAGTCGGTAATCAATTGTTCATCCGGAACTAACTTAATTTAAGTCACACAACACAATTATTAACACAATGAAAGTTTATATTAAATTTTTTAATAGAAACGGGTTTATGCGAGTAAAAATTGAATTGAAACTTTTTTAAAGTGAAAAGAGG